>RJWM01000701.1:0-195660 GCA_004363535.1 Dasyprocta punctata
GGTGACCGAGCGGCTGTCCTCCGGGCTGGCGGGAAGGGCAGGGTGGTACAGCCTCCCGTCCTCTCTCCACTCCCATGACTGCAGGCTCTGACAGTCTGTCCACCGCCTGGACCTGCATCCTGGCTGTGCAGTGCCAGGGCACAAAGGCACGGCCCCCAGAGGCAGCCCAGGAGTGGGGTGCAGGGGGAAGGCCACGCCGTTGGGAGGCCCCTCTGCTGATGACCCCTGCATCCCAGAGAGTGCGGTCAGCCATGACCTCAGTCATCGAGACAATGCGAGTGAACACAGTGCAAGGGAGAGGTCAGCTGGTGCCTTATAAACTCAAGTCCCCAAGGGGCAGTGCACCCCCTCCACCAGGCTCCCTTGCCTCTGGGACCCAGCCCAGGCCACCTGCCCCTCACTGGTGCCACCTTGCAGCCACCACCCCCTCCTGCCTTGCAGCTCCACACAGGGGCCTCAGCTGGACCAGGCACTGCGCTCTCTCGAGCACGCCCGCCTGTGACCTGCTGCTCACAGCTGGCTCCAGCTCTTGCCTCCTGTGATCCTGATGACAACAGCTGTGGTTGGGGCTCCCTAAAGGGCAGAGTGAGAGTCTCTGGGACTCTGAGCTCAGGACACTGGCAGGGTTCAGGGCACCAATGAGACACTGCCTGGAAGAGCAGCCAGCACCCAACCTAAATGTGCCACGTGTTACGAGTGGGCATGATCACGGGCATGCTCTACCATCTATGGGTAGAGCCACCCTGGGCTTCAGGCCACTGTGCAGCCAGAGTACCTCAGGCAACTCCCACTGCCACATCCCTGAGCTGGGCAGAGCGAGGCCAGGCCAGCCCCGCGCCTAGGGTGGTGTGCCACGCTCCAGTCAGGGTGCGGCCGTGAAATCGCTGTGTCGAATGAAACCAAAACTCTCCCGATTTTCCCGTAACCAGACCATGTTTATAAATTGGGGCTTCCTGCCACCAACTGCCAACCCCACCCAGTGATGTGGGGTCAGGGATGGTGGAGGTTGCTGCCAAGACCCCCAGGCATGCCCTTCCCAGGGCCCAGCCAGAAATCTGGGCTCCAGGCCTGGACTTGCCATTGATCACTGCATGGCTCAAATGGCCACAGGTGTCCCCTGAGCTGAGGCCTCACTTGGCAATTCAGGCCGATTGGAGAACCTGTGTCCCCGGTGGCTGAGAGGGTGTCAGGTACATCATGGCAAGCAGTCTCTGGAGTTTAGAGGAGTCCTGTGTCCTCACTGTGGCCACTAGTGTGGGGGACAAGGGCTCATCTCCATCTTCCTCCACCAGAATGTGAGGTCCCGCAAAGTGCTGGCCTCTCTGCTCGGGACCCCAGCCCATAGTGCTTCCTGAAGGTTTTGCTCCAGCCTCTGTCCCCACAGCTCCAGGGCCAGGGGGTTTCCTTCCCTCACCTTGCCCACTGACTCACCCTCCAGGCCGGCCAGTAGTTCCCACAGCCCTCACTCCCTGCCCAGAAACAGATGGGCACCTAGGTGGCTGGAGAAGGTCCTAGGCAGGGAGCAGAAGGATGCAAGGAGACTTCCCAGGGACAGAGGCCTCACAGGCCATGTCCCCCTTACGAGCAGGGAGGTGGGGCCCGGTCAGCCCCTCCCAGAGACAGAGCAAGAGGTGCAAGCGTCAGCTCACAGGACACTGGGCCCTGGAGACCACCCGGGGGTGACTTTAGTGCATTCAGCCAGACCTCCCAGGGGCTGAGGAGGGGTCTGGGCAGTCTGCACAGGTGACTCAGCCAGCAGATCAGGGTAGAGGGTGGCCTCCTGCAGGTGGTTCAGGCTGACTCGGGTGGTGCAGGGGGGCTCTGGCCAGGATGAGCCAGGGTCCTTGTGTGCTCTGGTGGTGGCCCCCACAGTCCTTCCCCGGCCTTCCTCTTCCTTGTCAGCTGCGTTACTTCCCACCCATCACCTTCAGCACCGCGCTACCCAGGCCTGGGGTCCCAGTGGGCTGATCTCAACTGTAGCTACAGCCCTGGTGCCCACTGGATATGCCCTGCATTTGGCTTTTGCAGCTGAGGCCTGTCACTCTGGATGTTGCCCAGGTTCCCCACAGTCCTTCTCAGCTCTGTCTGCCTGAGTCCCCTGGCAAGCTTCTTCCTTGGGCTGGGGATCTGGCAGGGCAGGGCACAAGGGGGACCTTCAGTGCCAGGGGCAAGGACAGTGTGGCACACACGCTGATTCAGTAAATGCTGCTGCTGGGCCTTTGTCTCCATGGGGCTTACAGGAACACGCCCCAGGGTCATGGGTAGGCACAGCCACAGCCATAGCCACCGAAAGTCCCCAAGCACATCCTCTGCAGAGCCACATGACCCTGTGAGCAGGTGCCATGACTCGTCCCACCCTAGTCTCAAAAGCCTGGCGAATGTCTCTGTACCCATCAAAGCTCTCAAGGACCCCAGGGCCCCCAGCTTTCATCTCAGCGTCACCATTTAGCCAGACCCCTGCTGCCACCTTCACTAAGGACATCTGAATTGCTTACTCAGCTCAGCAAACATGACATGCTTCCCGGACCTACTCAGGCTCCTCACTGCAGAGACAGTGCCTGCCAAGACAAGCACAAGGTGATGGGTGTTCTTGTGGCCTGAGGACCACTGAATGCCAACTGGAAAACGCTGCCCACCACCTCCGAGGGCTCCCATCCTCACAGCTAGGTCCCCACACACCTGTTCTTGAGCTCACCTGCCAGCCAGGACTGTTCTGCCTCAGCCTCCTGTGCTCTCTCTGCAGGGACGTGGCTCACAAGTTACAAAGTGATGTGTGCCTGGCCAAGCTGTGGGGTACCCTGCACCCTCTACAGGGCAGACAGAAGCAGCCCCTACACATGCTTTAAATACTGTGACTGTCACTGTTGGACAATGTGGCCTGCACCCTCAGGGCGGTACTTGCCCCCAACCCTGCTCCCCTGCACTGCCCACCTAGAAGATGCAGACTTGTCATAACTGTGATGGCCCTGGGACAGTGGCTGTGCAGTGCCCAGAGGGACCCAGACTGACTGCCACACCCTGGGGTGGCCAAGGAGGTTCCTGGAGTGGGGCCAGGGCTAAGGAACAGGAATCTAGTTGGGGAGCCCAACATGGGTGCCCTGGTCCTCCAAGGTGTGAGCCCCTGGGTTGGGGGGAGCTGTGACTGCAGGGATCGCCTTGCTCCTCACCACATTAAGCTGTTGGGTGCTGGGGCTCAGAGCAGTTCAGGGGTCCAGGAGGCTTGGGACCCCGCTGTGCCATGGCTGCATTGTGCAGTCAACCTTGGCTAGGCCTGTGTCCCTCTGGCCTCCAGTTATTTGCTCTGTGACATGGGGATAGCACCACCTCCCCAGACTATGGGGAAGACTTAGCCCAGAAGGCCCCAGAGCATGTGGAATGTAGATGCTGGGGACACGGCTGGGGAGGGGGTGGGGGGGGACTGCTCCCCAGTGCTGTCCCTCAATGCCTGACCTTGGACTTGTCCCCTCAACCCCAGCTCTGTTTGTGGAGGGTCCTGTACCTACCCCACCCTACCCAGCCACTGGTGTTCCTGGTGTGTGTGTGTGTGTGTGTGTGTGTGTACAGATAAAAACATGGGGGCAGGCATAGGACCACAGCACTAATGTCACAGAATGGCCTAGGGCCCACACTCCAGCAATGTCCCTGTTCGGGCTGGGCCTGAGCCCCGTCTGCCCCCTGGCTCTGAGGGTCAGTGTCACAGCTGCCC
Source organism: Dasyprocta punctata (assembly GCA_004363535.1). NCBI lineage: Eukaryota > Metazoa > Chordata > Mammalia > Rodentia > Dasyproctidae > Dasyprocta > Dasyprocta punctata. Next base: position 3,707 of record RJWM01000701.1, read on the forward strand.
ACTGAGAGTGGCATCTTCACCCCAGCCTCTCTCTGCACTTCCCACCCTAGGGCACTTGTCCTCCTGGGACCCCCAAATCACCTCTCCACCAGCCTCTCAGTGCACCCCATGGCCTGTTCATGAGCAGAGCCTTCCCAGCCATGTCCCCACCTCCCTCCGAGACCAAGCTTAGTGCCACCTCCTGGCAAGACCTCCTCCTAGAGCTGGCCAGGCAGCTGCCTTTCTCCATTCCCTGGCTGCCTGCACGTGGGCCCACTGCTCACCAAAGAAATGGAGGCCTCGATGGGTCTGGCCCTAGGGCACTTCTGATACTGGTAAGTTACTACTGACTTTGAACACTAGATACCCAACAGACCCTTCTGAATCTCCAGTTGGTCTGAACGCTCAGAGGCCCCGTGCCCAGTCCCCTGCCTCAGCTGTCCCTCCATGGCACACACTGTGCTGAAGGCCACTAGAGACTCTTGTGTCATCCAGAGCATGGGTCCGAGAGGCATTACCCACTCTCCCTGAAGGCACCACAGCCTGTACTCCTCCTGCCCCCAGCATCTCTGGCCCTAGGCCAGCACCAGGTCATAGATGGGGTGGGCACCCGCCAGGTGCTGGCTGATGCTTGCCAGGCAACGGCCTGTCTCAGGCGAAGTGTTGGCTTGGTCCCTGCTGGGTAGCCCAGCCCAAAAGGGCAGTGGCCTTTGTTCTTTCTCCAGAAAGTCAGCTGTAACCACCACGGGCTTGGGTGCTGCATCCAGGCCACGGCTGAACATGCTTGGCTTGGATCAGCCATGTGGCTTCACACCAGACATGGTGTGACTTGGTTTCCCCATCTGAAAATGGGGACAGCAGGAGCCCCTACTTTACAGGGTGGGTTTGGAAGGCCAAAGTGTGTTGCTGTCACACAAGTGCTTCCAACAGTGTCTTCATGACTTGAAGTCTGGACTAGGTTAGCTCTTTGTCACTGTGCCAAAGTCACCACCGTCCGTGTGGTGTGCAGGTCACAGATGCTGCACGTGTGTGAGGGCCCCGGCCCTGGCCCTGGAGTGGGTGCAGTGGCGTGAACATCACATCTGCAAGGGGAAGGACTCAGAACCAGTAAGTGGCTACAGCAGAAGTATCTGATGGCCATCAGGGCTAGGAAGGGAGGACAACAGGTCATAGAGGGAGGCCCAGAGGCTGTGTGGCAACTGAGGCTCAAGGATAAGAGGGTCTAGGAGGAGCACAGGATGGGTCGCTCCGGGACCTCAGGGGCCAGCAGAGGTATCAGCCCTCTTGGGGGATACAATAGACCACCCCAAGGCAGCCCTTCAACTGTGGGCTTTCTCAGATATTGCACTGGATCACAGTTGCTTCCAGGACAAGGACAAGGACAAGAACAGGGCAGTGGGGAACATGGTGGCAGAAGAGGAGAAGCTGTGTCCTCTCTGCTCCCCTTTTTTCAGGCTCATCTGGCACTAACTGCGACCGCGCAGGGAGAGGGCAAGAGTTGAGAGTGGCAGGAATTTACGAGCTCAGAGTGCAGGCTGCCTTGGGCGGCTGGGGCGGGGGCTCCTTCAGCCAAAACAATATTTAATTTTTTTTAAAGGCAGCTACAAAGCCAGGATTAAGCTCAGGGCCCTAAAACAAGCTCATAAAATCGAAAAATATTTATCTGGAAGGGTGGCAAGTCCAATAAAAGTTTTATGAATGTTTTACAACTGCCCTGTCAGGAAGCTGGCCTCTCACTCACCTCCCTCCCGTCACAGCCCCAGTGCACACAAGTGCATGCAGGCGTGTACACGCAGGTGGATGCGCCCCAGACACACATGGGCCCTGGGTGGAACTGGCCCGCGGGCTCCTGGCTGCTCCTGAGGAGACTGCAGATCTGATTCTGTACTCCTGTACTTCTGCTTCACACACTCCCTTCCTTAGCCCACATCTGGCTCTGGCCGTGGTTCTGACTCCAGGCAGCACAAGGCCAGGCCACATGGTGGCCAGCCCCTCGTTTCCCAGCAGAGCCACCTCCAGGTTCAGGGGGCCGCTCCACTGCATCCCACTTCCTCTCCCACTGTGTCCCATTTCCTCTCTACCGGCTCACAGTTCCTCTCCACTGAATCCTCCTTCCTGTCTCACTGTACCCCACTTCCTGTCTCACTGCATCCCATTTCTCCCACTGCACCCTACTTCCCTCCCACTGCCTCGTCCACTGTGTCCTATACCTCCACCCACTACAGTCCTCCCTCTCCCCCGCAGTCTCCCCAGTGTTCTGCCTTTCTCCCTCACCCCCGACCCCAGCCACGGGCATCTTCTCTTCCAGCTTGGCCCAGAATGCACTCCTTGTCCCCACGTGTGTCCTGAATCATGGCCAGGCCTGGTTGGACCCTGCTTCTCTTCAGTTCTGTTTCTCCCTGGAGCTCATCTGTGGGGAATCTCTGACCAGCACATATGAACCCCAAAGCCTGTTGACGTGGAGGGTTCCTTGGAGGACGTGAGTTTTGAGGTCTTGCGTGGTTTAGCCTGGCCTTGACCAAAGCTCACCCTCACCTCAGGAAAATTCATCCCACTGCTTGCAGAAGGTCCAGTTTTGCTTTGGCTCGATCATTCCCTTCAAGTAGTCATCACTGTCCCTTTCCACTCACAATAAAGGTGACCACACAAGAGGAAGGTGCCAACCACAAATGAGATACTTAGCGAGTGTCCAGATCTTTGGCTCATTTCAGGTCCCCTTCCTGAAGACAATGGGACAGATCCTAGGGCCATGAAGTGACCACCTTGGCGCTCTCAGCAAACAGGGACTCAGCACCCCAGGCCACCTGGCTTCACCCTCAGCAGAAAACCAGACAAAGCCAACAGGGACCTGGATTCCAAGCAAACCTGCAGGCCTCCCTTCACCCCCAGTGAGGCGCTCAAGAGCCCCATTGCCTCTGCCCAGAGAAGGCCAGAAGAATTCCTGCAGAGGCCTGGGAACTGGGGCTCAGTGCAGGCCTCCAAAACATTAGGCTAAGGACCGCAGCCGGGGAGAAACCAGATCATGCGTCAAACTGGCAAGGAACAGTAGATCAGATAATGCAAATGTCACTGGGATGGGAGGCCAGGATGGATGGCACCACCACCCACTGCCTCCATCCCACAGGTCCACACGTCCCAGGTCCACACATTCCTGTAGGTCTACACATCCCAGGAGCACACAGCTTTGCTTGTGGGACCTAGCCAGGAGGATTCACACCTGCCTCCCCGCACAGTGGCAGTTGGCAATGATCCGAGTGTCCTCAGAGTAGGTACTAGGCGTATGAGCTGGTCTATTTAGCAAACCTGCCAACCAGAATGGCAAGTTCTGCAAAGAAAACAGCAGGCGTTCTCTGACAACACCCAATTCACTGTGTAGCCACGCATGTGAAAATTTCACACATACAAAAAGCACACAAGACTAGAGAATTTCAAATCCAAAAGTGCTCTAAGATCTGAAATATAGAGGATTTGGGGACATTTCAGCTTTGGGGTTTTCACATTAAGGGTGCTCAACTGGTGAAATCTATGCAAATATTCCAAAATCTGAAAACCTCCAAAACTAAACATGTCTGGTCCCAAGCATTTTGGGTAAGGGATGTTCCGCACATGGATGAGGAAGAAAAAACACAGGGGGATGAAGGCACAGGAGGAGGAGAGTGGGTCACCTCCAGGGACAACGATGGGCGGGCCTGGTAGGCTCTGCATTTCACTTACAGAGAAAGTGAGGGAGGCTCTGAGAGCAACATGAAGCCTAAGCGGAGTTGCCATTCGGCTGATCTTGCTGGTTATGGGTTGTCTATGCGCCTCTGTGTGGCACCAGTTTGTTCAGCTAAAACTAAACTTTAGGCTGGGCATGGTGGTGTATGCCTGTAATCTCAGCACTCTGGGAAACTGAGGCAGAAGGGTCAAAAGTTTGAGCCCAGCCTTGGCAACTTAGTGACTTGGCAAGAACTTGTCTCAAAATATAAAATAAAAAAGGGGCTGGGGATGGAGCACAGGGCAAAGGCCCTGGATTCAATTCCCAGTGCTGCGTAAAACAAATAAATATTTTAGACAATCACACAGATCCATGCACTGGCCTCTACTTGTGTGCGTCAGCCTCAGACAGGTGTCACAAAGCAGGCACCCAGCCCTCACAGCTGTGCACCTGTGTCAGACCCTGTTCTCCATCACTTGTATCTCCACCTGCTCCCTACACCACATGCCTGGCTCAGAAGCTACCAGTTAGCTGGCCTGTGGCACAGAGTAACAGAGTACCCACCAAGCGGCTACCCTGCAGTGGGGCAGAGCGCAGAATACATCCACCAACACACAGAGCAGTCACAGGGGCCCTGGGGAACCACCTCGGTGTCAAAGCACCAAGATGGAGAGGCACTTGGAGACAACAGTTGGGCCAGTGCACCTGGGGTTGGGAGGCCCCAGAGGAAGCACCATGATACTTCCTCACTTCTCCCGCTCTGCACTGTTTTCTGAACAGGTCCCAGAGCAAGCCTCTGCCATGGCCAGGGCAGAACCCTGCTTTAGCCTCTTCCAGGGGCCCAGAGTCATGATGGCCACCCAGGGAAGCCCTTGGCCCCTGGCCCACTCTGCGGAGAGGACAGGGGACCCAGCTCAGGGCAAACTGGCCGGCAGATGGTTCCTGTCCACAGCGCTGTGTTTATGTTAATTGCAGATATTTTTAACGTATTGTGTTACTCCATCCATCTTTGTGAACGGTCCATCTTGTAAAATTCTTTTAATTATGTTATTTTTCCTTGCCTATCTTCATCATCTACAATTATTTATAATGTCACTGTCTTTGTTTCAAATGCTGGGTATAAACATTGTTGTAGCAGTTCTTCGATGGGGTTCATATAGTTTTTACAATTGCTTTGAAATGCTTCAATGGCCAAGGGGGAGGAGGCTGGCTGCTCGTGTGGGGAAGAGACCCCAAAGTGCTCTTTGCTCTTGGTTCCAGCCACTCCTCCACAGCTCGGATGGTGCACACCCGGTGGGGGTGGCAGTCCTGGCCGGCTGCTGGATTAGGTTTCAGAGCTGCTGTCCCCATAGACCTGGGGCAGGATCCACAAAGGGCACTGGCAGGGTAAGACGCCGGGGAGAAAGACGGATGGTTTGTTTTCATTTTTATAGGGATTTTCTGAAACCTCAACTTTCACCCCTCACCCCTCTCCAGCTCTTTTCTCCCGGGCAGGCTGCTGGCCAGGTTTCCCAAGAGAGTAGTGGAGGCCACAGGGACAGTGCAGTGGAACACCCACCTGCCAGCCTGGGCTTGGGGTGCACCCATGTCGTGCCTCACAAAGTCAGTGTTGGTCCTCCCAGGGAGGCCAGAGTGGACAGGCTGTCGGAGCCAGGCCAACAGTTAGGTGGAGGTGAGTACAAAGGATACCTGGGCCCCTTGGCCTACACAGCCTACCCTGTGGGCAGTAGCCCAGGCCGCACCACCTCTAGTCAGCACTGCCACTGCCCACAGACACCCCAAACCCTGCCCTCCTCTGCCAAACACCCGTAGTAGCTCCCTAGGCCCTAGGTCTGCACTGGGGCCCAGGTTCTACAGGGTCCCTGCCCTCAGGGACAGCTCCTCCTCTAAGGATCTGAGAGAAACCTCCACCCACTCAGGCCGGGCTCCTTCCTGCAGGTCACAGACAGCACTGGGGCTGGGCTCTGGGCTCTGGGCTCTGGGTTCAGAACATGGACAGGGGCCCCAGGACCAGAGATGCCATGAAGGATGAAAGACCAGCTTGGCAGCAGTGCCTCAAACTTGTGCAGGGCTCTGGGGTGACCAGTTGTGGTGGATTAGTAACTGGTGGTCAACTGAATCAGCATGGTGCTGAGCACGAATGGCCCACCTGAGGATCACTGCCAAGATTAAAAGGAGAACTAGAGAGGAAGAAGTGGTGGTGTTGATTCTCCTGTTGCCATTGGTTCTCCTGTAGGAGCTTACTGAGCTTCTTCCCTGGTATGACCTTGGCTGTTCTCATCCTCAGAGGAGCTCGGGACCTTGTTGTTGCTGAGAATGGCTGCGGTTCACTTTGGGGGAGCTCTGGTCTCTACCGCGTCCTGGCTCTGGAGGGGAAGATGGTATACTGTCTCCTGGAGATGGTGTACAGTGTCCTGGAGAAGCTTGTCATGCGGGCTTCCTGGTATGAACCTGACTGTTCGCATCATCAGGAGCTTGGGCCCTTGCTCTGAAGATGGCTGTGGTACTTTTCAGGGGAGCCCTGGTCCTTATTTTGAGTGTTGTTTATTAACTCCAGTGCAGGTCCCTCAGTCTGCTGGCACAGATCCTTCATCCCACTGGTACATACTTTTTAGCTTCCACCACTGACCTTTGGGCCTTCCCAGTGCAGATCTGTGAAACAGACTTGCATGAGATATTGTCTGGGCTCTAGGTCTTTAGCTGGACTCATGCAGGATGTTTTGCCATGGGATCCAGGCCCTCAGCTGGATTCTTTAAGTCTTAATGTATGGACAGATTTCCTGCACTCTGTCTTTTGTATTTGACTCTTCGAGTGACCATCATAAAATAAAACTATAAATTACGTGTCCTGTATTGTCTTGTTCTCCTTGCAAAACCTGACTATGATACCAGCTTATACCACAGGGACCTGCAGAGCAGTAAGAGGAGGCTCTCCAGCCCCTCTGAGCCTCTCCAAAGCAACACGGACAGGGTGCCATGGCTAACTTTGCCAGTTACCACGGAAATGCAAAGGAAAAGTCAAGATGCCACTGTAGAATTAGTGAGGGCAGAGGGCACAGGGAGCCCAAGACAGGAGGCGGTGGAAGGACAGACCCTTCACCTCGGGGACAAAGCGAGTGATGGGATATTTCACCAGGGCTCTCAGAACCTTCTGAAAAGTCTGTTGTATTTTCTTTGTAAAACTCATAGGACTTCAGCCTCTGAGAATCCATTTTAAGAAAATATCCTACATATTAAAATACAGATTTAAAGACCAAGATGTCCACATAGATGCTATTTACAGAAAGACGCTAGAGACACCTGAACACGCTGGGCACTGTGTTGAATACTACTAGTACATTTGCATTTTCCTGTACATTCAGACCTGGGGCCTCTACCTGGGACCAATTTTAGAGATGCGGAGACTGAAGCTTGGAGAGGTCCTTTCTCACCCCATGTTTCAGACCTGGCCAGTGACAGTGCTGGGGTTTGGGTAAGGCTGTCACAATGTGGCTTAGTCTCCCAAAAAGACAACAGAATAAAGCAGTAAAAGAATAAACACCTTGAATAGTAATGCTAATTGGAGAGAACTGCACACACAATTTTACACCACCTCGTGTTGTTGATCACAAAGAGCAGCCTTTGCAGAAAAAAGACAAGAGACCCACAGTGAAATACCAATGATGGAACTATGGGAGCCTTCTTTTCAATCTCTTCCACAGGAACAGCTCCTTGAAAGACCATTACTCTTATTTGAAGGTTACAAAACGAAAATAATTTATGATTTTTTTTCAAGCTACTTAATGCATCTGGTTTGCAGACAGGTAGAAGGCTGGGCCTGACCCCTCTGTGGGAGGTCATGCCATGCAGGGACAGGAAGAGGCCAGCGATATTCTGGGGTGAGAAGCATTCTTTCCCAGGGACAGGGTGATCAGCCCACAGGGTGAGGGTCCCCCAAGGCCCTGGGTGCAGTGCAGCAGCCCATACCTGCCCAGGCTCTGGTGGGAACTTATTCCTGTCTGAGACCACTGAGCCCAGGTCGGCCTTGGCTCTTCACTGCCTGGCCAGGAGTCACCTTCTCCACTGCCAGCATTGTAGCAGGGCTGCTGAGAGCTCATGACACAGGTATGCCACCAAGAAGAGTCACTGGGAGCAGGATGGGCTGCAAGAGCTGATAGGACATGGTCCCTCAAACTATGCACGTGCAGGAGCCAGTTACTGGCCTGCAGTTGCTGCAGGAGGACTTGGCCTGGTGATTGTGGGGGGAGAATGTTCCTGGCCCAGGCTGGCAGAAGAGGGGAAGTGTAAGGATGGCACGGTGCTGTGGGTGGATATGGAGTGTGTCATTCCCCACCTATCACGTGTTTCAGGCTTGGTCCTCAGTTGAGGGAACTAACATGGGTTTGGGGGAACCTCTAGGAGGTGGAGCCTAACAGGAGAAGGTGAGGTCACTGGGGGCATGGCTACCCAGAGTGACCAGGCCCCCACTGCTGAGTGCTGCCACCAGCCAGGAGGCAACAGGACCAAGTGACATGGGCTGAAGCCCCGAGTCAAAATAAATCTCTCCTCCTTATATACTGGCTATCCCAGGTATTTTGCCAGTGATAGAAAGCTGGCTCACACATGGCTTTCCTGCCACTTCTTCCCAGCGCTTGGTACAGCCCCTGGCCCAGGTTATCCAATGGGCCCTGAGTGCCCAGCCACAGAGCTGGTGTGGAGATGAGTGTGGGCCCAGTGCGTGGGTGGAAGGAACACCCATGGCTCTCCTGGGATCCACTTAGTGGATCTGAACCTGGTGGGTTACAGCATATGGGTTAACTGAGGTAAGTTCTGTCACATACCTGACGTAACCAGCCCATTTCTCAGTCCCATCTGGCTTCAGTGGGTGACACTGTAGCAAGGGCCATAGTGAAGCCATGAGCATGGGCCTGGGACTTGCAAGTGTCATTGATGCCACATGGAAGTGTGTGCTGGTCAGACAGACCTCTTACCCCTGAGCCCTAACATCTCCGATGGCCCGGGATGGCAGCCTGGGCAGGGCACAGGACAACATCAGGCCCACGAAAGGTGAGAGGGATGTGGAGGCTTTGTAAGCAGGCTGCTCCCTTTCTACACACAGGGAAACTGAGGCCCTGAGCATTTCTCTAACAGACCCAAAGCCAGAACTCAATGGAATTCACGTAGTTTTCCTCTCACAGGGCCAGGGGAGCAGATGGGTTCTCAGGTGAACATCAGGGGCAGAGAACCAAGTAGAGGCCCAGCCTGGGGACCAGGGGGACCTGGGTTCAAACCACAGCTCTGAGCTCGATAGCTGCGTGGCACTGGGTCCGTTCCTCTGCTTCGCTGTGCTGTTATTTCCTCATTATAAAGTGGGAATTTCATCATTCTAACCATGGTAGCCTTTTCCTTCTGGTATGTGATCAATATTTTTTTTTTTTTTTTTTTTTTTTTGCAGCACCAGGGATCGAACTCCCAGGCTCACACCTGCCAGACAGGCACTTAAGCTGCTGAGCCAAACTCCCGGCCCTGGTTTTTTTGAGGCAGGGTCGCACTATGTAGCTCAGGCAGGCCTTGCGCTCGCGCTGTAGCCCAAGCCGGCCTCGAACTCACAACGCTCCGCCTACCTCAACCTCCCAAGTGCTGGGATTAAAGGCGTGCGCCACCACGCCCGGCTATGTGATCAATATTAAATGACACCATTCTATGGGAAATGCTTTACAGTACATGGCACATACTGTTAAGTTCATACACATTTTCATCGTATTTTTAAAAAAATTCTAATTCTGAGCATGAAATCATAAACACTGAAGAAACTCGGAAACCATGGCCACACTTTTGTCACTCACCTTTGCATGATCCCATAGTCATCCCAAGAACCGGCTGGGGCCCACCTTGAAAGCCCCCAAGTCTCCCCAGTGCCCACACTGGTGCACACTGAAGCGGTGTGTGTGGGAGTGAGGGTGTGCACCCATGGAACAGCTCACATTCAAAGTTGGAGGAAAGCTCCAGGGTGATGCTGGGCTCAGCTATAGTAGCAAGAGAAAAATCAGTAGGCACCTAACCAGAGGCAGACAGGAGGTAACTGTGGTCCCTTTGCAGGTGACACAGGCGGCCCCTGGAAATGAGGGATGTCCAGAGTCCAGAGGAAGGAAGCAGGTAAGTGCAGAGCACAGGGCAGTCCCTGTCACCAAGCTATGAAGACAACTGACTGCACTGGTAGTGGCCTGAGCAGATCTGTACCCCAGATGCTGCCCATGGGCAGCTGGCCAAGAAGGAGGGCACTTGGAGGGCTAACTCCTGGCCGGAGCCCTTGCGCCACACCTGCTGCCTATGGAAATGGAACTAAAGTCCCTGGGGTGTCAGGGTGAGGAGACTGTGGGTGACTGTCTCCAGAGTTTCATGCTCTCTAATGTGGCCATGTGGTTTTTACAAGTGAGAAATAGGAGATGCACAAAACACTGGGTCTTTCTGGTTTCCACCTGAAGGTGGGAGACGGGTTGGGGCACCCTGCCAGGAAGCTGGGCCCTGGCACCAGCCTTTGTTGAGGGCGAAGCTGTGCATGGGTGAGAACTCCTTGGATGTGGGCCCATCTTTTCTGCATCTCTGGGCCCTTCCCACTGGCCAGAGCCTCCGCAGACAGGTCTGAGGTGTGGTCTATTCAGGATGCCCCTACTTTACTCTGCACCCCAACAGGCACTGAGCTGCTCATCTGCCTCTCTGTCACCTTTCCACATGCCACACCCCAGCCTCAAGACCCTCAGTCTTGTTCTTGCCACCAGCTATAGGAAGCCTTCTGATAGTGTCTCTCTATGTATACCAACCTTCAGGGGCCTCCACCAACTCCTTGAACCTGGGGTTCTTGACAGGGAGATTTTGCACGCCAGGGGACATGTGGTCACATCAAGAGAGGGCTTCTGTTGTCACACCTGGCGCTGGGGTATTACCGGAAACTTGTCAGAAGAGGCCAGGGGCAATCATGGGTGGCCTATGGTGCCAAGGGCCAGGACACAGAAGCATCATATGCCTGGGGAGAGGCTCTGCAGAGGCCTAGGCCAGACGCCAGTATGGGGCTTGGTATTTCAGAGGTCATCTCCTTCCCTCCCAGTCCTGCCAGGACCCCGCTGGAACTAGAGTGAACTGCCAGAGGCTTCTGGCCTCTGCCCTGCATGGTGCCTCGGGAGACCCAAGAGGGAGGTGCTGTTCCTGTAACCCCTGTTCCCACACCAGCCCTGAATACGCCAAGTGAGTGAGCTCCAACACACACAGCACTGAGGACAGGTCCCAGTCATCATGACACAGGACACATTAGTTCCTATTACCATTACCCTGCCCAGTCTCTGGGCCCTAGCATGTCCTGCTCCCTCTGTCCTGAAGGCCTGTCCTCCCTTTCGCTACCTGGAGAAACTGCCTCACCCTCAAGAGAGCCCAAGCTTGGCTGCCTCAGTGAGCACTCCCACCAAGGGAGCAGTTGTGTCATCCTCTTGATCCCCATGTCCCCTTCCCCTTTAGGTGTCCAGGGTGCTTGCTACTTTCTGAAGTCCTCTCTACCAGTTGTGCTTGGATCTGTTGTCAGTCACAGTGGGAAGGAGAGAAGGGAGAGGCTTGGGGGAAGTAGTCACTCTCCACCCCCCACCCTCCACCCCTCACCCTGGCTTAGCCCCTTGGGGAACAGGGATGCATGGTCTCCCAGGACCAGGTCCCAGAGGGTGAGTCCACCTCGCTGCCAACCGCCCTCAACCTCCAAAGGGACCACAGAAGTATCCTTCATGGGTTGTGGTCACTGAGCTCCTGCCACAGTCGTGTGCAGGGCCTGTCTTTATGCTCAGCAAAATTCCTTCACCAACAGCCAAACTGACCATCACTATGCAGGGCACAGGGACCCTGTGTACACCCCTGCAGGCTATGCTAAGAAGAACACTGGATCTCCTTGGGTGATCTTCCAGAGATGCACACTGCAGCCCAGTTGTGACAAAGCATTAGGTGGAGAGACCCAAGGAGTGCAGCCCAGCTCCTTTACAAAACATCCACGTCGGGGCTAGGGGTGTAACTTGGGTAGAGGCGATGGCTAGCATGCCGGGGCCCTGGGTTCCACCTCCTGCACTGCCAAAGCAAACCAGACCAAACCAAATGCTGGTGTCAGGAAACAAAGCAGATCTCACAACCCACAGCACTGCCCTTCCCTGAGCCTGAATCCAGAAACACATGAGAAGTTACTGGGACATCTTAGGTCACACAGCAAAAATGTTAAATATCTCAAACGACAAATGTATTTCAGTCCTACAGGAGGATGCCCTATTCCTAGGGATACAGGATGAAGATCACAGGCACAGCACTGGCATGACAGCAGGTATTCAAAGGGCTCGTTGCGCACCCTGGGAAAAGTAACCACAACAGCCCAATACAAGCTGTCTGGCTCGGTCCGGCAGGGGTCTGAGGGCTGCACTTCAGCTTCCCTCCCACTTGGAGTCATTCACAGCACAGGGAGGGTGACCGTCAACACAACCCATCTGACGAGGACATGTTCTGGCAGGGGCTGCAGCTCCTGCCTCCTGACTCTTGCTCGGTGACGTCCCCTGCTTCCAATGTCCTGGAGCAAAGGATGCCAAGTGTGGATGAGCGCCAGCCTTGCCAACATCTTTCAGCAAAAACCAATGTGGTACTGGCAGGAGCCACGCTCCAGGCAGCTGGCCGAGGGCTCCAGCGGAAGCCCAAGAACAGGTGACAGGGTTGCTTCACAGATTGCAGCTGCCACTAGAAGGCTGGCAGGGCAGGAGAGCACATTTTATGTGGGAAGGAAAGCAGCTTCACCTGAACCCCAGGGGAGCGCATACCCCAGCAGCCTGCTATCGGGGCCCCACTCATGGAAACACAATGATATCCACAACCCCAGAGCTCTCAGTGTACCTGTCCTTTGGCATAAAGGCGAATTTTTACTTTTTTTCTTCGTTGGGTTTCCAGGAGTCTCGCAGCCAAATGGTGTCAGGTCCCCTTCTATCTGGGCACTCCAGGGCCTGGACAGTCACCTAGGTGTCCCTCCAGGGAACTGTGAGGGAGGATGCTCCTACAGGCTGCAGTTGGGGAAGGGGCAGTGTATCGCAGACCTGGAACCAGCACAGGGGCCACACCTGGTAGCCCACATCTGAGAGGCTATTGTGTAAAAGTAATTCACGTTTTCAGTCTCTCTTCAAACACGGGAGATGTGGCGATGCTGTGGCCACTGGAGCCTGGCAATGTTGGTGTACAGCTGAGTGGTGGCCACCTCTGCAGACGCGCAGGCCTCGGCCCTGTGCCATCAGGCAGACAGGCCAGGAAAGGGGCACTTCACCTTCCAGGCACCAGGCATGTGCTGGGCACTTGAGATTGGCTTGTCATCCACTTGCTCTAAAGGCAGCAAGCCACCTGGGATGCCCTTCAGAGTGGGCACAGAAAAGAGAATGTCTGGGGGAGGTGGCCTAACTCACAGTGGAGTGACCACGGCCAGGGAGGGAGTTTAACACAGGCAGTTGTTTAAATTCCTCTTCCTTCAAACAAAACACAGAAGACACCATTCCTTATATGTGGGGGCTGCACATCTATACCAAATGTAGCCAGTCAGCCAACACTGTGCCTGCTGCGGCTGGAGACAGGAAACATTGCTGCTGATCTCAGACAAAGGCCGTGACCCAGGCCCAGGCATGCAACTCCTCCATGGAGTCCTGGAGCCCCAGCTCTGCTGGCTGGTGGTGGCAGGAAGAACCACTGAGCAAGCAAATGCAGAATCTCAGCCCCAGGCAGTCTGCCTGTGGGGAAGCCGGCTCACAACAGGGCAGGCCTGAGGAAGATGGTGGCACAGAGGCCTGGTGTTCTGGATGGGAGGAAGTGCCAGGACAAGGTGTCTTCCTTGACAGCTGGCTCCTCCATCTGCCAGCTGGATCCAGGACAAGGCAAGGCCAACAACAGGCCGAGCTGCAGCTGAGGTGTTCCTCTCCTTCCCTGGAAGGTGGGGAGTGGACTTAAGTTTGTGGTCCTCAGCCTAAGGACAGGTGGAATCCTGTCACAGTCTTAGAGATGAGGCTCTAACTCACAGTCATGGGAACTCACACTGGGGGGCCATAGGGGACAGCAGATGAGTGGCTGCTGAGGTGACACACAGGACCAGAAGGAAAGGCCCACCCAGCACTGCTGTGTCCTTTACGCTATGCGCGGGCTGACCCAGGCATGTTCTAGGAACACAGAGGCCTCACATGTTCGCAGAGCCCAGAGCAGTGCGGCCCCCTCCCAAGCCACTTTGATGTCAGTTTTATCCAGGGGCTCTGCAATGAGACCTCGTATACCACGGCACACAGCACAAATGTAGTTTATGAATGTGGCTCACAAACATGTGGAAGAGTGTCTGCATAATGTCACCCTTCTCATTGTGACAAACTGAATGCATCCCCACCTTCACAGGCAGAGGACCAACCTCCAGGACCTCACAATGTGGCTGTGATCTTGAAAGAGGGGAAGTTAACATGAAGCTATTAAGGTGGGTCCTAATCCCGTAAGTGACTAGTGTCCTTGTTAGAACAGATGAGGAGATCACGTGCAGACAGAGGCAGAATGTGGCATCCATGAACCAGGAAGGGAGGCCTCTGTTGAGGCCAACCCTTCCAGCCTCTGTGAACTTGGGACTGCCAGCCTCTGGCCTGGCACAGGGGTGCCTGCTGTGGGACCCCAGCCTAAGCCACAAGATAGCAGGAGCTCAGGGGGCTACGTACATATAGCATTATGGACACACAGACAATCCACAGTGGACACACAGATCTGGACACCCAAAAGCTAGAGCTGTGTCTGACACCGGGACAAAGGCTTATACATGGAAGAGCAGGTACTTGGTACAGGAAGGCTGGAGACAGGAAGACGGCCAGTGATGCCAGGCCTGAAGGGCGAGGAGGGACCAGCAGGTGATTCCAAGTATCACGGTCCTCCTGACTCTGACCTGGACGATCAAGCACCTGCAACCCTGGCCTGGTTTCCTTCCCTCCCAAGTTGAAAAGGGGCACACAGAGTGCTGTCTGTGGGTGCCATGTCACCTTCAATTCTACCCCAGCATCCAGCAGGAACTCTGACATGGCAGGGCCTCTGTCAACAGCACCGAAATCCTGGTGGAGTGGTGAAGAATACCAGTGGTCCTGAGACACAAGGTGAAGAGCATGCCTGCTGTCTCCACACATGGTGCAGGATCTTGCTGGAACCTGAGCCCTGGGAAAGGGCGGGAGGCTCACAGGGAAAAGCCAGCTGGCAGGGCGGGAGCAGCCCCAAGAGAGGGTCTCTGCATCCACAGCCGCCACCCTAGGGATGAGGGGAAGATTGGGACATGGCTACCACTGACGGTGCCACTGTGAACAAGGAGTCTCGGTCCCCTCCCCTGTGGGAAGATACAGTGCCACATGTGGCCATGGAGAAGCAGGTGAAGTGATGATGGCAGCAGTGGTGGTTGCAGTGGTGGCCAGGACTTGGGGGCAAGCCTGCCTGTTCAGTTTTTGCACAGAGGGCGTCTGGTAGAGTGGTCAAGAACAAGTGCCCTGGGTTCAAATTCCAACTCTGACACTTGCCAGGCAGGCTGCACCATGCACCCTGAGCCCCAGTTCCTGCCCTGCAAAGGATGACCTGGTGCTGAAGGTCATGAGGACAACGCAGGGGTAGGTAACAGTCACCTTCAGGGGCTTACTGGACTCCTCATCTTTAGGGTTGGCCACGGAGTAAACCAAGGTGCCTATGGGTCCCCACCTCTGGGTATAATTCTACAATTTTCTTTCCTTTGTGCCCCATCTGCCTAGAGTCCATGAAGTTGTGACTGATAATAATTTAAAAGCTTATTAAAGATCCCCAAAAGCTGATTACACTAAGTGAAAATCAGCAGGATCTGCAACCTCTAGTGACCTCATAATAAGACCAAACTCCTGACTCGCAAAGAAGTGCCAGGCTCTCAGCATGAGGGCAGCACCCATGGCAGGATGGGCACTGCTGTGGTCCTGGGTGGGCACTGTGGCCCTGGCCTCGATCCAGCAAGAGCTTGAAGCTCTGTGCCTTGGCTTGGTGGGGAGAGTGTGTGCGGGAGGATGCAGAGCCCATAGCTTCCTATGCCAGGCTCGGGCTCCACGCGCCCTGTGCTGAAGCGGCGCCGGTGAGGAGCCCTGTGGGGGACAGCACCCACTGGGCACTTGGCTGTTGGAGCTGTCACAGGCTTCAGGGCTTCCGAGGAGAAAATCGCATGCATATCTGTCTCCCCCTCTTTCAGAGAGAGCAACTCAGAGCTGGAAGGTGTCAGGAACAAGTCCCCTCCACTTGTCACCCAGTTCTTCTTCAGTGGGAAGTCCCTATGAGGAGGCTCTTGTCCCCTGCCACGTGGGGATGAGATGGGGGTGGGACCTGCGGCCCGACCTCAGGGCTCTCAGGAAGTGACCCAGCCACACAGGCAGGAGCCTTGTCAGTGCCCAGCACCTTCTTCTGGCCGCCTTGCTTCAGCAAAGCCACTGTGGGGTCCCAACAGCACAAGGACTCTGTGGGAAGCAGTTCTGGAAGTGCAGGCTTCTCAGCCCTTCCCCTAGCCTCTGACTGCCGGCTGCCCCAGCGTGGGCTCTGTTTCATTGAGACAGTATTCTTTTTTAATCAGGGGGTGAGACAAAAGGGACCCAGGGCCCACACCCCCACACAGCGAGTCAAAGTGCTGCCTGTCACCTGGCTCTGCGACCCCTGCTTGGCCCTGCCGGCATCTGACCTGCAACCCCAGGCAGGGACTGCCACAAGGACACCCCGAGGACCCTGCCTGTCTGACTCAGCCCAGCTTGCTCTGCAGGGTGCAGCCTCAGCCCCATCTGCTCCCCATGCTGAGGAACCTCCAAGCATGGGACCCAGCTTCCCCACCGCCCTGCAGCCCGCCACGGCCTTTCCTACCCTGGCACAGGGTGACTCTGGCTTACTGAAGATGCTTTCACAATGAACATTTCTCAAAAAGGTTAAAGGGAGGCACCAGAGGGAGGGCCAGGGAGGGATGGAAGGAGGAGGGTGGGATGAAGGAATCTGACCAGTGATGTTTAACAAGAGCGCCACAAACAGGAAGCAGACAACTAAGAAGGCAGCTGACCTGCAGAGGAATGTGAACTCCGGTGCACCGTGCTGCTACATCCCTTTTCCCACCACCCACCCAGCCTGGGAGCATGCCCACACGGCCTCCCCTGGAGACAGCCAGCCCTGAGTATGCCCTGGCCAGAGGGAGGGGAGTTGAGCGGAGACCAGCACGGCCCTAGACCCCCCAGAAGGGCTCAGAGGGGTCTTCTCCCCTTGCCTGGGACAGTGATTTGGGGAAGGGTGAGCATGCTGGGCTCCCTGCCCACTGGGCACTGCCCCTCTGGGTGCCTAGCCCTGCTGAGGCATCCCACAGGCCCTCCTTCGCAGAAGTGCACCCAGCCTGGGAGCGTGGTCTGGAAGTTGGGCCACCTACCTAATCCCCTGCACGTGCCCCGAGCCCAGAGAAAGGCCCAGGCTCTGGGGACAACACACATCCAAGAGGGGATCCACAGGATTCTGCGAGGTTGAAGGGAGCACTGCAGAGGCCGAGGGATGGTAGGCGGGTGGACAGGGTTTGGAAGGTGGTGGATCTCACAGCTGGGGTGCATTCCCTCCCTGGCTCAGTTCCAGCTTGGCAGAGGCCTAGGGGTGCAGTTAAACAGAATCAGTCCTGTGCCATGGAGAAGCAGGGCCCTGGAGAGAGGGTGGTGTCATCTGTGGCCTCAGGACTTGGAGAAGGCTCTGGGGAGGTCACAGCCCCCTCACTTGGCAGAGGAGCCAAGGAGCCCCGCTTCCTGGCTGGGGCTGGTGCACTGCCTTGTCTTTAGGGAGATTTCCCCAAGGACACCACACTGCTGTGCTGATGGAGCCCCCTTGCTGTCACACCCAGGCTGGAGCTCTGACGCAGAGGACAAGAATGGCTCGGGTAACACTGAGGGGAGGCTGACAGGGATTCATGGGGAAATGCTTCAACTTGGCTGTCTTGGAAACTTTTTGGGAATAAAAGATCACAGATCACAGTGCATGGATGTGAATGTTCCCTTGGTCCCTCTCATACTCCATTTCTGTGCAAGCATGCACACGCACATATACACAAACACACATGGGGTGTTCACTGTCTGTCCCACTCAGACCCCTGTAAAACGCATGTGGAATCAATGCCCGAGTGCCCAGGGACCAGAGCAGGGAGAAAGTAAGGTTCTGCCTCCTTGGCCCATTAGCATCCAAGGCCAGCCAGACCTCGAGTGCAGTCTCTGTCCTGTATCTACACAGTCTTGTGTGATTACCACTGTATCCCCTCTCACAGAGGAGCCAGGCCGTGTCCACGGTCACCCCCAGTGGCTGAAGTGGGAGCTCAGACTCTGATCTGGACCCTGCCCAGGGCAGATCCTGACCCCACATCCAGACTCCCAGGATGTATGCTGGGAAGACAGGATCTGGGACCTGGGCCAAGCAGCATGTCCTGGCACCATCTCTGCCACTCCTCTGTGCCCTGCATAGTGCCCCAGAGATGGAGAAGACAGTGCACTTACCAGGGAGGTGGACCTTAAACTTGCCGCTCTGGCCAAAGGCGCTTTCGATAACCCCCAGCTCCCCCGTGGACAGGTGTACCTTGAGCCCCACGAAGAGCTGGATATTGGTCTCCTTCTTGAACAGAGAGCGGCCGATCACACTGTAGTCATCCATTGCCTGTGCAGACGGCCAGCAGAGAGAGAGGAGGAAGGCATCAGTAGTGTTTGCATTTCCTGTAGGATCTGCATCCCTGCTGTCTCGCATCTCTATGTGGGCACTGAGGCTGAGAGGGGAGGAGAGTGTATGAAGACTCGGTGGGACCCAGCCCAACCCTGCATGAGTTGTGCACATCTGGAAGCTTCTCCCAGACCTTTCCTCCCTGGCTGGGCCATGTCCTGTCCTCACCTACCCTGCTCTGCTAGTCCCCTCTCCCATGGCAAACTTGGACTGTGACAATGAGTACCCTCTGGGTGGGCCTCTGCCCTGTCCTCCTGTGGGAAACTGTTAACTCGCAGCAACAAGTGGTCCATGGCCTCTGTGGACTGCGCCAGGACCACTGAGGACAGGCACATGGGCATCGTGTTCTGCATTAGACAGCAGAGTGTGGAGCGAGGGAGGGCACGCTTCCCTCCCAAACAACAGAGATAGAGGCAGGAAAGGACTTGGAAGCAGAAGGGTTATGGCACTAGCCCTGGAGCCACACTATGCCTTCAAACCTAGTAGTTGTGTCACCTAGGAAAGGTGCCTCAGTTTCTGTGCCTCAGTTTCTCTAGCAGAAAATGTGAAGATTAAAATAAGAGAAAGCCACACACTTGGAGGGGAGTCTGGCAGTCATTGAAGCATGAGAGGTGGGAGGGTTAGCTGGCCAGAAGTGGCTGCTATGTCCAGTCACAGGCCTCCTGAGGGACACAAGGAAGCTGACCCAGAGGTGGCTAAAATGGAGGACAGGGTGCTCCAGGCTCCCAGCAGGCCCCAAGGCAGGGGGGACTGAAAGGCACAGGGTATGAAACTGGGAGAGCCACACAGGCAACTGTGCAGGCCATCTACCTGCAGGAGGTGATGTGGCCTGTGGAATGGGGCAGCTCCGGCTCCTCAGAAGGGGCCAGTGGGGACAGCAGCGGCAGGCCAGAGATGGGTCCCAGGTTGGAGAGGGGGATGGTTCCAGATGGCCGTGTGCAGGACGGCCCTTAAAAGGAAGTGTCTCCTGGTGGAAGTTGCTGTCTGCCCCTCAGGTTTCTGAATGGCTCGACACCTAAGGGAGTTCACAGTCCCAGTTCCAAGGGCCCACAGCTGCTCAGTCTGGCCCTAGCACAGCTGCACCATCAGGAGGCCCTTAGGCACATCTGGGAGGAACCATGTTTAGGGGGCAGCCATGCACAGGCTAGAAGGAGGCTGGCAGAGAGTGTGTATGGGGTTCAGGTAGAGGTCCTGAGTCACATCCACACTGCCGCCACGCAGTCGGAATGGGTGGTACATCCCCCACTCTGGAAACCTTCCTGGTCTTGACTTCAGAAAGTGTGGCCTACACCCACTAAGCTCAGATGTTCAGAAACTTACATACACTTCTTCTGGAAGGAAAATCCCAGCACTAAAAGAAGCCAGCAAACCCCTGCCAGAAAGCCAGTAACCAGAAGTACAGCCAAAAAGTGACCTTGCACAGAGGCCCTCGTCATGTGCACACCAGGCTCAGGAGACAGCGGGGAGTCACCCAGCAGGCAGGGCCGTGCCTCTGTGTGAGGACAGGGCTGTGTACATCAAAACTGGCTCTGTGACAGGGGCTGGCAGAAGAGCTGGCAGCTTCTGCCTAGCTGACCAAGAACAAGTGGGCACAAATGCATTGGTATCCAAGCCTCCAGGTTGAATAGATTCGGGGAGGACCTTGAGCTTCCTCCGGACTTGGCACCCAAGGGCACTGGGCCTCTGGGCACCTGGGCCATCCCTTGTGATAACAGCACACTGTGGAGAGGTAGTGGCTTCCCTCTGTCCCCTCCCAAGGTGGGGACCCCTTGCATCCACGCGGGCTGGGCTCTTCTCAGCTCTGGAAGCATCTCATTTCTACTGAGGCTTAGCCACGGGCCCCAGATGGATTGTTTTGAAAAGCAAAAACCGTCTCATTTACCCTAAAAACCTTTTGGAAAAACACATCCTATTCTATTTGATTCATAGCACCAGATAAAAGGTACTTGCATTCCTCCTCTCCCCGGTGATTGATGAATTGGATACAAATAATGATAAGAATAATAATTTCCACTTGCACAGCCCTTTATAATTCACAGGCCTCATTCCCACACAGGGTCTCCTCCTCGTCCTTCAGGACTCAGCTTCAGGAGCTCCCCCAGGGCCGCTCCTGCCCCTGCCTCTGCCCAGCACTACCACCTCCACAGGAAGGACACAGAGTCAGGGCAGGAGGATGTGCCCAGGTGGCACAGGCTAGGCCTTGCCACTCTGTCTGGCTTTGCTCCCCACTGCCCAGGGCTCCTGCCAGCTCACTCTCTGCTGCCAGTCTGGGTGCTGAGCTGAGCAGGCCCAATGGCTCTGGGATGGCTCCCTCCTATCCCTACCCAGCCTCTGTCCCACAGGCCACCTGCAGCAGGAGAAAGGTGCCCCTCAGCCCGGCCCTTGCTGACTGGGCTCCTTCCAATGGAGCCCCTCTGCCCCCTCACCTGCAGGGCCTTTACTCCTGTTGCAGAGAGACTAGAGCTGAGGCCAGAATGAGGCCTGAGTGGGTCACATCATGCAACAGCAGCAGCATGACAGAAACAGAAGCCTGCACCCATCAGGCCCAACACCGGCGAGGAGTGAATGCGGCAGGTTCACCTGGGCTGGAGCAGCAGCCAGGATGCCCGGGGGCCTCTTGGAGGTGGAAGAGGGGTCCCAGGCCATTCCTCAGCCCTGGGGACAGATTTGACTGAGACACACAGCTGGCTCCAGCACCAGGAACCCAGAGCCCACTTAGAGAATTGGCTGCTGAATAGCACTGGCAGGACTGGGTCAGGGTTCTCAGCCAGTCATCCTCTTGGTTTTCCTTTCTGCCCATCAACCTTGTGCAGCCAGACATGACCTGGAGTGCAGGCTTCTCCTGGTCTGGATCTCAACATCCCCAAGGTCTTCAGTCCTCAGAGGTGGAGTTTTGTGGGGGGTGGCACCTGGATCCCAAGGACACCAGCCTCACAGGTAGATCAACCCTAGCATGAGCTTACAGTCCAGGAACGTGCTGTGTGAGCCAGCTGGGAGGCAGAGGTCACAGGTCCCGCTTTCCTCTGGTTCTTCCTGTCCTCTTCTCCTGGCCTCCCTGCTGTGAGCAGCTGCCCACTGCCACAACTTTCCACCCTGTGGCTGTTCCTTGGAACCTGGTGACCATGGACTATAGCCCAACATCATGAGCCAGATAAACCCTTCTTCTACATTGTGTATGACAAGTGTTTTGTCCCATGGATGAGAAGCTGACTGAGGACAGACACTGAGAGTTGCTGTCACCTGATACACCCGGCACAGGACCAGATCTAGGTCTTGGCCTGGTGACCCTGTGGCCACAGCCTGCCCTTCCTGCATTCTACCTTGGTTCTAACTGACCACCTGTCTGTCCTCAGATGGCCACCTGGCCAGTGTCACATCCTCACGTGTTTCTTTGTTCATGGCTCCCCAGAGACATGGGCTCCAGGAGAGTAGACTGTGCCTTCTCCTCTACCTCCTCCTCCTCTGCATACTCTGCCCATGAAACTGGCACCGACTGTCTCTCCATGAGGGCCTGCGTGACACTCAGTGAGTGAGTGGCTTGGCCTGGCCCCTCTGCACTGCATACTGTGCTGGTGGCCTTGTGTTTATTAGCAGCTTTGTCAGCGTGTACCTGACATACAACAGCAGGCACAGTCCAGAAGTAAATGCTTCACAAGTTTAGACAGGTCATATACCCAACGCCACGCCAGCTACTGCATGTGCCCACCACCTTGCACCTCCTCCCGCCCTCCCTGCCCATGGTCCCCTCTTCTTGTCCCCCTGGGGACTGCACCAACCCTCCCAGGCTTCACTCCAACACAATCTCTTCAGACTGCCCTCCCGCACCCCAGGACTAATCCTGAGCCCTCCTGGCCTGAGCTGGCCATCCTGCCTTACCAGCTGGCCCATCCATCTCCTCGCTGGACTGGGCATTGAGGAAAAAATCTGTCCCCAGGCCTGGCCTCACAGACCCTTGCCCCACAAGAGCCCTGCTGAGTAAGCATTCACTGAGGGGTGACGGGGCTCTTGGCTCTTTGGGGTAAAACTTGGTCACTTGCTGCCATGGAGGTATCTGGGGCACAGGATGCATCTGAAAGTGAGCTGACCACCAAGCCCTGGAAGTGCACACGACAGATACTGCTGGCCTGTCCTGCAGTGCCCAGTGGGTGGCCAGGGCCTGCCAGCCTCAGAGCCTGGGCCGCAGGTAGACTACCTGTGCCCCAAAGAAGCCCTCAGAGCTCCCTGGGCACAACTTGCCCACCCCTTCTTTCTTTGGGTTATAAATTATTAACTTAAACAAGCCAAATGTAGGAACAGCAGAGGTCCATCTTTCCCCAAGCCTGGGTCTCACAAGGAGGGCAGACTAATTTTATTAACTCCAGGGAACTTCAAAAAGCTTCAGGGCTTTCATGCCAGACAGAGATGACCCTGGAGTTAGTTTTAGTGCTACATAAACAAAGGAGGAGGCCGGGAAGCCAGGGCTCCCGTGCATATTTACATTCCCCTGTGACCGCGCAGGGCAGTGTGCAGGCACCAGGCCCTGCACTGTGGCCAGTTCACTGACCTACACGACCACAATATTGTTCTAAGCATCCGGGATACGGTAGGCACGGGGGCGGGGGTGCTTGATGACCCCCTCAGGAGGCACCCAATAGGCTCCCTTTTACCACCCGGCCTCATGCTCCCAATGCAGCTGGAGTGGAGATTTGGAAAGGATTCCACGTTCAAAGGAGTGTCCCGGTCACTCCTGTTCCTGTGCTTTATGGCTTGGTCAGAAGATTCAACTGCACTGAGTGAAAGCAACATCCCCTCCCTTGAACTTCTATGTCTTTGTGTCCAACTGTGGGGTCAGGTTGGGTGTGGTGGGGAGTGGGACTTTAGCACATGGTCAGGAACCCTGTGTGATCCACACTGTCACTTTATAGTGGCACACGTCAGTCCACATAGGAGACTAGGGTGACCTAGTGTGCACTATGAGTGTGGCCACCACTGAGGGAGGGGAGGCTGGGGGCAGGGGCCCGCTCACCCCACAGCAGACGGAATGGGTCCCTGGCCATGGCACAGAGAGGCACCCTTATGGCATCCTTTACTCTTCAGAAAAGCCCTGCTAGAACTGGGGACTCAGCAAGGTTAGCAGTTTATCAGAAGTCACACAGCCCATCCCGATGCAGACTGGCAGCAGGGACCCCCTCTGGCTGCCCAGGGCCCCACACAGGGCCAGGCTCTGTCCATCTGAGGCAGGATAGCCACCCAGTGGGGACCCATTTTCTGTTCTGTGCACAGTGGGCCTGCAAGTCCACCCTAGGGGTACCAGCAGCCTCTTTCCTGCCAGCTTCAGCTTGGGAAGACCCAGGTCCCTGGAGGAGACAATCCCTGAGCTCAGGGGCCCTAGGCTGTCTGGTGAGGAGGAAGCAGGGAGGCTGAGGCTTCAGGAGAGCTTTGGAGAGGCCAGGGGACACGGCACAGCTCTGCACTACTCAATGCGGGGGGTGGGGAGGGGATGACATGGGATGGGACACTCTCCTCCAGATCCCAGGCATCCCGCAAGAGGAGAGACCCCATGGAGACCAGACAGCAGCATATCCAACAAGGAAACCCTTCAGAGGACAGGAACAGTTGGAAGGTTTGCATTCCCAAATCAATCACGGTGATGTCAAACCCAAGGCAAGGCCTGTGGGACTTGCTCCACGGTCCCTGCTCCTAGGGACAATGCTGAACTCTGGCCAGCTCTGCTAGCACAATAGCCCTGCTGGGGACTCTCCATGTCCGCATGGATAACTCGCTGTCTCCTGGCCTTCTCAGGGAGGCATGGAGCTCCCCAGAGCAGTCTCTGGCTGCACACAGAAGTGCAGGCCTCACTTATATGCCAGGTGAGTCCCCATTGTCCCCGGCCTTGGAGTGGGGACTTGGCTGCTGGTGCCCATAATTATGTCATTACATGTGCGTCTCTTTCAGGGCCGGGCTCCCAGGAGGAAGCTTGGGACTTGCCCAAGGTCTGAAGCAACTGTTGTAATTCAAATCAGAGAAGCAGCACCGAGGAGGGAGGGGAAGCCAGCTGTGAGTGGTGCTGAGCAGCTCCGGGTCTGCCATGCTCCCAGTAGAGCAAGGGTAGGAAAGGCCCCTGCTCTTCTGCCTCGTGCAGCTCTGTGGCCTGGGATGGAGGCCTCTCTGAGCCTCAGTGTTAGGACTGGGGGTTGATGCTGGTCAGCACATCAAGCCCTAAACTCTACTGGAGGAATGGATCTCGGAGAGCAGATGCTGCTATATGAGAAGCTGATGTGTAGAATGGAGGTAGCGCAGCAGAGCCCTGCACAGCCCACAGGGCAGGGCTGGCTCATTGCCCAGGTATTCTGGAGACTAGAAAAGCCACACTCTCCTGAGCCTCAGTGTCCTTTTCTGTAAAAGCAGGACCAATGTGTGCAATCTGCCTCTCTGCAGGCCCTGGTGGACATTCAGGAAGTAAAGTAGTTTCATCTCATTTCATCAAATGGTCTCCAGAGGCCCAGAACCTGGGGACCCTCCCCAGGGTGAACATGCCCTATGCTCTGTCCCCACATACTCTCAAGCCACCATCCACAGACCCAGCCTCCCCACTCCAAGGAGAGGGCCCCCAAAGGCAGTGCCTATCCATGGAGAGGAAGGGGATGGTGTTTTCCAGAACATTTGCTCAACACCAGGCTCTGCGCATGGGCCTTGGCACATTTTGCCTTGCTAACCTCCCCCGTCACCTGGCTCTCAATAGAGGTGACATAGCTTAGGGCCTTAGGTTCCAGGGCAACAAGGGGCCACACGACAGGGCAAGAGGCCAGCAAAGTTTTAGCATGACCCCAGGGCTGGGGCAGCAGGACCAGCCTGGGCCCGTGAAGCACTGCTGGGGCAGGGGTAGATGGCAGGGTGGCCTGTGCCCTAGACTAGCACGCTCCCTGGTGCCCCAGGCACCTGTGACAAGCCACCATTTGTGGAGGGGGCAGAGCCAGGAGCCAGGAAGCAGTGCGGTACAGACTTCAAAGCTGTCAGCGCTCTGGGTGGCGCCTGCGTGTTTACACTTGGTTGGGTTCAGGCCACAGGCTGCTGTGGCCCAGCCCTTGGGTCTTCCAGACCGGCGCCAGGGCTGCCTGGCCTGCAATGGTTGGCACAACTGGCCTGACTCCCATGTGGGGCAGTGTCTTGTCACCACCCCAGCCAGGAACCAGGTACCTATGCCATGAGGAGGGTGCAAGTTAACAGCAACGATGACATCCTGTTTACCAAGCGTCCATTTAGAGGCAGGTACTGTCCTCGCTGTCTACACTTCTGCTCCTCTTCCTTATCCCACCCCATGGGAGAGCAGATGTCCCCCAGTTTCCCTGGAAGGCAGGTGATGGCCCTTTCTCCTTTGGCTGGGTCTCAGGGCCAGCATCTGCCATCCCACCTTCCTGCCTATCCCCCGCCAGGGGCAGGACAGTGGCCCTGTGCTACATATGCTTCTCATCTGTGCCCAATTAGAGATAAGGGGCAGGGGGCTGTGGAGGAATGGGTGAGAGGGTAGGCAGATGGGGTAGGGGTGAGGAGGATACACCAGATATGCGAGCAGGGAGAGGGATGGAGGGATGCCAGGGGCCCCAGCAAACACTGCAGGTACCTCCTGTCCAGGCACACACCTCTTGTGCTTACACTGGTGCTAAGGAAGATGTGGCTGTCACAGAGGGAGAAACACGGCCCCACTGAATGAGCAACTGCCAGGCTCCAAACCCTACAGTTCCACAGACAAACCGGGCCTCAGGGGCCAGGTCGAGCTGGGGGCTGTAGAAGGGCTGCTACTGTGGGCCCCTCTGCCTGTCCCATGTACCGCAGTGACAGGACAAAGGATCTATGTGTCAAGCCTGCGCTGGGTGGCTGCTGCCATCCTTCCCCATCACTTGGGCCACTTGGTCACGTTTTTCAGAAGCAGCCTTGGCCTGGAGCAGCCACCCTCCCCTTTCCCACCTGCCCCTGACTGTCTGATGTGTGAACCTTCCAGCACTTCTTTGGGCCTTGCACTGAACAGCCCACTTCTTCCGGCCTGGGTGGACGTCACCTCCTCTCCTGACCCTACACCCCCTGCATGGCCCTCTGAAAGAGACCCTTGGCCCTAAGCTCACCAGAGCAACAGCAGATGGCTAAGACACCAGCGACCCCCTAGGAATGTGGCCCATGGCTTCAGCCCTGCTTTTCATACACCATTTAGGCCTCATCACTTTTGCCAGATCTTTACAAATCTAGAGTAGTATTTATCTAACATTTTTCTTCATATATGCCTAAGAGGGAAAGTTTACATGGAACACTAATGAGAAAGGAAGAATTTCTACCAACAAGGAAAGTTAATGTAAAAGTATAGACCAAAAAAAAAAAAAAAAAAAAAAAAAAAAAAAAAAAAAAAAAAAAAAAAAAAAAAAAAAAAAAAAAAAAAAAAAAAAAAAAAAAAAAAAAAAAAAAAAAAAAAAAAAAAAAAAAAAAAAAAGGACAGAAAATACCGGCTCCTAGTCAGCATTATTGCTATTGGAGAATGTGAGTCCTGGCCCTGTTCTCTTTTTGTTGAAAAGCAGGTAACACAGGAGTTTCACACACCTGCCAACCAACCTAAGACTTTCCTATGATATAATCAAAGTATGGAAAGAAACTGAAAAAGGACAAAAAAACTTATTATGAAGGAATTCAAGATATGTAAGGGTTTGAGAATCTGCTACAACCACATGAAGAACAATGTACTCTTTGGTAATTTCTAAGCAGAGAAGATATGAAAAAATACACATGTAACTGCACTAAGAGCTATCTCTACGTATCTATCTAGAAATTCTTCATTTCTAATCTTTAATGGTCCATGATTTGTACTTTTAAAAAGCTATTAGGGTTTTCTCTACAGCCACAAGTACAACTATTGTCTTAAATTCCATGAGGGCGGGGATTTTGTCTTTCTTACTCAGTGTGATTTCTCCAGCCCTTAAAACAACACATTGTAGATATTTCACTTTTTTTCTGGTGGCACTGGGGATTAAATCTGTGGGCACTCTACTACTAAGCTACATCCAGAGATCTTTGAGATGATGTCTCAATAAGTTACCAGGGCTGGCCAGAAACCTGCATCCTCCTGCCTCGGCCTTTAAAGTAGCTGGGATTACCCATTCAGCTCTGCAAATATTTTTTGGATAATGACTAAATGCTCAAGGACTGTTAAGAGCTCATACTAAAGCTCAAGCTTATTGTTTTTATTATGCCTGTTTATCCTTATCGAGTGGTCTGCCTGAGGAATACGGATTCAAAAGTGCTTTGCAGTAATTATAATTCCATTTTTTATCAAGTTCCTTGGATTTTTACATTTGGTGCATACAGGTTTATAACTGCCTGTGTCACCATGTGATGTCCTTCTTTACTATGGTTAGGATTTTTAATCTTAACTGCCCCCTATCTGATTTCAATATGATTCATGCTTTGTGTTTATAGTCATCTGAAATCCTTTTGTCCACCTTTTTATTCTAAACCTTCGCTCTTTGCTGTAAGTGGGTTTGTTATACATAACATATACAATGGACCCTGAAGTTATGAACTACTTCACACATGAACAATCTGGGTTATGACTGGAATTTTAGGTTTAACTTACAATCAAAGTCTTGAGTTACAACCCAAATGCTGGCCACTTGTGCAGTTGTAAACAAAGACTCGCGAGGCCAGAAAAGCATATGTAAGCATACATGTCATTCTGAGCCCAGATGTGTGTGCTTGTGGATGTGGTTTCGGTCAATGCTTTATACAACCACTACTGTTACTGGTATCAAAATGGCCCCAAGGGCCAAGAATTTAGCTCAGTGGCATAAGCACTTGCCTGGCATGTGCAAGGTTGTAAGTTGGATCCAAGGTACCAAAGAAAGAAAAAAAAAAGCCCCTAAAAAGCTAGAAAAGAAACTTTAAGAAGTTAAGAAGTTAAGAAAAGACAGAAACAGACAACCGTAGACCAGTTTTTAGTTCTGAAAAGGTTGAGCCCTAGTGAGCAAGATTCTTGATGTCCTTATGGAAGGGGACTCTCCTTCCAAACAACCACCACCTTCCACTTCATCCTCCCTTCCTGCAAGCCAGAGATGTCAATGAATGGTGAGTAAAGTTTGAAATTGTTGTTTCTGGTAAACTAGGCACATTTTATAACTTTTTGGTGAATACACTAGAAAAATTACTGGTGCTTCTGGTAAACAATGCACATTATAAAACTCTTCTTTATTATGTAAAGGGCTTCTTTGGGAGGTTCAAAATGCATTATTTCTTATGGGAAAAACAGTCTTTTTTACAATTAATTTGAGTTACAACCAGCCCTCATGAAGGAATTGAGTTTGGAAGTCAAGGGTCCACTGTAAGTAGATTTGTATTTTAAACCAAACTATCAGTCTCTGTACTTAAACAGTAGAATTTGGCCATTCACATTTAGTGTAATGAGTGACATTTAATTTTGCTGTGTTTTTGTTACTACTTACTAACATTATTCTGATTTTCCTTATTTTTTTGGTTATATCAAATTTATTTCAGTTTTTTCTCTGTGAATAAGCAAGTTCTACACTGCTGTTGTTTATAGTTACTCTGTGCTCAAACTCAGACATGTAATTTTATCTTTTTACTTTTTTACCCTTTCTTGGCTGGGGAGCTGGTTTTCTGAGGCTGGGTCTTGCTCTGTAGCCCAGGCTGGTCTCAAACTCCTGGCCCGGCCTCTTGAGTGCTGGGGTTATAGGGGTGTGCCTCTCTCTTTTTACTTTAAACAACACAATACCAACTATCTCCCTCACCAGCAGATGCTATATTCTTTCTCCACCTCTCCCCATTAAGGCCAGCCCTTTAGAACACCCTCATTTCTTCCTTCTCTCCCTTGGATGTCTTTACCAACATAAGTCCCCTCACCCATGACCTTATTCCTGAGGTGCTGACTACTGGGAGGTGCTGACTACTTGAAGCTGCAGACGATCAGAATTTTCCTTGTGGGATGCTCATCCTATTTCAAGAATCTCATTCACTATTTAAACCCAGGGTCAGCAGACAATAGTAAGGGGGTCAAATTCTGCCTGCTACCTGTTTTCATATGGCTTCTGAGCTAAGAATGGTCCTCAGATGTTGACAAACATCTTTTAAAAAGAATATTTCATGACATGTAAAAATGATATGACATTCAAATTTTAGTGTTCATAAAAAAGTTTTACCGCACCATGCCATATATTTATGTACCGTCTGGGTTTCTTTTGTGCACAGCGGCAGAGCTGAGTGGCGGAGACAGAGAGGGAGGGAGGAGCTCGGGGACTGTGAGCCGCAGCAGTGCGTTTAACCTCACAGCGTCTTGCCCAAGCACAGTACTGTACTTCATCACTAATGCATACCCGTCATGTCCAAAGTAAGGGAAAGAACAGGGAACTTCCAGCGTCACACTCTCAAGGCTCAGCAGGGTATGGATGCTGGTTTCAGTGACTCACCAGGCAGAGCACTGTCTTGTTACTAGCTGAGCTAATAGGATACCACATACACTGACACTGTAATATTCTCAAATCAGAGAAACACAACGATCAGAAAAATGAGAAAATTTAAAACAGTATATCTCATCATTGCAGACAGAAAAATTTAAAGCTGAGAATGGGGCTGCAACCCAAGTAAGTTTCTGAGTGGCTCATTTGTTGACTGAGCAAGGAAAGCCATTTACCAGGGTAAGTTAATTAAATTGTGTTTGATTGCAGCACTTGGAAAAAGTATCCAGAAAAAATAAGCTCATAGAAGATTATTAGATTTGGGGCAAGAACAGTTAGTTGCACAGGCATAGCCCACGGACCATCATCTGGCCTGTGAAATGCCAATGAGTTTGGCTGCATCTGCTGTCAGGGCGTGAGCAGGCAAAGCAGGGCGCAGGACCTGGAGGGCACCACAGGGGCTGGAGAGGTCTTCCACGTCAAGTGTGGTCCTGAGCCATGTATATTCATAGCACCCTGTTCTTTTCTTTCTAGACATCATTATACCAGAAGCCACAACTTCCTGTTCATTATCGGCCTCTTCTGTGAGCATGAGAACTTTGTCCCTCTTGTATTCTCAATGCCTGGCATGAACCAGGAGTTCAGTAACCACCTGATGACAAGTGAATGGACCCTTTTCCAGGCAACAGGACAGAAGGGCCTGTGCCTAGGCCCACCCCAGGTGCACCCTCCTTCATCATGAACTGAGGACAGCTCAGGGTATGGGGCTGAGGTGCCCAGAGAGCCAGCTGTGCTATGGGAACTGCTGGTGTGCAGCACAACCTGGCCTCCCAGACACCTCTCTGCACAGAGGTGTGCCCAGGGAGCTGGGGGGCGGGGGGCGGCAGCAGCGAGGTAGGTATGGTGCCACCAGGACCTTCTGGAGACACCACGCATGCCAGGAAAGATGAACCAGGACAGCCACCGGCCTCACATTCAGCCCTGCCCACTCCCAGCAGCCCCGGGGGATCCTGACAGTCCCTGTGTCTCCCTGGGACAATGGGGCCCCACGAAAGGAGCTCCAAGCATCAGCATTTACTATTTTGACCCTTAGAGGTTAAAAATTGGTAATAATAGAAATAAGCATGTAATAGGAACCAAATATGGTTCTTGGGTCCTTACATCCAAGCCCATTTCACCTTCGCCCAACCCCACAGTGCAGCTTAGAAAAGCAGGTCTAGGAGCAGTGAGCCCACAACCTGCCCAGGTTTCCTGGGAGAGCTGGGGAAGGGACAGGCCTGCCGGGCCCAAACGTGCATGTTTGACCAGTCAGCCACGCTGACCTGCAGCTCTCTGAGCCATCTGGGCCTGTTCAGAGCAAACAGGGCCGCCCTGGAGCCATCAGCTTGCTACCCATGAGCCGCATGGGAAGTCCACCCTCCTGGTCACTGACCAAGACAGTGCTGCACAGACGAAGCCACCTGTCTGCCCTGGGATCAATGAGTGAACGAAGGCAAGGTGGCTGCCCGAGGCACACAGCTGTTACCTGGTTCGGTGAGGCTTTGAGCCTAGACTATGGGACCCCGAGTTCAACACCTGGCCAACCTCATCAGAAGGAAAGCTCCCCACCAAAGAGACTCCAGCTTTTCGAGGACAAAAATCTCCTCACACGCTGGGCAAGGTTCTGCCTGACACAATGGAAAGACAGCAGCTCAGAGGCTGTCAGTGCCTGGGTCACTGTGTGGCCCTGGACAACTCACTCCACATGTCCTCGGCTGCTCTCCAGTCTGGCTGCCTGTGAGGTGGGGACCTGTTGGCCTAGGCTCAAAGCAGGAAGAGAATTTACTTTCACTGAATTACCTTGTGTCGAGTTTGAATTTTCTAACTCTGCATATATAACTGTAGAAGGAAGTGACTACCTGGAAAAATAGATACATCAGGAAACTAATCCCCCCCTTCTCAGAGTACAACAAGGGTTAAAAACAATGCATGCGAGGGCTGGGAGTATAGCTCAGCAGTAGGATGCTTGCCTAGCATTCATGGGGCCCTGGATTTAATTCCTAGTACTGAATTAAAAAAAACAAAACAAAACGTGGAGCTCACAAAGGCACCCAGTAGATGCTTAATACAAAGGGTAGGGAAACAGGAGGAGGTGGGTGGTGGGAGGCCAGCTCATTCCTTCGCCTGGCCCAGAGGAGAACACATGGGCTGGAGGCCAACCCCTGGGCCCAACGAGGGCCCAAGGACTGGGTACCCCTGCACTTTCCATCCTTGCAGGAGCCTCAGGAAGCCCCTCTGTCCCCACTTAGGGCTTACAGCACCCTGGAGAAACATCCACAGTTCTTCAGGAGGCTGCCCTGACTAAAGGAAGCCTATGGCTTTGCAGGGTCACAGGCGTGGGGTTTGGACACTGATTGTGTGGACTGCAAGTCTAGGACTCGCGTCCTCCCCAGACTGTGCAGAGAGGCTGGGTGCCCCAGAGCTGCCCTAGACTGGGGTCTCCTGGCACCTCCCCACTGTCCCTGGAGGCCTGGGTTGGTATGGAATTCTGTTCACTTGTTCCGCAGAGATGTCCTCCTGGCCCTCAAAGGAAGCGACTCTGTACTGCCACGGCTAGGCCTGAGGGGAGCTAAGCCTGGAGCCACAGCAAGAGAGACATGGGTATTTCACTATGGAATAATTACACTCCCCAATGCTGCTAATCAATCAAGCTGCATACAGGAGGGAGACACACTTAATCACCACCTTCAATCAGCACCTTGGGGCTACACTGAGGCTGATGACCTGGGCAGGCCTTACATCCTCATGGGCATAGGTCCTCACTCCTGAGGGTGGCGGAAGGACAGGAGAAGAGGGGACAGGATTGGAGCATGAGAAGCCTCCCTAGACTGGGGAGGGGAGTCAGGGTCCAGAGAAAGATGGAAGAGGAGACAGGTCAGAGAGGGCCCTGAGCACCCACTCCTGATGGCAGACACTGTGTAGCAACTGCCAGGGGTTGGGAAGAGGGGTGGCACTTGCTGAAGGCCTAGAGTGAACCCTGCTAGGGCCTGGACCCCAGCACTGGGGTCTCTGGTGGCCTGTGCTCAGAGTGGCAATGCCCAGTCAAGTCCCAAGACCACCCACAGCTGCCCTTGTCCCACTCGAGCTGCAGCCAGAGGGCAGTCACAAGGGACAGTGAGGTTTGGAAGACACAATTCACGCTCAGAATACAGGACAGCTAAGGGGCAGGTGCCTGCTAGGAGGTGATCCCAGCATTCAGGACAGACTGTGTGTCACATCTGCCCAATGTCAGGCCCATAAGCTAAACCTGTGTCCAGAGATAGTGACCTCAGGGGATACCAGCTGTCCAGTGACCCTAGCCCCTACCACTGTGCCACCTTCCTGACATCCCTCTTTTTGGTCTCTGGCCCCTTTCTTTACTCTACAGGCAAGGACAGATCTGGCCCGGCTTGTGCTGTGGCAGTGTGCCCTCCAGATACGGGCAGGTGGGGTGGAGACGCACAGCCCTCCAACCTGAGGGAATGCAGTACCACTGAGGGCAGGAGAACTGGGGCTAAGTTGGGGGCCAAATGTCGCCACGTGACACTGGCTGCAGGAGAGGCCAGGTCTGCTCAGACCACGTGGCTCAATGGAGGGCGGGGTGTAGGCCTTGACTCTGGGGGACAGAACAGAAGTCACCTAGCACTGTAGAGGGTGGGATGGGTACTGGGTCACCAGATGGTGTGCTCACCCGCTCCACGAGGCCATGCTTGTGCTTCAGCTTGTACACCTTCAGTGTGGGCAGGATGCTCTCTGCGTAGCCCCTGTCTTCCATCCCGTGCAGCAGCAGCCCATGGAATGCCAGCCGGCATGCATTGGCGTGGATGTCTGCATCCAGCCGAGAGCCGATGACCAGGCTCAGCCGTGGGCAGGTAATGGGCTTCTCGAACTCCACAAGGGCCCATTGCTGCCGGGGGCTGCAACCCTCTGCAGCTTGGCTTGCCTGCTTGTTGGCCTCATCACTGTCTACCACTGCTGGTGCTGAGTCCTTGCACAGGTACTGCTCCTGGAAGAGGTACTCTCGAGAGAAGTCAAAAGAGTCCAGCACGGGCTCACGGTCAAAGCTGTCGGGAGCAGGGCTGAAGAACAGCAGGCGACCCATGACTGTCTCATGGCCCACTGTGATGTGGAACTTGGCCTTGGTCTGCAGTGGCCCCCGGAAATATGAGATCTTCTCCACCGAGATGATGGCTGCGTGGATCGTGTGTAGCGACTCAGGGGCACACACGAGCCCACGTTCCAGCAGCTTGGGGTCAAACTGCGTGACACAGATGCCCAGCCGGTCTCCCTGCATGGCTGTGGTGACGGGTGTGTGGAACATCTGCATGGACTTCACCTTCTTCACCACCTGACCAGGAGCAAGAGGGACAGCATGAAACCAACAGGCCTTGGGGCTGGGTGGACTGCAGTGGGGACACAGTGCTTCCTAATACCCACCTGGCTCCTGGCCTGGGGAGAGGACACAGGGCTGACCAGCTAAAAGGAGGCTAGGGGCCACCCCTACTCTCACTAGATAGAGTGGGCATCACCCTGAAGACCCAAGACCCAGAACGGCCTAAAGATAGGGCCAGGTCTCACCCTGGGCCACCTTCATCCCTCCTTCCTCCTGTGCTGGCTCCATATAGGCTCCAGTCCCTCTGGCTTTCCCAACCTTCTGTACAGGAACTGCCACCGAGTCCAGCCTCCCATGTCCTCAGCCTGCCAAGCTGTGCCCCTGCTGTGTGAAGCCCAGGTCAGGCCACTGCTCTGGAAAGTCCAGGCTCTGGTAGGCAGGACTGGTTCCTGTTTCTATAGTGGCCCCTACCTCTTCTGAAGGACACAGCCTACAGCAGAGTCACTCTCTGGCATACGTCTATCGCCTGCCTGCTGGCCTCTATCTAGACTGTCTGATGGCGGGTCGCTCCCCAGCTGCGCCACCCATATTCCCCAAGCACCTGCTAAGGGTGTCAAGCTAGCCCTGTTCCAGGAAAAGGAACAGAGCAAGCTTGATTCCTGAGAGCTTAATATCTAGAAGCTGACAACAAAGTGATGTTGAGAGGAAAAATTGTATGTATTGTAATATGAATTTATATCAATAACAATTATATAACACATAGCCTATGCAGCATACACCATGAGAGAACAGCTCAGGATGGGTCACAGAGTGGGCCTGAGGCCTGGGCACGCTGGCATCTTTGGACAGTGGTGGGAGGCCTCCGCACAGGTGACATCTGAACTAAGACCTGCACATAAGCAGCAGTAGCTCATGGAGACCCACAGCCAAGGGACTTCGAAGGGGACAAACCAACAAGGGTCAGGCCTGAGGTGGGAGAAGTTTTCTAAGGCCAAGAAATAAACGAAGAGGCAAGAGGGCTGCTGCAGGGGGAGGTCAAGGCCTGGGTGCCTGTGCAGCCCCGTGTAGGGCCGCCCGGTAGTCACCTAGGGGTTTAGGCAGAGGGGTAACCTGATCTTATCTTGGTTTCTGCAAGATAACATTGACGACGGCACCTGGCAGATTTTGGCTTTCACAGTCTGAAAATCAGGAACAGACACAGAAAAGCCCCTGATAAATGCTCACGAAGTGGATGAACATTCCAACTGCGATCTGTTCTCTGTGATGAAGTAGTATTTTTACAGGCTTCTGTTTAACAAAGCAGAGGAGTGTAACTTACTTCACCCAAAACTGAAACCAGAGGGCATCCTGATGTTCCAGCTGGCAGCATCCACATCACACACCCTTTCTCCCGGGTGCTGGGCCCAGCACGCTCAGGGGCACTAGCTGGGGACTTTTGAGATCCATCACGCTCCAGTGTTTGTTTAAAGATCATTAATGACCTACTCGAGGGGTCAGAGGGCAGGGAAAGTGAGAAGCACAGTGTCAAAAGCCACAGCCAAGATCAATCAAACAGAAACATAAAACATCTCCGAGATAGTCTGTCAAGGCACGGGCACACACGACTTTCAGGAATGTGAAACAGAGTGACTGGAGAATATCGCCTTACGCAAAGTGTGTCTGTCATGGAAGGCAGCCTGGCCCCTCCTCCCGCACCCCTACCTAAAATGTATACCTTTGTCACCACCTCCTGTCTCATCTTCTCACACCCTTTGGTCACAGCTCTTAGGAGCAGGAAGATCCCTGGATCACATGAAGTTCTATGAGGCCCCTGGGATCCCTCTGTCACCCAGCAGGTAACTCTGCAGAAGGCCTGGCCTTCTCTGGCCTCCAGTGCTGCCTTCCTGCCCCACGAACTCGCCACCTCTTAGGCCACTGGGACTAAGACACTGGGACTAAATCCTGTTCACAGTGTGGTTTTGTCTCTGTGCTCTGGTTCTCTGAGGAACCTCTTGGCAGACCCATGTCTGTCCCTAACCCCAGCATCACAGCACCTCTGGGAACGACTTCCCTGCCACTCTAGGCCTAGTCAGTCACCCTGACCTGACCTCTCATGGTGCCAGGCTGTTTACAGGCCAGGCTTGCCTCTGCAATTACAACACAGTGAACCTCTGCAAGCACTCACCCACCCTGGGGCTTCAAACACTACTCACTACTGACACCTGCCTGTGTGCTCTCCTGCCACCGGGAACCATGGTACCTTTCTTTTTATACATGAGTTTGGCATGTAGAGGCTCACGACATATGCAGCACATATGCCGAGCCAATAATTCATGGTGGTGCGAGTTTCAGAGCTTTCCACAAGGAGCACATCAGGGTTGTGGCACTGAAGATACCTGAAGCTCACCACTGCAGATGACGCCTGGTGCAGTCCAGGCTCCATCGCCATGCATCAGGGGCATTTTCAGGTCTGATCTGGGCAACCTTGGATGAATTTCGGCTCTCCTGAGAACCTGACCTGGGCTGGGCCTGGAGCAGGGCTGCAGGGTCAGGGAAGCAATAAGAGCTTCTGCCATGTGGGCACATAAGGCCATTGCTACACATCCTCTCCAACACTTGGCAGTACAGGAATGACATGTCTGCCTGTCAAATTTATGCCTCTCCTAACTCAGAGACGGGGCCAGGGTTCAACCTCCTTTTGTGTTCTTGGTGTCCACACAGGGGTTCCCCAAGAGAAGTCCCACTGTGACAGGCCCTTCAGAAGAAGTCATCCCATTGCTCCAGAAAAGGGAAAGACCCCTCAAGGCACCATCATATCTGGCCTGGTCCAAGCCAGGACCTCAACCCTGCTGGGTGGAGCATACTGTTTATGAGCCTTCCTGTACCCTCTAGGCTGGCCCACCTGCTGGGCCCCACTGGCCAGCTTTATTCCAAGCGTGTTCTCCTGTCAACAGGCCTTGTGTGCTTAGGACTGGAATAATAAAGAAGCTGTGTTGGGGTACTGTGAAGAGCAGACAAGTAACTGTGCAGATCAAGATTTTAAGGGCCTAGACAGGAAATTGTGAAGCAGATATTGCTGGGGAACAGGGCAGTGGGGCCCTCCTGTGGGCTCTCGTAGGGCGAACGCAGACAGCATCGCCAGTGTCCTTGGCAGCCACCCTCCAAGACACAGGAACTTCGGAGACCGGAAGATTGAATCAGAACATTACAAATAAGGAAAGTGGATGGTTTACCAGCCTGAGAGTGGGGAAAACAGACTTCTTTCAGTTTTTTTTTTGTTTGTTTGTTTTGCTTTTTAAAACTAACTTGGAGAGACTCTGCCCATAATTTAACGATTCACTCAGCAAAGATCCACTGCTGCCCATGTGGAAAGGCTGAGACAGAGGACACGTGTCCACTCAACACACTTATTAATTCCTTTGTGCGCCAGGCCAGGCTAGGACACAGGGACAGCAAAGCAGCGTGGTCTCTTGAATGCACTGCCAGGCGGGGATGACAGGTGCTAACAGAGGCATCAACTAATAAATGCAGAATTATGGAGCCATGGGAGGTACTCTGAGAAAAAGGAGCAGGAGCTATGACAGCGAAAAACTGGGGGGCCTAATTCATCCTGGGTAACCAAGGAGGGCCTCCTTGAGGTGGGTCAGAGCCCAGGCCAGGTGGAGAAGAAGCCATGCACAGGGACAGAGGGATGAACAGAGGATGCTGGGCTGAAGGGTAGCAGGGCTGGCTGTGGCCAGGGTGGGTAACACCCACCAAGGGAAGGAGCAATGAGGAGAAGGGCCTGGAATGACATCCATTTTGCGTTGCTAGAAGATCGCTCCTGCTAGACAGAGTAGGAAATGGAGAGAAATAACAAAGGAAAGAGGAAAACTGGGAAGGAAGACACCCCAGTGGGGCAGGGGAGGGACAGGTGAGCACAGGAAGACTCCTGGTCTCCAGGAGGGACAGAGAAGCAGGGTGCTGGGCAGAGCTGTGGGCTCTGGAAAGGAGAAGCTCTGAGCGGCTGTGGCATGGGGGCGGGGGGCGGGAAGCATAGAAGCCACGCTCCAGAAAGGGGAGCTGGCATAGGGAGCATGTAGATAAACAGCTTCCTCAGATGGCTCCTCCTATCTCCGGCGTCTGACAAATGTCCACTCTGTGTCCCTAATACTCAGGTGAAAGTGTGGGTTCCAGCCTGCTCTCCTCACCCTCTCACCACTGTATTCCAGGCATCAGGTCCTTGGAAACAGGCCTAGTGCCTGGCCCCTTCCCACACTCCCCCTTGCCCGCTTGGCCTGGGTCGCTGCCCCTCCACCTGTGGTCTGCTCTCCACAGAGGATGCCATGACCCCAGGCAAACTCCTCACCTCACTGTGACTCACAGGCCCCCACCTGGCCTGTCATTTCTCTGTATTTGCTATCACTCCTACCCTCATTCCCTGCTGGTCAGGTTCCTGCTGTCACATGGGTCTTCTTGCTTTCTGCCCCCTAAAGAGGCTGGGTACACTCCTGCCCTGGGGCCTTTGCACTGGCCAGCTCCTCTGCTGGTGATGATCTTCTCCCAAATACCCACATCTCCTCCTAGCTTCCTTCATGTCTCTGCTTGAAAGTCATTTAATTAGGGTCCACCGCTGATCTCCCAAACAAATAGCACGCCACATCACCGTTGCTAACTTTTTTGCCTTATTTTTTCCTCATAGCATTGAGCAGTACTCAACATATTCCATATCTGTTCACTGTAGGTCACAACCTCCCTGAGGACAGGGACCTTGTTTTCTTTTTCTTCTCTACCTCCTTCCCCATGCCCATACCATGCTGGCATACAGCAGTCTCAGTACACAGCTGTGGGGGCGGGGGCAGGCCGTGGTACCTCGTCAAGCTCTGG
This sequence comes from Dasyprocta punctata, assembly GCA_004363535.1. NCBI lineage: Eukaryota > Metazoa > Chordata > Mammalia > Rodentia > Dasyproctidae > Dasyprocta > Dasyprocta punctata. The sequence continues at coordinate 42,762 of RJWM01000701.1, forward strand.
GACTCCATCTTCTAGGCCCAAGAGCACCTGCCCTCCAGGAGCGGGGCTGCGAGCTGCTGACTCAGTGGCCTGGCTCCCCGGGTGGCCTTGCTCCCTGGCAGGGGCTGGGTAGCAGGGTGAGCAGTACCTGCTGAGCTCGAGTGGGACCCACAGTGAGGCCCAGGTCCTGGGCTCAGCTCCTCCCAGCTTCCTATCTCCAGCAGTAAGAAGGGAGGCCTGGATGCTGGGAGGGAACAAGAGAAGGAGGGAGGAATACATCAAGCGAGCAAACAATTTTTTAAAACTCAAGTTCATGCTTGCTAAGCACTTTGGTCCTTTCTGATTCACAAAGAAGCTTTACCATCATTTGGGTCAGTTATTCTTCATAAAAACCCTACGAGGCAGGTCAATATTTTTACATTCAATTTTATGGATGAAGAAACAGAGGTTTTTGATGTCTCCAAGGTCACAAAGCAAAGAGGCTGAGATGGGACAGTAACTGTGGGGACTGCCAGGCAGGCTGACATCCGAGGACTGGCTGACTGCCTGCCATACTACCAGGCTCACAGTCACCCCCTTACCCCAGATGACAGTGGACTATGGGTGCTGGGGGGTTTCACAGTGGGTGCCCCACATAGTTTGAACCCCAAAAGGAGGCTCCAGATGGGGGTTCACACCACACTGTGACTTCTCCATGAACGCTATGGGCACCTTTCCTAGATGCAGAAGGGGCAGGCCTCCCTGGAGCCCGGTGTGGGGAGGCAGGCATGGCTGGCCTGCTTTCTCCACTGGCCCTGGCCACTGTGCTGCCTGGAGTGGTCAGCCCTGGGCAGCACTCAGACTTGGCTTCTCAGCAGCCCTGCTCCTGCCCAGCCCCGTGTCTTCTAAGGTGGGTGTCACAGGGTGTGACTGCAGATGATCACAGCATTCAAAGGGTCTCGGGATCTTTTTAGTCTTTGTATCTTGCCACTTCACTGAGCAGCACTCGGGACTCTATGTGACACTGTGCCCTCAGTGACCCAGCCTCTTCACTCACATGCATTTCTGATGCTGCTGAACACACCTAGGGGTGGTTGGAGGTGGCATTCATCCTGGCTGGGCTCCAAGCGCCCTGCTTGAACAGGGGGAACCCAGCAGGTCTTTAGATCTTCTGGGTCACTGTGCCATGGCACCAGCACAGGAGGTGAAGATGAAGGAGACTCGGCATCTGCTGGACACTTACAGTGGGAAGAGGCTCACAATGAAATCGAGGCTCACGGCATCCACATCTGCCTGTCACTAAAGTGCAGGTTCTTCTGCATCCCACCATAAACACACATCTGCTGGACTACGGAAGTCCGAGATGAAACAGGATTTGATGGGGCGGAGTGCACTGATATGCTGCTTTGGGGTGGGAACAGACATCCCACACCATCACAACACCCATCAAGGAACAGTGGTGGCATCACACATAACAGGCAGGTGCTTGCACAGAGCAGGCGAGAGCCTGATGTTTGGTGGTCTTTCTGCTGGCAGAGTTTTGTAATAGTGGCACCACTGTGATGAGACGGGACCTTATTATCCATTCCCATTCCACTAATGACCCTGGGAGCCCCTGGCTATGCCAAAAGCGAGGGGCGGACCTCACAACTTCATCATTGCTTAATCAAATGTAAACGGGGAAGAAAAGCAATGCACAGGCTTGACACAAATAAGCTTACAGCGGGGATCGGTTACTTCAATTCAAAGAGGTTCAGACTGGAGGGGAAAATGAAATAAGCTTTTAAAGATCAGTCTAGGTTTGGCTCCATCAGACCTAACCAATTTTGTTTAATAAGGTTTCAATTTGGCTGCTCTTATTTCTCCCTCTTCTTCCAGCGGGGCTGTGTACAGATAAGACATTTCCCTCCACCTAATGCATTTAATCGCATCTCACATACAGAAAGTCAAACCCAGGGTTCTACGCAGGGAGTGCACGAAGTCCCTAGGGGCTGGCAGCACCTCCCCTGCTGGGCCAGACCCCAGCCCCTCCTGCAGGTCAGCTTTAGGAAGCAATTCCACCCATTTCCTTTTAGAAAAATTAAAGGCATCCAGAAAAGTACAAGAATCAAAGGACACGATGATGACTTGTGTTTCCACACCTGAGCTGACCCTAGGGCTGTGTTACTAGTACTTCAAGTCTTAACACTGAGTTGAAGACCCCAAGTCCTACTCCCCTCCCTCAATAACCTTTATATGTCCATCTGCTTGTCCATTACACCAGTGCATGTGTCCCCAGGTCGTATGTGTACTTGTCAGCCTATACAGTGACATTTCATGACTGTTTAATTCTGCCCCTTGCCCTCTTCCTGCATTGTACTTTTGACCTCTATCCACATTAAGATACACACATGCACATACATATATCTGTAGAGTTGTTATTTTTCCAGTACTAGTGATGAACCCAGGGCCTTTGGCATGCTAGGCAAGTGCTCTGTGCTGAGTTGCACCCAGCCCTGCTGGTTATTCTTTTTGCTTGCTACATAGTATTTCCTAATGTGGAGACCTCACCTTGGGGTTGGAGGCTTCTTGGCTTTTGCTAGCACTGCAGGGCCTTCTGGAGCCTGAGGTTTCTAGTTTGTCCTACTGCCAATGACCTGGGTATGCACCTCCCCCAGAGTGAGGACAGGGTGCCCTGCTGATGCACTGCAGAGCCCGGGCAGTACCAGGGAACGGAAGGCTTGGTGAGGGGAGCTGGACAGCCCCCACTCTGCTCTCCTCCTGGGCTCTACCACCCTGGGCACCAAGCCAGGGAGTGGGCTCCCCTCCCAGAGCCAGTCTCCCTCTTCCCGGGGCCTCCAATAGTGGAGGAGTTTATTCTATGCAAAAATTCCATCAGGCCACAGACAAAAGACCAATTGTCCACTGGTCAGGGAGCAGTTCTTAAGGATCCCAGTGTAAACCTGATTCCCCCACCCCAATTCCAAGACTGGAGACAGGAAAGAGCTTTGTCTCTCTGTGTCTGTCTGTCTGCACTCTGCCTCTCCCTGTGCTTAAGCTGGGCCTGAGCTCTCAGCAGTGGTGCCCAGACACAGGGTGGCTGGTGTTGCCTGGGGCCCATAGCCACCTGACCTGCTTGCCACTCTGCACCCATTCTGATGCCAGAAAGCCAAGCTGTCCACCAACTTCCAAAACTGGAGCCATACCAGCTCAGGTCACTTGCCACAGAACCTTGGGTCACCCTAGGAAGCTCTTCACAGCACCTGAACCCCCACATATGTGCTGTGTTTTCTAAGGGTCTTGGAGAGGGCCAGCGCCCCGTGGTCAGGCAGGTTTATCTCCAGCACCCCTAATGCCTTCTGGGTCTGCCTCAGGGAGCACTCCAGGAGGAAAGAAATGGGTCTGGCTTTTGAGGCCCCTGCCCATGCCAGGCAACCTCACAAACAGACCCTGGAGAGGAACCTCCTAGTCTCTGAAACAATGGGACCGTAAAAGTGACAAGGGGCCTGCCAGAAGCCTTGCGCTCCTCCTCCCACACCCTCCACATCCCATAAAACTTTAAATTGAATTACAGCAACATTGGAGTCTTCTGCTTTCCATGCAGCTGGGCTGTAATTGTTTTTAATGACCCTGAGCTATTTGGGGGGTAAGGAATCCTCAAAGCAGCTGAGGGAGCCCACTCTGTCCTGGGCCATGAACACCGCCCTACCTGCAGCCCTGGGGTGGACAGAAAGGACCCCCAGTGACCACGTTACTGTGCCCAAGCCCCCAGTATCCCATCCCTCAGTAGACACACCAGGCCCCTTGACACCCAGCACCACCTCCATGCCCACTGATATCTCCGGCAGGGCCAGGCCTGGCACCTCCTCCACCCACATGGCCTTTGGCACCCGGTCTCACGCAGCTCCACAGGCTGTATCCACCTTGTGCTCCCGGGTCCTACCCTGAGCCCTGCTTGTGCTCAGCACACACTGTGGAACCATTGCTCAGCCTCCCTGTTGGGAATGATCAGAGTGGACAGGGGTGTGACAAGGCCTCAGTGGAGACAAGGCACGCGCAACGTGCAGTGTTTGCTCTGCCACAGGCTGCAGTCACTCTGCACATTAGGGTCACCAAGGTGATCTGGCTTCTAGGCCCAAGTCAGAAAAGGCCAAATGCCGCACACGATGAGGCCACAGGTTTACAAAACGGGGCTGTATTTACGAGCACAAAGCAGAGAGACAGGTTTGAGCATAGACGCGAAGCAGCCTGTGGGATCTCCTCCAGATAGGTGGCCATGGAAGGCCAGGATGCACCAGAACCAGCTTCCCTCACTGAAAGCTTCTGTTTTTGTTATAAGGAATTATCTGCAAATTAGCTGTGCAATTAAAAATTAGTTCTTAAAAGGGACAGACTTTAGTCAATTAATTAATCAGGTTCAAATCCATTTACTGAGCCCCACTGTGAGAGGCCAACAGAGTGGACAGCGGAGGGGCGCAGGGCAGGAGGTAGGGAATCCTTTTGGGGTTCCTCTCAAGTGCTGACTGCATCTCACCTTCTCTGGCAACACCTGGAAACCACAGGTCAAGACACTAGACTTGGAGCTAACCATGAAATGAGAGAAGAGCTGCAGGCATGCGGGGCAGGGGCAGGGACAGGGCCAGGTCGGGCCAAGTGCCGGCCACTCTGAAGGCACTGAGAAGTTCTGTCCCAAGCCTGAGCAACCTGGCCCTCACTGGTGTGCCCAAGGTGAGCGTCCCTCACTGCAGTGGCCTGGGGACTTGCACCCACCCACCCTGGAGAGCACCTTCACCCAGGTCCAGCCCCACAAGGTGCTCATTTTAGTTTATGCCAAGAATTCCCTCTAGGAAGCTCTCTGATAGAAGAAGGTGGACTGCAGGAGGGTTCACTGCACTGTTATGTCAACTACCCAAAGACAGAGACAAGCTGGTGCCTGGAAGCGCAGACAACTGAACAAAGCAGCAGGCACAGTGTCACCTCATGCGATGCACAGGGCAATTTTATCAGCATGGAAAATGCTTTCCCTATAACAGCGAACAAAAAGCAAGGCATAAAAACATATTTTAAGTATAATATTAACTATGTAGTTACCTCTGGGTTTATAGGCTTTTAATGAGTTTTTTTCCCCAGTTTCTTGGTATTTCATACAAGTTTCTAAAGTAACCATGCCTTGCTTTGATATATAAAAGAAAGGTAGGTTTTTTTTTGTTTTGTTTTGTTTTTTTTCCTGAGACAGGGACTCATTATGTAGCCCAAGTGGACCTTCAACTCATGACAATCCTCCTGCCTCATCCTCCCAAGTGTTGGGATTACAGGTATGTACCACCATGCCCAGCTAAAAGAAAGATTAAAAAAAAAAACAAAAAACAAACCTAAATTGAAAGGCAAAAAGCATGCCACCAGGCAATAGGAATGTGCTGTCACTGGCCACCCAAGAATCCTCCCCAACCAAATACCCTCCCAGGGAGCCAACTATAGCCAGAGATCGCTGGGCACAGATGTTGTTCTCTCAACTGAATAGGAGGCTGGGGTCCTCACCACTTGACAGAGAGGAAATGGGGCTCAGTTACCTGCCCTAGGCCAGTCAGCTAACAAGGGTGACAAGGACTCAAACCCAGCGACACCTGCACAGTCAGGGCTCCCTCAGCTGCAGTGACGGCTATGACAGGTACAGAGGCTCAGTTCCAAACCTGGGGCAAAGCAAGGAAGCTATCACAAAAGACAACCTAGGTGTCATCAGCAAGTCTCACAATGTCTGCCCCAGAATGGGAGGAAGGGGTGAAGCCAGGCACGGTGGCAGGGAACAAACCAGGCAAGAGGACCGCCTCAAGTTTGAAGCCAGCCTGGACTAAACCGTGAGTGCAAGGTAGCCTGGACTACATAGTGTATGACTGTCTCAAAAAGGGTGCAGGGGCTTTCCTTCCTCCTTTTCCAGGAACAAAAGCCCACTGGCTCTGCAGACTGTGCAATGTGGGCAGTGGCAGCAGTCATACCCAGGTCCTCAGGAACCACCAGTCCTGTCTTACCCCGCCTACAGGCGGAGCAGATACCTGACCATCAGAGTCTCCTTTTGTTACTCGGCTTCTTTTAGTTGTAAAAATAAACGCCAAGGGAAGGTCTGGTGGGAGGAGAGGTGGCCACTGCACGGAGGATGTAGACCTGCGATAGGAGGACCCTGCACTGAGGACATCTTCCTCCTTTCCATTTTTCTGTATTTTCCAAGTTTAATCTTTAGTAAAAAAGAAACTTTTAAAGGAAATAGTCAATGTCCCAGCTTCAAACTCAGACAAGTCACCTGGAATTAACTCTGACAACAATAATCAGAGGCCTGGACAATAATCAGAGGGCTGGGCTGCTGTGTGCCTGGCTGTTCTGCAAGCAGACGTGGGCCAGTCCACTTCCTGCAGACGGGATGAGTGGGCAGGAGCTGGACCGCTCTTCCCTCTGGCTGCCTCTTCCCTGTGCCATGGTGTCTCAGGTGCAGCTCTCAGGTACCTGGAGCAGGGGGAGCCCCCAGAACTCACAGATCCTGTCTCTTTCATTGGCCTGAGTCCCCAAGGGCCTGCATGGTGCCACGACACCTGGGAGACTGCAGGCAGTGGTGCTGCTTCCCATAGGGACATAGGGAGAAGAAACCACCTTCAAGGGGTGCAGATGCTCCTTGAAGTCCCAAGTTTTGGATTTTAAGATGGAAATTTCATATTGTAAGCCAGAAGAGATTCAGGTTTAATATAAAAAATAATGCTTGGAATTAATGGCCCTTGGGAAAACTCACACCGGAGATGAATAGTGCTGTGCAGGCATCTAGTCTCAGGTGCATGGTGGCCCTCGCCCCAGCCAGCAGCCCTTGGTGGGACTCACTCAGCAGCAGGGATGTGAGCTCACAGGCTAGGAAGGCTGGGCAAGGAGATCTTGTCTGGTCTCAGCAGCAAGCCTCTGCCAGTGGGCATCTGACTCACATGTTTGGCCTTCCACCAGCACTCCTGCTCTGCAAGGGCCACCCGGTCTGTAAGGAGGGTATGTGAGCCATGCATGACACCTGCCAAGGGTTCTCAGAGTGATGTCACCTCTCCCCAGCTTGACATGAACCTCACTTCAGAATAACGGCCCCATAGAGCAAGGATCCAGAGGCCAGGCAATGCTCTGGCTCAGGCAGATCTACCGGTCAGCAGACTGCACAGGGGGCCCACCTCTCCAAGTGTCAGGCAAAACAGGCACGACACCAACACCTGCAGGGCCATGGGTGAACTACAAAGGAAGCGCAATACCAGTGAGGACCAAGAGTGACAGTAAGAGAAAGATGGTGTTGGGCAGCACGTAACTATCACATTGGGACACAAGGCTGCCACACCACACACACAGCTTGCCTAGGTCCAGCACACTCCCTGAGGAGCAACTCTGAGGACCCAGGCCGCCGAATGAGCTTCAAAGAAGACTCTAAACTGCTTCTGCCAGCAGTTTTTTCCTTGAATGCAAGCTCAGGTTGACAGAGCTTTGCTAACCTTCTGCAAACTTAGCAGATGACAAACAACACGTACCATTTATGTGGGCCCAGGGAAGACTATGCAAAAGCTGTCATGAATTTATGTCGTGGCCCTAAAAGTAGGCTGAGATGTCAATATTACATATTATCTTACACATTTAAGAGTCGTAGTTAAGGTTAATAGAAACTCATCATATTCAGCAAGTCCTTTGAATGGAAAATAAGCAGTGATCCATTGCCCTATGGTGGGTGGAAGAGCACCCAGCAGCAGAAGAGCCAGAGGGCACTGACCACAAGGTGCCAGCCCAGCAAAGGAAGGCAAAAAGTCAGCAGGACAAAGGCCCCAAGCAGCCCTATCCTGTGGGCCACGGACCTGGGCTGCCCCTGACCTGGCGCCTGATGCCCAGCTGCACACTCTCAGAGTTCTGGGTGAGGGGCTCAATCATCAGGATCCCCAAGTCTCTGCCCCATTGGCTGCTTCTCTCTGGACCATTGCATATGTTCCTGTAACAAGCTACCTCATGGGGTGGTGGCCAAGATAGGCTCTTTCAGGACATTGAGGCCCTGCCCCAGGAAGCCAGTGATGCCTTTCATGCTGTGAGGTTCTCCAGATTCAAAGTAAAAAGACCTCAGCCCCTTGCCAGAGTATGAGCCTGGATTTCTTTGTGCAAAGTGCTTCTTTGGAAGTTGGTAGCAGCAACAAGGACAGTGACAATGATAGCAGCAGTAACAGCAGCTAACAGTGAGTATTCAGCTGTCCTTGGCCCCGTGCCAAGAAGCTCTACTCTAGGCAGCAAAGCTCTAACCCCAGTTCTCTCACTGTGTAGCTTGGACCTGGCCCTCCTCTCTGTCCCCTGCCTGCCTGCCTGCCTGGATCACCCCATCTTCTCAGTTTGGGCTAAAGAGCTTCTGCCTCTGGGCAGCATTCTAAGACTGCCTGACATCCCCAGGGCCTCTGTGCCCATTCCTGTCATTATGGCCATTGTCAACACCCTGCTGCTGACATTAGCACCACAAACCCACACGTGCCAACCTAATTAATCCTCATAAAAACCCTAACCCATATGCGTCCTTATGTCCCACACAGTACAGGTGACTCAGCAAGGCTGGATGGGTGGCCTGAGTTCATCCAGGTAAGCAGTGGCAGAATCGAGGCAGGCACCCAGGTAATCTGATCCGGATTCTGTGGTCTCCAGCACTTACATGATGGAGAGTGGCTGCTATCTTGCTTGCCTGTCCCCAAGGACCTCCTTGAAAGAACAGTCATTCTGACTCATCTCTGTATGGGCTATGTCCAGAGCGGGTCTGATACCTTCCTGATGCTAATAATATTTGATAAAAGGAATACACAACTAATGACAAATGACTGACTGTCCTCCCAACGCAGCAGGTAGAAAGCAGGTCTCATAGACAGACTTCCTGGGTTCAACAGCTATGTGTCATGACGTTGGGCCCTAGGCAAAGAAGTTCCCCTCTCTATGTTTCCTTAAATGGAAAATATACCTACCTCATCAGGCATTAGTGAAATTATGGTGAGACAACCCATGTAAAATGATCATCATGACACTTTAAAAATCTGTAATTAAACTGTCACTGTCAAGGTGGGCACAGGCCTCAGGGGTATAGTGCTTACCTCGCATGCACAAGGATACAGGTTCAATCCCCAGCAGAATGAAAATGTAAAAACTCACCAAGAATCAAATACCTGTCATATTAATACTTTCTCATCAGTAAAATGGAGATGAGGGCCTCAGCTTTGTTTAGTTTGTGGTAACAATGAGGTTAAAAGAGAAAAGATGTGTGCTGCCCCCAGCAGGCAGCTGGCAGCCAAACAGACTTGTGGGAAGCAGGAACAGGGGGCTTGGCCCCGTCTGTGAAGACCACAGACTGGCTGCAACAAACATCTGTAGAAGGCAACAGGAAATTGTAGTGGGCCCTGGGGCATCTGTGCCAATGACTGGACTGTGCTGTCAGGGGCACTAGTTATAAAAACAGATGCCAGACTGTCATTTCTGATGCCCTGGAACAGAAACTCATTGTACCTGCAGCTGTCACACACCTTGGCCCAACCTGTGGCCAGGCATACTGTGGTGCCAGGCGCAGGGTGCTGTCCACACCCGGGGTCAGCAGCACAGCTGGGAACCCTACGGGATAGGCCCCAGGCAGCTGTCATGCTCAGTCTCCATCCACCAAGCACCTACTACTCTTTGGGCACCCAGGATGGGTGAGATACTGAGCCTGCAGGTGAGGGGCCAGCAGTGCAGTGTGGAGAGATAGCTGCCCCAACAGACTGTGGCGCAACATTCACAATCAGCCTCCTCATCTGCAGCCCAGACATGAGACTCAGACCCAGGTGCTGGGAAGCAGAGAGGAAGAGTTTGTGAAAGTCCCAGCCAGCTACAGAGTGATTGTTATTTGGACCTGTCTCCAAGGAAGCAGAAGGAGAGGCCAATCCACTTGAGATGGCTCTCCGAAGCTTAAGGGCATAAGCTTCCTGCAAAGTCTATTTGGGGTAGAAAGCACAACACACAGGCCAACTCGAGTCATGTTCTATCGCAAATAAAAATCGGCCCATGAATATACATAATCCCCAGGTAATTCTCCCAATCTCGGCAAGGTAATGGAGCCACCCTCGCTCACTGAGGCATGAATATTTACCGTCCCCTGGCTTTACTGCTCTCGATCTGGGTTCAATTTTGCAAATTAAAATGAGGCCTGTGTGGACAGAGAGATTACAGAGGAGCCTCTGAAGGTTGCTGGCCCTGGCAAGGTGGCTGGGCAGGGTGAGCTGACTCCTGTCCACTAGAATTACGCCTGGAGGACCAGCAACCTCAGAAAGTAGACCCTTGTCCACTTTGGCCAGGACTTTGGCAAATCCACAGCAGGAACATGAGGACACTCAACACAGACACCTGGTCCAGGAGGAAAGGTGTGGACATTCCCAGGGCTTCCCTTTCAGATGATGGCTGAGCCAGAACAGCAGGGTTTTACACACAGACGCACGTGGTCCTGGACTCTGTCCAGGACTTGAGAGCAAAGTGTGTCACCTGCCACAGGCCTTGATGGTGCCATGCAGGAAGGTGGGTTGGACACAGTCTGTGACCTCATGGGTGAGGACCAAGAGCTTGATGGGTGTAGTGATGCTGGCCATGGGTGACTCAGATTTATAGAAAGGGAGCCACCCCAGGATACCAGCTAGCTTCCTGAGGGCAGGAGACAGAAGGTGCCCTGTCCCTGCTCTGTGCTGGGTGACAGGACAGGGGAGAAGAAATCAAGTGTGGTACTCCAACAAGTGGTGAGACCTGCTGGCCTCCAGTGGATCCAGGACATCTGTCTACACACCATGAAACTTACTCCATAGAAACCAAACTCCAGTGACAGAGTCATTTAATCTGCCACAGCTAAAAACCCAAGTAGAACAAAGTCTCTGGGAAATGTGTTTAGACTGGCTGATGAACTTTTGCAAAGGACAGCACTTGTCACTTGTCAAGCCACAACTGTGCTCCTGGCATGGGCTAGGGTACTTCTGAACACCTGTGACACAGCAGCCCCCATGAGAGGACAACATGTGGTCTTGGCAACGTGTTGCCAGGTGCTGGGGCCGGGCTGGGTTTGGTGCTTGTTGTGGTCAGGGGTTACAGGGAGAACAACTGCATACAGGACACAGAATTTGTAATACTGTTTTATAATAGTTACCCAGAGTTATACACAAGAAAGTGCAGGAAAATCTATCCACAACACTAAGACCCAGGATATTTAGCCAAGGGCCTGGATCCCACAGCAATGTCGTGCATGAGTCCCACTAGAGACCCAAAACACATGACAATGCCTCCCACAGTTTCAACTGGGAATCTAAGAGCCCACAATAAGGACTCACGCCAGACTATTTTACAGTTCTGTGCTGGGACAGCCAAAGGTCAGCAGTGGAATTAGAAAGTCTATGCCACCAGGGCGAAGGAGCTGTGCAGTGGGTTGAGGGTTCTACACAGGAGTCGAAAAATCACACATAAAACAAGAAGCGGGGCTGCCCTGAAGAGCACCACAGCCATCCTCAGCAGCACAGAGGTCCCACGCTCCTCTGATGATGACAACAGTTGAGCACAGGTCAGGAAGCCCAGCGTGACAAGCTTCTCCAGCACACAGCCTTCCCTCCAGAGCCAGGAAGCGATGCACATTGTGAGGAGCAGAGCTCCCGCAACGTGAACCACAGCCACTCTCATTGATGAGGTCCCGAGCTCCTCTAATGATAATGGCCGAATCTATATTGGGGAAGCCAGCATGACAAGCACCTCCAGGAGAACCATCGGCTCGAACAGTAACTCTTGAAAGAACCCACAATGCCTCATTCTTCTTCTCCACATCTCTATTTATGCTGGTAACTTTCTTCAGGTGGGCCATCTTACTAAACACCAGCTGAATTAATTCAGCTGGTGCTAAGTTGACCACCAGTTTTTAATCCATAACAGCGCTCCTGACCCTGTTGCACACCCTACACTGCCCACACCCAAGGTGACAGAGAGGAACTGGATACAACCCTCTGCACCCCATACCAGGAGCACCTGCCACCAACTCTTGGTTCCTGCGCACCACATAGTAAGGGCTCTCTGCAGTGGCAAAGAGGGCAAGAGCCTGGCAGGGGATGTGGAGGAAACCCTGAAGAGAGGTGCCATCGGTGCTCTGAGGCCAGGCAGAGAGGGCCGGGCCTGGAGACCCTAAGTAGACACACACTGCTTAGCAGTTGGCAAGGGCAGAGTGTGCAGCCAGGGTTGCAGCCGAGGTGCTGGGCCCCAAAGGCCCCAGCCACAGCTGTCCTCTACTGGCAGGAGACATCACATGGGGATTGGGCCACTCTAGGAGAGACCCAGATGCAGGTCTGGGCCACGACTCTGGGGATCACAACTATATTGGGCATGCAGCATACCTGGGGAAAAAAGGGCACTGGTTCTCCCACCTGGAAACAGTAGGAGCTGCTGCCATCCCCAAACCAGTGCATGCACTGCCCCTGTAGGGCTTGTAACTTGGGAGTGAGGCCTGGTACCAAAGGGTTACTGGTTGTGCCTGGAAAACCTGAACCCACCCAGCCTGACAAAACATCTTCTATTTTCCCTTCTGCTTTCTTCAAGACCCCAGATGTGTTCTTGCACATCAAAAGAGAACAACTTATAAAGTTAAACTAAATCAAGGGCTTTTGTTCTGAGGCATCGTTGCTGAACTAATTATTCCTGTATGTTGTTTAATGAAATAGTGGTGCCATATATTAAGCCAGTTAACAGGATGAGCACATGAGTTACAAGGAAGGTCGGGGCTGGGATTATAAATTTAACTTTTTCTTAAGAAGAGATGAAACAAACCACTCAACTCCCTGCTGTCGTATGTCATGGGAGGGGAAAATGATGGCATTGAGTACACCGAGGGAGGGTTGTGCCCCGGCGGACGCTGGCTCTCTGCCCCATTCCTCTGCACCCAGGCAAGCTTGGGGCTGGCTGCTCGGCCCCCAGGCGCCCTCGGCCCCCAGACATGCAGACTCACGTGACTGCCCTCCAGGAAGCCAGGAGCAGCCCTAACCCACACTGAACAGCAATATCGTGCAGCATCAAACAGTCTCAAGTCAATCACAAAGGAGGGGCGACAGTGGGGGCACCCTGGTGCGAGCCAGCACGTGGCACAGCAAGAGAATGGAGAGATAGCCTCGGGCAGTGGGACATGAAGGCTCTGCTACACACAAGGTGCAAAACCAACACAGCAAACAGTGCGCATAAGAGAGGTTTGTTTTCTGCTAATGAGCAGACTGAGCCAGCAGGCTCACAAGTTCCACTGCAGCCTGGGCAACTTAGCAAGACCATGGCTCAAAGAAAGAAAGAAAGAGAGAGAGAGAAAAGATCCAAGGATGAAACTCAGTGCTCTCTGGGTTCTTCCCAGTACTTTCATTCCTAACTATGTGCACGAGAGTACGTGTTGCATGTATGTGCCTATAAAAGTATGAAAGGACAGTACATGCTCCAACCTTGACTGTCTCTGGGAGTAGAATTTTAGGGAGCTTTAACCTTTAACCTGAGGCAACAGTGCATTAATTTTTCACAAGAAGCATGCATTTCTATGATAATTGAATAAAGTAATAAAAGAATAAAACTCTTTGAAAAATAAATCCACAAACACACCCTAGTATCCTTGTGCCAGAGGCTTCAAGTAAGATAACAACCAGAAAGGACTCGGTCTTCCTGGCAATGTATAAAGTATTACAATAAAAACATATTTAATGTATTATTCACACAATTAAAATTCACTTAGAGAATCTAAGGGACCAGGGCTGCAGCTCAGTGGTAGAACACTTGCCTAGAGTGTGAGGCCCTGGGTACCATCCCGAGTGCTGGAAAAACAAAAGAGAGGGAAATAAAAAGAAAATCTTCATAAAAATAATACTAGCAACCAATAAAACAGCAACTGGCTTAGAGCCATCAAAGACATGAGGACACAGGAAACATGCTAAAAGTCATCAGAAATAGAGGCATGACATTAAGTAGAAATTAAATAGAGTGATCGCCACTATGCAGATATAACATACAATCACAGGAAAGTGAATGAAAGGAAATTCATATACAAGTGATGGCTCAGATTACAGGCAATTTTCCCCCTTGCAATTTCCTATATTCTCCCCACTCAGCAGGCATGCATTGTATTCATGATCAGAAAGAAGGTCAAGGGAAAAGGAAAGAGACTGGAGCAGCATCCAATCCCAGGCCTGGCCATGCAGGACAGGGTCCACAGGGCCTGACCAGTCTGGGTTACCCCAGCAAGGTCTCCGGAACATGCAGCTTTCAGAGGATGAAGCCTCACTCTCCACACACAGACGCTGTGCAGGGATCTCAGCTGAGGACATTGACAGATGATTAATTGGCTACTGCACACACACGATACCAACCACAAGCTCCCCCAGAGCCAGGTCATGTTCTGCACTCACAGGCCCTCAGCTCACACTCTGTCCCCACCACTGGAATCCGGGGAATCCCGAGAGAGAGCTCCATTCTCTCAGAGCCCACTTTCTGAATGTAAAAGGGTGAGGGTTTCCTACTGCTCAGGACTATGGGCAAATTCATGTGCAGACATCAGTTGGAAGGTCCTAGCTCATGTGGGCGCTCAGCTGCTAATCAGTAACACCTGGCTGCCACAGCATGTGTCCCATGCCCAGTCCACTTTTACAGCTGAAGGAAACAAGTTTCCGGAGAAGGGGCTCACTGCACACCATGTCACCCATGGGTTCATGCACATGCACATGTACATTTGAGGGACAGTGTGCAGCAGTACAGGGGAGAGGCACAGTCCCTCAAAAGCTGTGGGGGAGAACAGGGGGAGGACATTGAGGCTCTAGGCTGCCCCAAGCCCAGTTTTCCCAGCCACCATTCCGGTCCACAACAAAACCACCCAGCTCCCCAAATTCCACTAGAGTAGATGCTCTTCACCTGGGTGAGTCCTGTCCTGGGAAACTTGGCACCATCTGGACCCGCGCATGATTTTGGTTGTCACGACAAGGGGGGATAAAAGGAGGGAGGGTCACTGACATCTCCTGGGTACATCCAGTGATGCTTCTAAATCACCTTCAACGTCCAGATGGCCTGGCAACAAAGAACTATCAAGTCCAAAACACAGCTGTGCTGAAGTATGGAAGCCTGTGTCAGGGCAAGAAGGACAGAGCTCTCACTGGCTCAGCACAATCTGCATTGTGCCCTCAAAACTGCTCTCAGGGATCTGAAGCCATGGAGGCCTCAGAGTAGACAGGTGCATACGACGCTTGGCTAACACTGGATACCTAGTCCACACTGGAGTGGGGCACACCCATGCACATGTGTGCAAAGTGCCCTGGCAGTAGATTCCTATGCAACAAGAGGTTAAGAGAAGCTGGGCATGGTGGTGTGCACTTGTAATTCCAGCAGTCTGGGAGGTTGAGGCAGGAAGATTATAAGTTTAAACCCAGCCTGGGCAGTTCAGCAACTTAGCATGACCCTGTGTCAAAGTAAAAAATAAAAAAGTGTGAAGGCCCTGGTCCAATCCCTAGGACCAAAAAAAATTTAATTAAAATAATTTGAAAAAGACAACATCGGTGACTGGTGCGGACTCCAGGAAGAGAAAGAGATGGGCCTCTTGAGAACCTGCGCCCTGCTGGGTCAGAGAGGCTCCAACCAGAAGACAACTAGCCTGCCTTCCTGGGGAGTGCACGACCGGCGCAGACTCCAGGAAGAGAAACACGAGCCTCCCGTAGACCAGCGAGCGCTCGGGCTAAGAATCAAGGACAACCACCCTCCCCCTCCTCTCCAGTAAGCAACCTGCTGGTTCAGAGGTCCAGCTAAATTGATAGCAACTAAGGTACATAAAGCAACTAAATGCTAGTATTGTTTCATTGATTTTGCAGGCCTGGGGCAGGCAGCCTGAGCATCTCTTTGGAAGATGACAGTAGGCAATGTAGCAAATATGGAGGATTCTCTTCTGTCTTGTCTTCGAGACCCAATGTTGTTCTCATTGTTTCTGATTAATTTTTTTGTTTTATTTTATATTCTGTTTTTATTGGTTTTATTGTGTTTTGTTTTTGGTTTAATTTTACTATACCTGTTGGAATGGTCAACTACTCTGAAAATAACAAGATATACTATAGTAGCTATTGTTTTCATAGTATCTTTCTTTGAAGTTCTGCACCAGTTCTACTGCTTTGTTTTGATTGACTTTGTTCTGTTATGTTTTGTTGGATTTTACTATCTTTAAAAAAAAGAAAAAAGAAAAAGACAACAAATGTGTGGGCAAGTCTGGAAGGACCTCAACTCTAGCCTGGAAGGTAACAAGGATGGGGAGCACTGTGGATAGGGACTGTGTAGGATGGTGACTGCCTGGGAGGGTGGGGCCAGGGCCAGCAGAGGTGGCTGGGGCAGGTCCCAAACTTGGCTCTCTTGTACCTCAGGTATCTGCCGGTTATCATCTTTTCAAAATAAATAAAAGTGTACTGCTTTCATCAATGCATATGCTGGGGCTTCCTCCCATGCCACCCCCTGTGAGGCTGGCGTTTGAGGCCCTGCTGTGCCCGTCCTAATGCCCAGGTTTAAAATGCTCCACTAAACACGGGGATGCCGAGGCTGACCCTAAGGGCCCCTTCTCAGCCAGCGGGTCAGTTCCCAAGCAGACCTTCATACACCAGCTCTAGGAACTCTGAAGGCTCCAGAGCTGCCCGCTGATCAGCCAGCCTCAGTGAGAGGGGGCCTGGGCTCTGACCTGACACGGTGGCATGGAATGGCAAGACACGGGACGGGCGCAACAGTGCCTCCTGCAGCACGGCATATGTGAACCCCTGCCATCTCTCCTTGCCCTCAGCTTCCACAGAGGGTTGCCTGGCAGACCATTCTGTTTCTGGACAGCCCCTGAAGATGGTGTTGGGAGACACCAACTTCTCTCTTGCTGGGGTGATGATGCCACCATCCAGCTGGGATGCCCAAGATGTACCCTTTCCCAAGAGCTGGCAAGAACAGGAAAGACTCGTGTTTATCTAGGTTCCACAATGTCCTGGGTGCTTGTTGTGGTAACCCTTGTAGCAACATGAAGGCATGGGCAGAGCAACAACAGAGGCTGTTTGGCTTAACTCAATTCACACAGCCAGGAAGTGCTAACTCCGAGATTTCAACTAAGGGCTGTGTGAGCCCAAAGCGGACGCTCACCTCTAAACCAGGCCATCTTCTCAGGGAAGTATTTCTTGACAGGAGCATTAAGAACGTCTATACCTGGCAGTACAGAGAAACTGTCTTCCAGGTATTCTTTCACACAAACATTCTGCTACATGGGTAGGAGAGAGGAGCAAGTCCAGGGGCCCCTAACCTCAGTCTGTTGCCCCTGCCCTGTTACCATTTATGCCTATTGTCGGCACCCCAACAAGCAGGCCAGAACACGAAGCTTGCCACAAGGATGGTGGCCTGGCCATCTCTCAACTGCTCCTCATTAGCTGGGACATTCCACTTTTCAACAAGCAAGGCTGCCCGTGTTCCCCACTGGAGGGCGAGGGCGGCCCCTCTTCTGAACACTGGTATTCTGAACATTGTGGGTACACATCCCAGACAAAGGCTCCCCTATCCCAACGCAGTCTGGTAGCACAAAGGCTGCCAGCATGATCCGGGTGCATGTGGAAGTAGAGGAAAGGGAGCTGGTCAGGCTCCTGGATACAGGGGGCCGCTAGGGGACCTCCCTGCCACCCCGAAGCCCAGCAACTGTCCACCATAGCCATGTGACACAGGGAACTCTGAGGTCATGATGGCCCCTTTCACTCATGGGTCACCAAGGCTTAAACCAGAAGGGAAGACACACAACATGCTCAGCTCAGAGCTGCGGCTGTGGGGTCTCTCGTTCTTCCAGCTCTGTCTCCTAATTGTCCCCACACAAGGCTCCCAACAGCCACCACCAATCCACTAAGGAGGAAAGTAGGTACATCCCTGCAGAATACGTTGACATTCTAAGTGTTCAGCATGAGCCAGGCAGGGGCCAGGTGCTGGGGCTCTGGCACTGGGGACCGAGAGATTCCCCCAGAAGATACAGCCAGCAGGAAGTGGTGACAGTAGCTGTGATAAGGAGAGGGCCACGTCTGTCCTCAGGACAGGTAGCCCTGGGAGGAGCAGGATGTGGGAACTGGATTGAAAGTGTTTCTACGTGAGTCCAACAGTCAGGGCCGGACAAGCTAGTCTACACACACCACAGCAGGTGACAGCACCCTCAAACAGCCACTCTACACACAGGATGGTCAACTTAGTCTCAGAACCACTCTAAGAGGAGATGGAGGCACAGAGCCAAGGTCCCAGACCCAGGTCACAGAAAGATGGGTGCTTACTGCCAAAGCCCAAGGGGGCCAGGTAGCTTCAGGACGGGACCTTCCCTGTGCGGCTGCACAGAGGATGGAGGACGTGCAGGCACGCATAGAGCCTTCAGGCTGGGATCTGAAGGTCCCAGGACCCCTGAGGGCTGTATGTGGACAGAGTGGGCCTGCTAATTAGTGGGTACTTGGAACACGCCTGAAGGCTCAAGTCCTCCCTTCCTTCCAGCAGCCCCAAACACATCCAGGCCTCTGACTGCCTCTCAGGTGATCTACCCTGCAGTAAGGCCACAGACCCTTACATTTCCCACACATCCACTTTTGAAAACTGCAGAAAGACCAAATTTCTGTGAAAATAACTACATTTTCAGTGAATGAAGAGACCATGTCATTCCAGGGAAGCTCATGGTTAAGCCTTTTCTTAAACCCATTACCATCCTCTCAGGAAGGTCTCTTTGCTCTGAATCCAGATTTTATTTTTTTTACATTTTTCTTACAGGGCTCTTTCTTGTATTATAACTCATCTTTTGTTGACTTATTTTTCTAGTTAGTTCACATTGTTGTGTAATAGGTTTCCTTACCAACACTCCTTTTTGAAAATAACAAGCAGCTTTATCAAGGAGCCTTTCCCATGCAGACCAGGCCTGCAGCGGAGGCCTCCCGCACAGCCACTGTGCTGCCACCACCAGTAGGACCTGCAGACCCCTGCCGAGTGGGCAGTAAGAGGACAGGAGGTTGCCTTCAGAGCCCAAGATCCAACATCCTGCCATGATGTGAGCACAATCCAAGAGTTAAAATCAACTATTTTTGTTTTTAAGTGAAAAGGAACAGAACAGAAAGGAGTCGTAGAATGTGACACAAAAGAAGTCAGGAGGCTAAAGTGCCGTTTTTCCCATATATGAGCCCAGTCATGATGTCAGCCTTTCTGAGTGCCTCCAGAGGTAGCAGGATCCCTTCCCTCTGGCTTCCCTGAGTGCTGGGAGCTGGGGAATAGGAGATCACACAACAGCAGACCTCTGTAGAAGGCACACTGCAAGGGTGAGGCAGAGATACAACCCCGGCAGCCAAGGCTGCTGGTAACAGTCTGGCCCTGTGGCATGGTGGCTCCCGAGCCAAAAGATGCTGTGGCTCTGCGCAGCCCCTGGCTTAGAGAGAAACACAGCTTTAATTAAATACACGGCTATGATGAGCTCGCATTTCCTAACCTTGCCAAAAGGTGCATTATGCATGGAGCTGCAAGAACACGCTCGCTGTGCCTCAGAAGGCCTCGAGAGGCTGTGGCCAAAGGGCACCCAGGCGATAACGATGACACCTGCTTTTCTTCCTGAGAAACGCAGATACTGTGCCCACCATTCATTCTGTTAGGGCTTCATTAAGCTGCATGCGGTGTATGTAACTGGAGAAACAACTGTTTCTTGGGTTGCTTTTCGATTTTCTCTTCTGAAGGTGTCTATTTTAAATGGGTCAATGGGTAAAGCCAGGAAAAGATGACACGTGAATAGATCGTGGAGTGTAGCGCCCAGCACCTAGCAAGCCAACCCAGGCAGGGGACAGCCACAAGAGTGGAGGCCCAGAGGCCCTGGGGGTTGTGGAACATGTGCTGCTCCCCTCCAGTTAACAGGGGTTTCCAGAGGCCCACACCCTGGAGCTGGACATTGGGCTTCTGACTCAGTTGCACTCCTCAGGTGATCAACCTCTCTAGGTATCTTCCCCAGCCTCTGCCATGGAGCCTCTGAGATCCAATATGAACCTTCACTTCTGAGACACCAGTGACATGGTCACAGCTGATGGTCTTTCATCAGCAGTAAAAATTTAGATCTGAATTCTGGTTCTGCCACTTACTGCTTATTTCTTCTTCGAATCTCAGTTTCCCTATCTGCACAGTAGGAACCGAGAGTCTGCTCCTTGGGTATGGTGGGTACCTGTATGGGCTCACTAAGGCCTCTCTTTTCCCCACCTTGGTAACGGTCCCTGTGGCTGACTTTGCTGCCTGCAGGCTCTCTGACCTCCTCCTCACTCCATCTGTCCCCTCCCCAACCCAGTCACTGCTCGGTTCCCCCCAGCTGCCTGGTGCTGTCTCTGGCAGCCCTGCTCTCCCCATGTATGACGGCCGCCAGGAACTTAGGCTGTCCCTGTGCCTCAGGACTGGGCATGACGAGTTGCCCCATCACCCTCCTGTGACCAGTCCCAAGTCCCCAGTGAATTCTTGTGGAAGAATCAATGTGTAGACGCACAAAAGCCCACTTCCATACCTGGCTCCCAGGCAGAGTGAGCCCGCCAGAGGAGCTCACAGGTGTAAGCCAGCTACCTGGCTGGCAGACAGCAGGTCCTCAGCCAAAGCAGGCAGAGGCAGCTCAACATGACACAACACAACACAACAAGATTCTCCCTACTGGCCTACCAAAAAAAGCAGAAGGCGCTCCACTTTAGAAACAGAGACATTCTCACTCAGGTTCTATGCCCTGTAGCCCGCAGAGGCTGTGCCTTGAACTTCCATGCACACCTTGGTGCTCAGGGGTACCACCCTGACCTTGGATCCCAAGGGGTCCTGTGTCCCCAGGAGGAGGCATGGGGCTGCCAGGAGCAAGGAGATGGGGGAAGAGCAGGGCTCCCTTTCTATGGGTGCATCAGTGAGGGCTGTACATGCAATTCCAAGTGATATTCAAGTTCTGTACAAAAAACACTACGAATCCATTGGCAGGAGACAGCAGCAAAGTTTAGGATTTGGAGAAGCTGCTTTCACTGGCTCCAACACCAAACAGCTGTGCAGTTCAATGGCATCTGCATCTGCAGCAAGGCACAGTGGGCACGACTGTAATGTCAGCACTCAAGAGGTTGAGGCAGGAGGATCACCACTAATTCAAGACCAGCCTGAGCTAGAGTGAGTTCAAAGCCAGCCCAAACTACCTTGCCAGGTCCTGTGTCAAAAAAAAAAAGGCATTTGTCTCAGTGTTCTTATCCACAAAAATGGGATAAGGATCTCAGCTTTGAGATGCTCCTGTGTGGGTTAGAGATGAGTATGCAGAGAGCTTGGCTCCCCATGTGGCACACAGTACGCCTTAGGAAAAACCCTCCTCTCGCACACTCCCAATCCAGCCCAGCACATGCACTAAACCCAGGGCAAGGATGGCCCTTCCAAGAAGGCTAGGCTCCAGTGGGCGAGAACCTGGGCCACTGGGTACCCTGCGAGCCTGCATCTGGTCCTTGTCCTGGGAAGCCAGTCCCAGGGTCTAAAGAGCCAGTGCATTAAGTGCAGGCGCAGAGCAGACCTAAGAACAGCTGTGAGTTCACAGTGCTTAGCCACATGGCCCAACCCATAAGAAAGATGATAGTGAGTGAGCTCAGGGCCTGCATGAGCCATACCATCTGGGCCTCCTAGGTGGGAGGATTGGAGAGGACTTTGGGGTCACCAAGTGCCAGCACATATGTGCTCCTCCCTGCCACATAGCCCAGGTGAGCATATGATGGAATCGTCTTCCTCACCGCAGGAGTCAGTGTTATCTCTGCTTTACAGTGCAGACCCCATAAGCTAGGGGAAGCTGTGCTCACACAGCTCAGGTGGGGAGGCTGGATCACCCCAGCTCCTCCAAGGAGGCACAGCCAGGACACTCCTTAATGCTGATGTATGGATGCCCCAGGGCTCTGACTCAATTCACCTTCCTATCTGTACTTTCTCAAACCAGTGCTGCCCAGTGGTTCATCCGGTCAACCAGCCCCCTCTTGGAAGCAGGCCCTGGAGGAGCAGAGACAGCAGGCCCAGACTGCCTTGAGGCGTGGAGTAAAGGCCACACTTGCAGGAGCTTCTCTTGTTGGCTGAGCCCCCAGTCTCTCCTCCTATAGACACAGTGAATTGTAATCCCATCAGGGAAGTATGCAAGAACCACTAGGGCTGGTCTCTGTCCCCCACCACTGCTGCCCAGGAACCAAGCCCTTTCTTCCACCTTTGGCTCTGGGTCTGGGCCCCAGGAAACTGGGACTCTGAACTCAGTGTCATTTTTCTCCAAGTCTCTGGCTCCATCTGCTGTCTCTCAATGTCACATGGAGCCAAGGCTGCAAACAGTGCCCAGGGAGTGCCTGTGAGCCTGAGGACAGCCAAGGAGGCCCTGCGTGAGCAGGACCCTGCGTGTGGCCAGTCCCCCCTGCCCCCGGCACCCCCAGCAGCAGGGCCGCCCCTGTTCTGGGCTGTAAGGGCGAGCGGGCAAGGGCACTGGCCAGGAGACTGTTTGCTTGACCCTTGAGCCTACGGCGGTCTGGTTCCAATTAAGTACAAAAATGAACCTAGTTACTAGGTTACCCTACTTGCCACGACTCATCTTAAAAGCCAGAAATCATTTCACACAGGGTGACCTGGGGTTCCACCCACAGTGCAATGGTTGTTCTATGGGCTAAACAAAAAAAAAAAAAAAAAAGAGAGAGAGAACTTTGGAATCAGAAAAGCTCTGGGTTGGGATGAGTTGCAGCTCAACCAACTACAGAATCAATTGTACGATCTTGGAAAAGTCACCTTCCTAAATCTCAGTTTCCTCATTTGTCAAAAAGGGTAAGAAGCGCTTAGAAAAGATGACATGAAGCATGCAAAATCAGAAGCACAAGCCTTGACTTATCCAACAGGTTCTTTTTTTCTTTTTTTTAACCTACCCACTTTAAAGACAAGGAAACAGGTTCAAAGAATTTTGTGGGACTTTACAAATTTGTGTCCATTAAAAAATGGTACTATGATTGTAAAAAAAAAAGAATCATATCAATAACAAAATGATTCAGAAAGGTGAAAGTTAAAAAGAAAACTATCTTGCTAAATTTAAACCTGAATTGTAGGCCAAGGAGGTTACGGGAGTCAGGAGCTGCTAATAACCAATGAAGGGTTTAATGCACGATGAGGATATGAGTAGTAAATATTTACATATTCAAAAGCAGAGCAACAAAATACACAAAGCACTAAAGGCAGGCAAGGCAAAACCAAAAAGAAAGGGAAAAAAAAAAAAAAAAACAAGGTAAGTGATTAGTTGGAACTAAGCTGTGGATATACATCACAGACTTTATAACCTGATAAGAGAGTGACTCTGCTTTAAGAGCCCCTGGGACATGAACAGAATTATATATTAGGCCATGAAGGAAAACCCAATAAACAACTGACACGACACAGACCACATTCTCCCCGCTCAGTGCAATAAAAACTAAATTCATAACAAGAGTAGGAGGGAAAAAAACTCAACAACTTGGAAATGAAGACGATGTCTCCATTAACTCCTGAGTCAAAGGACTCAAAACAGAAGTCACTGGGAGAGAATCTGGCCAATACCAGCCTACAGCAGTATGCAAGGAAAGTGGGGTACACAGCCCCAAATACCCAGACAACCACACCATCAACACGCTGCCTCCAGCCCCCACGTGGGGAAGAGGGACGAACAATGTACATAGTACAGCTAGCTCAGTTAGAACACAGAAAAGCAGAATTGACAGAAAGGTAAAAAGTGAGTTCTTAAAAATATACAAATTAGAAATAAAAACAGGGAATAACTATGAAAAACTTTAAAAAGTTTACTTTGCAAAACTTAATGCAAATAAATTTGAAAATATGACCTAACAGATAATTTTCTAGGAAAATCTGCTACTAAAATTGTCCTGGCAGAGACCAAAATCAAAAAGGCTAACAATACAAAGGGAATTTTTTTTTTTTTTTTTTTTTTTTTTTTGGTACCGAGGATCCAACTCATGACCTCACACTTGCCAGGCAGGTGCTTATGCCACTGAGCTAAACCCCCGGCCCCTGAGGGAAAAATTTTAAGTTATACAAGTCCTGTTCTCCCATCCAAAGTACCAAGTTCAGATGGCTTCACAGACAATGTTCTATGGAATAGCTATTTTTTTTTTGTTTTTTGTTTTTTGGTTTTTTTTTTGGTAGTGGGGATTGAACTCATGATCTCACACTTGCCAGGCAAGCCCTTACACCGCTAAGCTAAATCCCCAGCAACAGCTATGCATTTTAACTGTTTAAGCAGAATAATGAGGGAAAACTGCCAAACTTGTTCTGTGAAGCTTTTTCTATTCATGTAATACTAACACTTGACATGACAAAAATATTCAACAGACATCTCAATTATAAACATTAATGTAAAAATCTTAAAATATTTACAGTGCAATATTAAAAGAATGCATAACTAAGTAGGAGTGTGACACAGTACTAGAAAATGTAAAAATATAATACAGCACAACACACACACACACACACACACACACACACACATCACTCCTAAAGATAAATCAGACCAAAAGCTAGCATCTTGCTTAAGGATAAAATACTAGCCATTTTCTCATTAAAATCGCAAACAAAA
Source organism: Dasyprocta punctata (assembly GCA_004363535.1). Classification (NCBI taxonomy): domain Eukaryota; kingdom Metazoa; phylum Chordata; class Mammalia; order Rodentia; family Dasyproctidae; genus Dasyprocta; species Dasyprocta punctata. The sequence continues at coordinate 67,345 of RJWM01000701.1, forward strand.
AGATGTCTGCCAGTTCATATTTCACACAACCACTTATGTAGTAAGATGAGAAACAATGGAGGTCAAAATATATAAAAGGAAGAATGGAAATTATCACTGTTTACAAAGAATCTATACCTAGAAAACTAGAGAATCTATGAAAAAACTAAAGAAACAGCATTGAAATCTGTTTCAGTAAGGTAGTATGGGTTATAGAATTAATATTGTAAACACCAACAGCTTTTCTACACAAAGACACATTTAGATCCTGGGCAGGGGGTGTAGCTCTGTGGTAGAGTACTTACTAATAAGTATGAGGCCTTGGGTTTGATCTCCAGCACTGGAAAACACAAAAACAAAAATATGAAATGCATAGGGAAAAGCTTACAGAATGTGCAGAATTTTTTTGAAGAAAACTCATAATTTCTATGTAAATGGAAAAACATAATGCTTTTAGAAAGACTAGATGTCATAAAGAAGTAAACTCTTAAAATAGCCTGTAAATGCTCTTTGAATTTATCAATTTAATTACAATGAAAATACTAAAAAATATGTTTTGGCAATTAGAAAATGATACTGAAGTTCATCTGAAAAACAAACATGCAGTAACAGCTACAAAGACCCTAAGGGAAAAATAAAGGAGAAACAGAGAGGGTATGGCAGTAGAGAAAGGGGAGGAATTCGCTCTCCAGAAAAAAAATACATATTATGAAGCTAAAATAATGAAAAAGAAAAGAGAACCAGTTTGGCATAGCAAAAAAAGAAAAAAGGAACAGACCAATGAGAAGACAGAAATGAAAAGCTCAAAAGTAGATTTCAATGTTTTAGTAACTGATGGGAAAATAAAGTTAGATACTGCTTTTGTTTTTGCTCTTGCTTTTTGAGACAGGGTTTCATTACGCAGTTCAAGCCAGGCTTGAACTCACTTTGTAGCCCAGGCTGGCCTCAAACTTGCTGTGATCCTCCTGCCTCAGCTTCCCAAGTGCTGGGATTACAGGTGTGCGTCACCATACCTGGCCTTAAAGTCAGATTCTTACTTTGCTCCCTGTGCCAAAATAAAGGTAAATAATGTGAAAGAAAGAAATTTTTCAGAAGAAAGTATTGATGAATTTACAACCTTAGAGGTCACTTACAATAAGACAGAAAATCACAGGTCCAACAAACTAGACTATGTGATATGTGACACTTCCAAAGAAAAGAAAGAAGGAAACCAAGTAGAAACTATGAAAGAAGAGATGGTACTTGTTTACAACACAACTGACACAGGGCAAACTTTCTCATTTTACAGAGTTTATACTGGTTAATGAGAAAGAAATAGCCCAATACAAAAATGGGGAAAGACCATAGACAGGTAACTTATAGGTACCTAAGTAAAGATAACTTCCTTCATAAGCTAAAGAAATGCAAATGGAGTAGCAAGCAAATTCCATGTGCCAGGTCAGGTAAAAATTACAATCCCTGACAACACTAAATTTGGTCAGAAATCTGGGGACACAACCATCTCAGCAAGGACTGCAGGAATGTGACATGACGCCACCTTTCGGGAGGGAAATTAGGCAGTATTTACTAGGAATTTCATTGCAGAGCCAGAGGTCATCTGGCCCAGCAACACCATGGCTCCAGCTTTATGTGCAGCCATCTCCACACAGGTCTATCAAGACACTGACAAGACAGCAACGAGATACACATGGCTGCAATTGTTCTAGAAAACCAAGAGTCCATCGATAGGGCTAGATAAACATGAACAGCAATACCTTGCTTGTCTAAAAGCTCCACGCTCAAACTTTCCACTACTCAAACAGCAAAGTTTGAAAAAACTCCGCTTAGTGTTCATAACTTTGCTTGATAGTCAAACTGAAACTCTGATTTGAAAAAACCTGTTCAGGTCAAGAGTGAGTCACGTGCCACAGCCACAAAGGGGTGAGGGACGCTTCAGTCTAAGCACCACTCTCACCCAGACTACATACAGTGCTTTGTGTAATTTTTGGGCCTCAGAACCAATTATTTGGTTTTCTATTATTTCCTATGGGAAAAATATGCTCCATTCTCGAACTTTTGGGGGTTTGAACACGAATTTGGAATGAACTGAGTTCAACAACTGAGGTATCACTGGGTAAACAAAATTTAGTACAACCATACAACAGAGTATTAGGAAACATATAAGAATAAAATTGCTTCTGGGGGAATTTAGAATAACTGTTAACAATGGCTATATGAAATGGGTGTGAGGTGGAGTGGGAGAGATTTTCACATCCTTTATTCTGGAATTTTTGTGCTGCTTGAATTTTCTAATCATATACATGATTTACTGCAATGTATTAAAAATGATGATCTGCAGAATATTTAGAACACTTTTCTTCCTTTCCTACACTAAGCATGTTTCCTACATAGTACATGTTTCAAATATTTTGCTTATAAGTCGAGCAATATTTGTTTGTTTCTTTAATTACCTCGGTTGAAGAACTTAATTCTTTCCACGATTCTGGTTGCAAACTGAATTGGTCCCAAGCTGAATCAAATTTCCTCCATAAGGTCAATGCTGAACCTAATCATTTAATTTGATTCAGTTCCCATCCAACTTGGTTGTGACCAGAATCATGTAAAGAATTAAGTTCATGAACTGAGGTACTATCGTATTTTAGGATAATTACTTTTCATTTTCAACCCAGCTCCTCCTTCAATCTTCTTCATGAACATGGCTGCTGGGTTTGCTCTGTTCTGAGGCTCAGCGCACTGTTACAACTAAAATCCACACTGATTTTGCAAGTGATCATCAACATAAAACATTATTAAATAGCATCTTTCTACCACAAAGGGAACAAGCCCTATCTCTGTGGATTACCTTTCCCCCACGCCTGTCCCACCACCCCCTCTGCCTTCAGCCCAGGATGATAAATGTCATGCCAAGAAAGTTATCATTATAACCAATCCACTAGGAAGTAGGAGAAAATGATTTAATTTTGACAACTAAATGAGCTTTGACAAATGACTTAACTAACACTCTAACCAACTTGCCCTGATAAAAATCAGGCAGTTTTTCCACTTCGATGAGAAAAATTCATCTTCACTCCATCAAACGCACTGAGCAGCCACCCAGGGTCTGGGGGTGACCTGACCACACAGGTCTGCGACCACTTTCCTGACAGGTCTTAGGCTGAGCCCCTTCCCCACCTTGAGGGTCTTCTCCATGGGCTTCAAGGACTTCTCTGCTCACCGCTTCTTCACAGTTCTAAGTCCTTCCCGGGTACCAGCCCCCACTCTGGCCCCGCTCCCAACCTCACTAAGTTCGTCTTCCCTCCAGCTCATGAATCATGAAAGAAGAGGAAATGAGACAATGGGCAGAGGGGCCTAGGAGGCAATGAATGGGCAGCATGGAGGTGGGAGGGAGAGAGTTTGGTCTCTGCAAGTGGGTTTATCAGGCCGAGTTCAGCAGCTGCTCCCCTGGACTTCTCAATGGCCTCCCAAGCCTGCAATCCCGAGGGCAGGGGTAAAGCTGGGTTCCCTGTGAACTGCAGCAGAAAAGTCCTGCCAATGCTCCGCTTCTGTGTGTTCCAGGCTTGAAGCCACCATGAGTGGCACTGGGGTCTGGGAGAAGCTCACAGCCCAGGTGGGCTCAGGCTGCTCAGGGGAAGGGAGCTGCACCAAGCCCTGCTCATGAGGCAGGCAAGAGTTGCACATGTGCAGGGAAGCCAGGGAAACTGACAGACAATGGGGCCCAGGTCGCCTAACAATACCTTTCTCACCATGGGTGAGTCTCCAAAGCTTCCTCCACTGCCTCAACTCAGCAAAGTCTTCCTCAAAGCATGGCCCTGGGATCCACTAGCACACATATGACCTGTTCAAGCCTGGGCCGTGATGGCAAACAACCTGTGACCATCCGTGCTGTGGCAAGTCGAGTTTCCCCAGACAGGAAGCTGGCTAAAAACAACCAACTATGAGATTTGACATTTCTCCTTATTTAACTACAATGATCAAGGGCAAAAACCTGAGATTAGCTTAAATGCCCAAAACAAGACAGTAGTTTACAACATACGTAAGAGACATGGAAACACTCCTAAGCACAGAAGGGCAGGTAGTCAGGCTATTAATTATGTTTATATACATATGGGATACCTGGAAGAATCAATTTTCAACTTACCAACTTCTTAGGAAATCATACTAAAAGGAACTTCTACTTTTCATACTGCAATAAGATTATTAATTCAACACACAGATCCCATATGCATGCATGTGTTGTTTTAAGCTACTAAACTAGTGGTACAAAAAACTTAGTGCTCATTAATTACAGAAGCAATAGGAACAGAAATAGCAATGGGAAACTCATTTAATTGTCATTAATAATGTAACACATTTCATCTCACTGGTTTTTTACCATCATTACAGTCTCTCATGAGATCAGGGGCCAGATTTCTACACACAGTGCTGGAGTCAAGAACAGGACATGCTAGAACAAAAGCAAACGTAGGATACTCCAGGACAAGGAGAAAGGCAACAGGGACATGCTCCAGGAGTCAGCCCAGGGTGTCAGGTTGCATGCTCCTTTCCTGGACCTGCATGAGCTGGAGAAAGAGACCCTGTACTGCTCCAACCCTGGGCCAGGTCAGAGGCCCTGTCAGGAACTCAAAGGACCTCCTCAGGGCTCTGACCCATCTGGAAGGTGAATGGGGCTCCTGAGTCTATACTTTTCTGGCTGAATTATCACAACAACTCCACTGAAGAAAAGCAGAGGAGGCTGAGGTACATAGAGGATGTGGTCCTCTCTGGGAAGCAGGCATCATGCATGGTCCCACATCAGAGAAGAAGGCCATGGGGTCCCAGAGGAGCAAGGCCCAAACCCATATGCTGCGGGTCCCACTGGGTCAAGCTCTGAGCACTGGTCTGACTCTGGGCTGGCCGCTGCCCTTCTCCAGGCCTGGCCATGGACAGCACATCATGGACATGGGTGGCACATCATGGATATGGGCAGCACATCATAGGCATGGACTGCACACAGTCTCTGCAGAGCACCCCACAAACAGTTCCTGGGCACATACTCTGTGAGCCAGACAGGTATGAGAGAGCAAACTGTGCTGATCCAGGAAATATGCATCTCTCCCAAGGCAAAAGGTGATTTCCTGATGCTGGTGTGAGCACAGCTGGCAGACCACCACTGCACCCTGGGAGGACCCGACTCCCACCCCCTCCTGGGCAGTCCTCCAGCCCACAGAGCCATGCCAGCACCAGGACTCCAGGCACTGTGTCCTATGGGCATCCAGGAAGTGTGTGGGGAAAGCAGGAGTGCCAGCCAGGAGTTCACAGACTACAGTTTCCAGTGCGATTGCGACAGGCACTGGTTTGAATCTAAAATCTGAGGGTGTGGTGGGAGTAGTTTAACAGAGCTGGCTAGGAAACTCCTCAATTTATTTTTACTTTTATTTATTTATCGTATTTATTTTGTGGTGCTGGGAATGGAACCCAGCACCTCACACATGCTAGGCAAGGGATCTACCACGGAGTCACAGAAATGTCTAATTTTAAAACTCGATCTTTAGCCGGGTGTGGTGGGGCACGCCTTTAATCCCAGCACTCGGGAGGCTGAGGTAGGTGGAGCGTTGTGAGTTCGAGGCCGGCTTGGGCTACAACACGAGCGCAAGGCCAGCCTGAGCTACACAGTGCGACCCTGCCTCAAAAAACCAAGGCCGGGAGTTTGGCTCAGCAGCTTACGCGCCTATCAGGCAGGCGCGGGGTTGTGAGTTCAATCCCCGGTGCCGCAAAAAGAAAAAAATAAATAAATAAAAAATAAAATTCGATCTTTTTTTCAGTTGCTCAAAAATATATTTGCTTATAGCATAGGTGTGGCACAGAGAACACAGCTCACAACCTAAGCCAGGATCCAGGGTGGCCTCGAAGACCCAAACTCCATGGAGTTCTCCAACAGGTCTCAGAGGAAACCAGACAGCTCTGGGGCACAAGGAGCCATCGTGACATCAGCTTTCGTGTTCTCTGACTCCACAGCGGACACTGCCTTGTGGTGCATCCGGCGCTGGCTCCCTAACACAAGCATCTCCCTCCTGAAGCATCTCTGTCCACAGCACGTCTGGGGTCTTTTAATCCCTCCCAAAGAAACCGCCCAGTGAGGTTCAGGCCCCCAACCTAAAACAAAGACAGAGCACTAGAGGTGGCAATTCCCCAGGAAGCTGTCACCCAACTGGACAGCAACAAAGAGCAGAGCCCCTGTCCTGAGTAGTGCCTTAGGCTAGACTTCCAACTTGGCACCTTGAGATACCCAGGCTCTCAGTGGCGGCTCCTCCCCATGCCTCCCTGTGGAGCCAGAATCACGCCACTTATTCAGAGTGCCACTCATTCCATGCACGTCTAGTCTCCTGGAGGTTCTGGGGCTCCCCATCCCTCTAGATAACACATTTCTCTATCCTTGACAGAAAAGACTGCCAGGGCCTGGTCAAACCTCTGGGTTCAGTGCAATGCAGAACATGAGGCCCACCTTAGTGACAGGGGTACTGGACAGACTGCCATTCCCCACCCTGCTCCAAGGTCACCACCGGGGGACCTTTCAGTGACACATACTTAAAGCCAGACCTTACATCATCCAGACAAATCCAAACTCTCTCTTTTACGCCCTCAACAGGGGTGCAAAAGCCAATGGGTAACTGCAGACAGGCAGCAATACTATTCAGATGTCAGATGGACAGACGGGGGCAGGGTGTATGCACAGGGCAGAGGGCAAGAAGGTAAACAAAGAGGTGACCTGGCCACCTCCCTGAGAGCCTGCATGGATGCACCCCGCATGGATATGGAGGCCACACAGGTCCTGCAGTACTGGGGTCAGCTGAGAAAGCAGAATTGCGACTGTCCTGTCAGAGAAAGAGAGGAAAGAACCAGGGCCACATCGGGACAGCCTGCAGTGTGGTGCACTGTAGAGAAGGTACAGGGAGGGTTTAAGGATGGCCAGAACAGTATCAGAGTGCATTTTATGGTGCTGGCCACATGAGACTGCCAACTCAGTCTCTTTTTTTCTCTGCTTCTACCTCACTTCCCTCCCACCTGAAAAGGAGCAAGAGGCCCAATTCTGGTGGTTATATTCCAAGATCCTATGTAAATTACATTTTCCAGGGTGCATCTCCGCTACCCACCAGCCCTGAGCTCAGAGGATGAAGTCTCCTGTCTGCCATGAGCACTCCCACCAGAGGAGGCCAGGCAAACTGAGCCCTAAGCCCCGGGACCAGCAAACTCTTTCACTCTTGCCCTTCTTCTCCCCTGGGGTGATCTGGGGACCACAGTGGCGGGGTGACCTCCTCCAGTCAATCAGTCATGAAACCTGAGACCAAGCCCCTGGACTGGAAAGCACTCCTCTGGCTTCTTTCCTGCTGCCATCCATTCACGCTCTCCCCATGGGGACTCTGGGCAGAAGGATGACTGAGCGGGGAACAGTTCAAGACCTTTCTTGGTTCCCACTACCCCACTGAGACCCTCGTGTGGGTGGGAGAGGTGGAGTTCAGGGATGAGCCTCTGTCACACACTGGGGTATCTGTCTCCCTTGCTGGCTGCTGGAAAGCTGTCTGGGGCAGTGACTCCGACAGGAAGGAAGTGGGCACAGAACTATGTGACTTCTCCCAGGCTTGGGTCCTTTACCCAACCAATCCCAGCTCTCAGGAAGACTGAAAAAAAAAAAGAAAAGAAAAGAAAGGGCAGGGACTGTTGGAAGGCCATGTTATGCAGTTTGGAATTGTTTATTTTGTAAACAAACCAATGGCAATAAATTATGCTGAACTTTTAATAAGACGCACATCATATTAGGTCTGTATTTTTGCCAAGAAAAAAAGGTAGGGGGAAATAGAGAGAAAAATGCCTTGAAGTAAGGATCACAAAAGGGGTTTCCTGTTATGAGATACGGATGCATTTCCTTGACCAAAACCAGACTGATGAAAATGCCAAATCAAAAATTATGAAAACTACTAACAGGTGACAGATTTGAACTTGCTTCCCTTCCTGCCTAGACCCAAGGCAGCATTCCCCCTCCTAGCTCCTGTGCTTGGTCAGTACCTAAGGCAGCACTGAGGGCTGAGGTATGATTGCCAAGGCCAGGTAGGAAGCAGCTCGGAGTGCTGGAGTCTGCTGTGGCTGGTGAATTAGCACCCTGTGTTTCACCAAAGTCTGGAGGACCCCATAAAACATCCTGCCCTAGATGAACACCCCATGTAGAGCCCCAGAATGCCTCGTGCCAGGCAGGTGTTGGCACAAGGACTGTAATTTTCCCAGCACTGCAGACACAGCAGAGACTGGGGGTGGATGTCAGGGCAGATTCCCCACAATGCAGCAGCACATTGTGGGGAGGAATGCTGTGTTCCTGCTTCCATTTTCCTGATCTTTGCTATTTCGCTCCACCAGGCTTTAAATGCACCTTTCCCTCCAGTAGAGGGTCCTTTCCTTACAGTTTCTGCTTAGGGAACACCCACTTGTCTTCCAGGAGCTAGGTACATGTCTATTCTCAGAGCCCGCCTGTCTCCACTGAGCCACCTAGTCCCTCCCATGGGACCCCTCCCCTTTGGCACTCTTCTATGCTCTGACTTAGGGGCAGGTCCCTGCCACCCACCCAGGGAGGCATATAGCACCATTGCTGAAGGCTCTCCCACCCTCTGTGCCTGGCAGAGATGACTTGTCCTTCCTACAGGCATGAAAGTTGACATCTGTGAACTGTTAGGATGACAGGGCTTAATCCCCATCTGCTCTAAGTTTCCCCTCCCAGAACAAACTCCAAGAATATGCAGGGCTCCCTGCATGTACTTCTAATGCAGCCCTGATAGCATCAGCAAGCTGTGTTTCTGGCTATCTTCAAGGTGGGGAGTAGAAGGCAGCCAGGACCCATAGGAGGGACCCCAGTGGCTCCTACCCAAAGCACCCCTGGGAGGGCATCAGCACCTCTGGCCCTGGGCTAGTCATCTTCTCTGGGTCCCTAGCGCCTAGCACTCAGCCATGGGCAGGAAGCAGCCTTCCCAACAGCAGTCACCGGAGCCCCAGGGGAAATGCAGCCACCCACGAGCACAGGGTTCCCTGAGCTCTCTGAGTGCTGCTACAACAAAAATCTCTGTCATTTACAAGGCTGGGATCCATAAAAAAATTATCTCTCTATGTAACTTCATATATAATATATAATATGTATTTAATATAAAATATATAAAATGTAGTTTTCCAACAACAGAGGGAAGGTATGCCCATCATCATTTTAGGAAAATTAACTGAGCCCAGAAAGATGACATCATTCATTCAAGGTACAGGTCAGGAAGCAGCAGAGGTGACACTTTCTGCCTCTGAAGCTTGGGTGTTAATGTGACCTTAACAGGGAGGCGCTAACAGTGGCTGGAAAGGGTAGGGAGAGCTGGAAAGGAGAGGTAGGCCTTGCAAGGAGGTCCCCTTCTCGGAACTGGGTCTCCACACTCCCTCCACTCCCTTTGCCTTGGCCATCCTCACCAGCTGTCATCTGCCTGACACTTCTAGAGTTCCCCCTTGGTCTCCAGTTTCAGCACAAGTCACAGGCTAGACCATAAAATAACTACCAACACACTTCAGGGAACTGAGGCTATAGTGTTTGCTCTCAGATCACAGTGGATCAAAGTATAAACCAAGAACAAAAGGTAACCAGAAAATTTTCCAATGTTTAGAAACAAAGCAACACTTTTATAAATAATCAATGGGCCAAAGAAGAAATTATAACATACACTGTAAATAGTTTTAATTAAATAATCAAAACAATGCCATGTCAATGGAATGAAACTTACAGGAAAACTTAGTTCTACATGTATGCCTTAGAAAAGATGGTCAACAATTACTTATGTAAGTCTCATCTCAAGAAGCTAAATTTGCCAGGTGTGGTGGTACCCGCCTGAAATTCCAGCACTCGGGAGGCTGAGGCAGGAGGATCATTGTGAGTTCAAGACCAGCGTGGGCTACAAAGTAAGCTCAAGGCCAGCCTGAAATGCATAGTGAGACCCTGTTTCAAAAAGACAAAAGAAAAGACAAGACTGACTAATCATAAAAATGCAGAAACAATTCTTTTAAAAAAATCAATGGACGAGAGAAAAAAAATCAACAAAACCAAAAAAGTTAGCTAATTGGAACGATTAAGGAAATTGATACTCACCTAAGACTGATCAAAATAAGAGGGGAAACAAAAATTAGTAATATTAGAAATAAAGTTGTAGAAAGAAAAGAAAAGAGAAAAGAAAAGAAAAGAAAGGAAAAGAAAAGAAAAGAAGTAGTAAACTTTTAAGTCCAGCACTCTGAGAGATTGAGGCAGAAGGATCATAAGTTTGACTCTGTGTCACAAAAGGGGTGGGGGTCTGGGAGGCTGGGCTCACAGCTCAGTGCAATGATACTGGGTTCAATTGCTACTATTTGAAGAGGGGGTGGGCAGGAAGGAGAGGGAGAGGAAAGGGGAGAAGGAGGGTGAGAGGGAGAGGGAATAGGAGAGGGAGAGGGACAAGGAGAGAGAGATCTGTGATATCACTATATTCTAAAAAAAAAAAAAAGGATAAAAGGGAAATGAGAATATTATGATTAATTTTATGTCAGACAAAATAGGCCTCCTTGTAAAAATACAACAGTAACACAGATACAGAAGAAATAAAAACCTGAAAAATTTTATTTACATGTGCATATGTATGTATATATACATTTAATTAAATTCATAATCAAAGGCAGAAAACTAGGTCTGAACACCTCCTAAAGGTCCCACCTCCTACACTACTATAATGGCAACTGAATTTCACATGAGTTTTAGAGGAAAAAATATTCAAACCACAGCAATATAATGACCAAAATAAATAATCAAATGTGTTTCTATACAGAACAAGTAACTACAACATGAAAATTATTTTCCATAGCATAAAATAATAAAATACAGAAATAAATTCAGTGAGTGATGTATAAACTGCATTTAAAACTGCAAAGCATAGGGCTGGGGTTTTTAGCTCAGTGGCACAAGCGCCTGCATGGCAAGCACAAGGTCGTGAGTTTGATACCCGGTACCCAAAAAAAAAAAAAGCCCTGCAAAGCACCACTGAGAAAAACAGGAGACTCTGATCAATGGAAAGCTATACCACATTCATGGAAGGGTACTCAGGGTTAGTGGCACTAGTCCCCAGCATTTTGCAGATGCCTCCCAATGCCAAAAACCCAACACAATTCTTTTTTTTAAAAAATTACTTTGATTTGAAAATTTATATGGATGCAAAGGACCCAGAAGATCCAAAGTAATATGTGAAAAGAACAAAGTTGAAAGACTCATACTACCTCATTTCAAAATTTACTATACAGCTACAGTAATCAGGCAGCATGAGATTGGAATGAAAGCAGACAGATCAACCGCGCAGAACAGTCCAAAAACAGACGTTCAGTTGTTTGATTTTTTTTTTAAGTGCTAAGGTGATTCAATGGAGAAAGGCAAATCTGAAACAATTGCATAGACATGTATTAAAAAAAAAAAAACTTCAATCTTTTCTTCACACCATATAAAAAATGAATTTGGAATGGAATACAGGCCTAAAAATAAAAGCTAAGATTAAACAGCTTCCAGAAGAAAATACAGAAGAATATCTTTACCACCCTTGGATTGACAAAGACAAAGATTTCTTAGAAAGGAAACAAAAAGCATAATCCATAAGAAAAGGATAAACTGATGTTCATCAATAAAGACCTTCAAAAGATACAATTAAGAAAATAAAAAGGCAAGCTCCAGATTGGGAGAAATAATCTCGATGTTATCTGATGAAGGACTTGTGGCCCAAATACATAAGAATTCCTACAAATCAAAACAAGACAAACCACCTTAAATAAAAAGTGTGTAAGACAACTGAGCAGTCACTTAGCAAAAGAAAGTCAGTAGATGCCGGTAAGCACAGTGAAAGGTGAGCACTGCGGTCCCCTCTACCGTGCTGGTGGCCCCCCAGTGATGAGTCCCCCTGGATGTCCCACACAGGACAAGTAGCATCTGGAGAAAGGTGACTGAGAGTGCCCTGTAGAGGTGAGCAGAGGTCCCAGAGGTCACTTGAAGACAGGATCCAGGCTACAGACATGCTGGATTTCATTCATGCTACGTGACTGACGCTGCACTTGAAAAGTCTAGTGGTGCAGCTCCCTGAGGAGTGCAGAGCATGGGCCTCACCCTAACCCCAGGCACTGGCAATCACGAAATCCATGAGAACTTGTTGGGGGCTGTGCCCACGATGTGCCCCTCCCAGGCCCAACAAGGACTCCTGATCCCTGCCCAGGCCCAGGACTCTGCTGTGGTCCTTGAGATTAGTCTCCCCAGTGAGGGCCCCATCCAGAGCCCACTGTCAGAGCAAGGCAGTGCGTGAATTCACACATCCTCGCTATCCTGCCCAGACACGAGCCAGGACATCCAGACTCAAGGTCCCATTTTGGCACCTCTCTGACTTTGGGCAAAACATACCCTTTGTCACAGCCTTGTTTTTTTTGGTTTTTTGGGGGGGGTACTGGTGATCGAACTTATGACCTTGTGCTTGCCAGGCAGGCGCTTAAGCCACTGAGCTAAATCCCCGGCCCTACAGCCTTGATTTTTATCTTAGCAGCATTTGACAAAGCAACTTCCTAAAGATTCTCAGAAAATATTTTAAAAACCAAATCACTTACCCAAGATAACTGAAAAATACACCCATACCACAAATTTAAGACAAACAAAGGGAGAAATTAAGCAAAAGGTTGGAAGCAAGAGAAAATGTTTGTCATGAGAAGACCACATAAGTGAATGGAGGTGCGCCTACACCATCACCATCACGGTGGTTAAAAAGAAAGACAAGAAAAAACTCAACTCAATCTGTCCTCACACAAGAGTATCTTCCAAGCATCTGTAGTGGCGAAAAAACTCAAGGTACAAAATAAGGCACAGCACGAGTTATTTATACACAGTAAAGATGGGGTGGTTATATTGGGATGTCTGAATGTGCATTGCGGTGGGAAATATTTTACCTCTTTTATATCAATTGGATTTTCTCCCTAGCATGATGGTACATTACCTACACTTTAAACAATTAATTACAAGTTACCTGCTATAGCTGCTGCACCCTAAGAGGCACCCTATTTTCAAGGGCCCTTGGATGTCCCTGACCTGGGGGCTGTCCCAGAGACCCTCCTCTCCTGCCCAGTCCCAGAAAAGCGGCCTCTGGGGTTTCTCAACCCACAGGTCTCCGAATCATTCTCCCCTCCTCCTAGCTAGAGCCAGCCTTGTGTTCCTGCTAGTAATTCCAGTGCTCGCTGAGAAGCCATGACTAACAGAGTGAGGTGTGGCTGCCAAGGCTCCCATCCCCTCTCCGGCTTCCTTACTCTCGCTAATTAACGCAGCTGGCCAGCTGGCACAGCTTCCCAGGGTCTCCTTCCTTCCGCACCAGGGCAAGGCTCAGGCAGCCCTTCCTGCCTCTCTGTACCACTTCACAGGAACTCTTCCTTCTGAGCCTGTCTCCTCCTCCACCTGCTGAAAGAAGGGCCCCCAAAGCCTACTCTAAGGTGAAGGCCACAGTCACCATTATACCTGCCACATCAGTTTTTGGGGTTCACTCTTTCAGGTGTCTGCCTGAATGGAAACATCAAAAACCACCTCTGCTAGCAGGGTAAGAATTCTGCAGCAGGGGCACAGAAACAGGCACCTCACTTTCAGAGGTCACAGACAAGCAGGAACTGAAGACTGGGATCAGTGTGGACTCAGCCCATTGGTAGATACACCTATACCTGTCACTTGGGGTAGAGGTGCCGGTGCTACGGCGGGCGGGGGGTGTCACTATGCATAGCACGTTTCCTATCTCTTGTCTGCTAGAGGGGTGTCAAGGCAATGAGACCCCAGCACCATTGAACAGTCCCAGTTTCTAGAACCATCCTCCAGTAAAGAGAGCTTGGCTCCAGGGAGGCATGGCTGGGTCCAGGCCTGAGGCAGGGAAACACAAGATGAGCCTAGAGCACCTCTCAGTACCAGGGGACACAGGACCCAGCCTGAGCAAGCACCCAGTGGTCAAGGCTGCAACTCAAGGGTAGCAAAATAATGCAGTACTGGGTCACGGCTCAAAGTATAAAGTGCATCCCTGTGGTCCAAAATAAGCCAGATACATGACCAAATTAATAAATGGGGGAGACAAATCTCTCAGGAGGAAGATCCCAAATTGATGCTCCTCCCTAAGGAGGTATAACCTGCCTCCCTGCCCAGAGGCAGAGTGCAGGGGCACCAGTGGGGACAGACACGAAATGTGAGTCCCGTGTGCACACAAGAGTCACAGGGGAGAGCGCCAAAGTCCCCTGGGAACATCCATCCCCAAAAAGATGGATAAGTGAATTATGGTCAAATGATGCTATGAAACAACACATGGCAGGAAAACTCATGGACCAAGACTGCACCTACTGGTACAGGTAAACCTGGAAACCAAGGTGCTGAGTGAGAGGAGAAGGGCGGAATGGGATATGTGGAGAACGTTGCCATTTACATACAGCTGTAAAACACACGAAACATCATTATACACACTGACAACTACAACATGAGGAAGAAGTATTTATATCAAACTCCAGAAGGAAAGCCATCTAACTGGCAGAGAAAGTGCATGTGTTTGCGGGAACTGTCGAGTTGATTCTTTAGGAAGTTAAACTGTGTCATTCAAGCCTCCCAGGAGTCCATAATCGTGCTGCACAGGCTTGGGACCAGCCAGAAAAGGGCAACCGAGGGGCTGAGGACAGGCGTCTCCACAACACTGGAGCTGGTGTGGGACCAGCCGGGCAGGCTACAGGGTGGTGTCTGCAATGGCAGGATGAGCAAGAAAACGGCTGTGGAAGGATGAAGGGGAAGCACACAGGTGGGCAGAGGCAGGCCCAAGCACAACTGACCCAGGCACGACCAACCTGCAGTTGCCCTGAGGAGCTGGCAGGGTATAGAAGGGAGGGGCCACTGCCTCTCTGGCCAGTCCTCCAGCCAGGACAGTTCTTGAAGAAGCAAGGGCTTCTGCACCCCACCCTGTCAGTGACTTGGGGGCCCCGTAACTCCACAGCAGTACCAACCCCCCCCCCCACAAGAGCTAGAAGCCCAGCCGCCCTGCTTCCTCCTCTGCCTTGGATGCAGCCATCATGAAGGCTCCTGGCCAGAGCCTGCCCTTACTCTCTCCCAGCACCACCCCGCACCACAGCAGCACAAGCCCCCGCTTAGGCCCAGCTGTCTCCTCACACCCACACTGGGCATCTGAGTCAGCTCCACACAAGCACGGCCAGGGACCCTTCCATGCTCCCCTTGCCTCAGTTGCTCTCTAAGGGCCCAAAGCCCACTTGGGACCTCTGCTCACATCCAGGCCTCTCTAAGGAAGGATGTCTGATGGCCTGCAGTCCAGTGCCCCACCCCACCTAGCAGGCCACCAAGGCCCTCCTGGCCACCTTCCCTGGAGCCATACAGTGGAAAAGTATACACACCACACATTTCTACAGTCCTGATCACACAGAACCAATCAGCTCTCTTGAAATGAGCTTAGTTATCAGAAAAGATGAAATTATAAGCAGTATTCTAGGAAAAATTGTGAGTTCAAGGAAACAAGGGAGTATGAAGTATATTTCAGAAAGATTCTCAAACATAGATAACATATAATTACTTCTGTACTTTACAGTCACCATCATGGCTATTTGATCTCTATTTACAGAAGGGAAAAGATGTTCACACCCTGTGGGCAGTGGGGACAGCCCCATAGCAGCAGCATCACACAGCCTGTAGTGTGGACGTGTTGATGCACAGGTTGGGGGGCTGACACGTGGCCTCCATGCTGTCCTTATGGGGTTGAGGTTGGAAGAAAGTGTCTCAGTGCTGACATGTCGGTCTCCTCCTCCCTTCCAGCTGGGTGAAGACAGAGCTGAAGCTGCTCCCCATCTCCCACTGTGGATGCCTTTGCTAACCGAACACCAGAAACAGATGAAGTGGACACAAATGGGTGACAACAGCTTTACACAGATGTCACCATGCCTGCTCTCTCTGCCCTGGTACAGAAGGCACATGTGAGCGACCTGCCAAGTCCTGGCACCTGGCACCTGGCCCCTGGGGGAGACTGCTAGACACCCCTTGCCAGCTACACACCACATGAGGTCGAGTGCTGTGCTTCCCAGCACTGCAGGGCATGAGAAGCTGCCTGGAGTTGAGAATGTCACAGAACAAGACAGGACACAGGAGAAATGAAAGGCAGGCATGGGAGCACACACCTGTCATCCCAGCACTCCAGGAGCCTTAGGCAGGAGGACTACAAGTTCAAACCCAGCCTGGCCAACTTAGTGACTTAGCAGGATCACACTTCAAAATAAATAAGGGCTGAGGACATAGCTCATACAAACACCTTGGGATCAATCCCCAATACCACAAGAGGGAGGGAAACTAAGTCCTAACAGTCAAAAGCACCATACTGTCAGGTCCAGAGTAACAATACGCTGACTTCTCAGTTATGGAAGAAGATTGACTCCCTTTACTTACATGCATCCAAGTTGGTCCCCATCACTGGGAATCAAACACATACCAGCTAACAGACCCACCTCTCAGACACAGCACACACCTTCCCATGAGACCCAGGCTGCACTGGGGCCTGGGATAGAAAACAGGATGACCACAACCACCTAGTCCCTCTGTGAGACACGATGTCTCACAGGGCTCCAAGAGGATGAGGATGAATCCACTCTAGAAAGGAGCCAGTGCTGGCCATGGTCACCCCAATGGGGACAGACTAAGGCTCTCCTGAAGAAATCCACTGCAGGACTCCTGGCAGAAGGCACCCAGCTGTGTCCCCAAGAGAGAGTCATTCATTTAGAAGGGTGTCCACCCCCTTGCCCCTGGCTGACTTCCGGCCAGCCCTGTTTGCTCCCTGAAGGCTGGGAGCCCACATCCAGGGAGAAGCCTGCCAGCCACCTATGAACAGGAGGAGCCAAGGCATAGGGAAAGGAGCCAGGCCCACAAGGAGCATCTGTGGGTGGCTAGCTGGACCCCACAGCCCCAGCACACTTGTCCCAGCACAGCCTGAGAGGTGACAGTCCTTGGTTTCTCCCAGCCTAACATTCTGCACTGACAGCACCTAAGGACAGAAACTTTCAAGCTACAAGTCCTGGGGTGCTTCCCCAAAGACCATTCCCAGGCTGTGGACCTCCGCGGGTGCTGGCCAATTCTTGCCTATACCATGCGCGTGCACAAGTGCACGTGTGCGTGTGCCCTGGCAAGCAGCTCTGGTGCGTGTCAACATGTGGGTCTGCTTTCAATTGCACTGGAACAATTCTACCTGGTAAACAAAAACAGATCCAAAATAACCTTTGGCAAGCAGCATATTTTTAAAAGAAAGAGAAGATCCGAATGAACTGGCAAGAGCAATGCTTAAGCAAACAAACTTGGTCAAGCCAAACATCCACGGTGCACATCAAAAAGCCCCTCAAAGGGCTCCCCGTGAACAACAGCCAGCAGTGGGAAGAAGGCTGGAGCAGACACACAGCTGGCGTGGACGGGACTGACTGTCCACGTCCCGCCACTGGCCACTGGCCTTTCATGCAGGTCACAGGGTCAGACCATGAGAAGCAGCCAGGAGGGCAGAACTCTGCTCAAAGCAAGACAGGGAAAAGGGACCAACCAGGTGCTCTGACTCCAGACAGCACCTCACTGGATCCCACTAGACAGTCACAGTGAGGGCCCATGGGCAGTAGCATGGCCCAAGGGAGTCTCAGCATCCTGGGTGTAATGGATAGTCATGGTGCTTCCTGACAGAGACCCACTTGGGCCCAAGCCCCAGGCAGACTCAGGGCTGGACACTGCCTGCTCTGCATCCCACTGCCAGCACTGCTCAAGGGGACCCACCAACCTCCACCCTCCCCAAGCTACAAAATATCAGAAGAGAGTGTAATGCCAGCCTGGTCCCACCATCAGCAATAAAGTAAAACTCCACATGGCTGCAGCAGGATGCCTGGTCCCTACGTCAAGAGGCCAGTGAGCTGTGCAGGACACAGCTGTAAGAAACCAGGTCCTGGGGGACTCCAGAGCACCGTTTCCATGGCACCAGCCAGGGGAGACACCACTCAGAAGACATGAGGGAGGGAAGGACCCACCCAAACACTGTTTCCAGCACAGGGCCTGCATGGTACAGTTCCCTCAAGCCCCCTGCCACCGGGCCCAGAGCCCTTGTTCCAGGCTTTGTGGGGTCTGGAACCTCCAGGTACTCATCCCCTCTCCACCCAACACACACAGTGTACCTCTATGCACAGCTGAGTTTTTAGAACACAATGTCGCTGAGGTGGGCTGCAGAAGCCACTCTACACCAGACCCCTGCTCTCTCAAGACCCAAGTCTCCTAAGACAGGGGTGATCCTGAAGAGCCTATGGAGCTGCTGGTGGTCAGGGTCCTGCCCAGGGACCCAAAGCAGCTGGGGAAATCTGAAATACAGGAAGCCAAACCAGAGGAGAGCTCCTAGGATGTCACAGACCACTGCACAGTCACAAGTAATACATGGAGGCCAGGCAATGCGTACACAAGCTTTGGAGCTAGATCCCTGTGTCTAAACCACAAGACTTAACTTCTCTGGGCCTTGATTTCTTTTTGCCTTAAAAAGAGCCTGTGAGTGAGAGAAAAGAACTGGCTGTGAGATGGAGGGATAAACCCTGGTGTCACTGTCACCACCGTGCAGCTTCCCCTACTGTGGTAGAGGGGCAATGGAAGCACTGCATCTGGTCTCCCAAGCGTTGTCAGGGAAGGTGGCAGCCCCTACAAAAGGGACAAGTATATTTGTATATGCTAATGTGCAGGAGGCCATGGAGAGCCCAGGAAGAGCCAGAACAACAGGTCTTTGTGCCTCTCTGAGGAGGGGAGAAGACAAGCATGGAGAGAAAAGGGCTGTAGCCTGGGAGAGATGAGGAGAACCAGCTGGGAGGGGATCTGAGGCAGCCAGGCAGGCAGGAGGGGCGATGGGCTGCATGCAAGCCTGCAAAAGAGTAAGGCTGCGCACGCTGAGTGCTCCGCACAGCAGTGGGCAGAACACAGGTCATGTGGTGCCAAGCGCAGCAGCCACAGGGATGCACTGGGTGACCACAGGCCACTTTGGGGCAGGGAGGGGGCCCTTCAGCCTCCCAAGCAGAATGGGTCCAGGCCAGGGTCCAGATCCCCATGCAGAGGCCTCCCCAGCAGACGGCAGCCCTCCAGGGCCAAAGTCAGATGAGACACAAGGGAGGTGCGGGAGGCGAGAACAAAAGATGCTCTTCCTCTGGGTCTACTTTTGCTGTCATAAAAGTCACAGAAGGAACAGATGAATGCTAGCTTGCTATACAGCTGAATACCAATTACACAGCCAAGGACACGAAAACTCTCACTCGGCTTCCCAATTCTATGTCTTGTTCCCCCAGGAGCAGGCACTGTTCACAGTGAACCATTGGCTTGCAGGTCTCTCTGACGTGCCCGCACACAAACATAGGTGGGTGTGTGTAGCTTTCCTGTGTAAAGTGGACCAAACCATATATGTCATTCTAAGACTTGCTTTGGCACTCAGCACTATAGTCACAAAATATTTACTAAGAGCCAAGAACAAGACTGCTGGAAGTCTCTGCACATGTAGTTCAGGTGATCCTTGAGCTGTCCTTCCACGTAGATAGTGTCATGGTTCCAGGGCTGTGCAGTACCCCAGGTCTGGAGCCACACATGGCGCTCATTCCATTTGCTCTCAGTTAGAACATCGCTGAGGTAGACACCCCCTGTGCATACTTCCTTGGACCACTGCCCGCTGAATACTCAGAGAAAAGGGACAGTGTCTCAAGCTTGCCAGGAGGTGAGTAAGAAGCAGACTTTGTGCTCCCCTACTCACATCAGGAGAAACGAACACAGGCTCTGCTGGGAGCAGTGGGTGGAACAGAGATGAGCCTGGGCATGGGCTCCGACTGCTGGACAACCCAGAGAGGCCATGTCCCCGACCCTGGCTGTCACTGCACAGGAAGCCCTCACGCTTGCTCAGGTTGGCAGCACTGCATACATGGCCCAAAAAGTGCAAGGCAGTCCAGGCCAGAAGCAAGAGCCATCCATGTGAGGCCAGCGGTTGTCCACTAGGGATGATGCCCCGCAAACACTGAGGCTGCCTGGAGACAGTTCTGGCCATCACACCTCAGGCAGGGGCATGGGCAGTGACTGGCACGTCAAAGCAGGGATGCTGCTAATCAGCCTGGGTCTAGGACAGACATTGGGAAGCAGTGGCGACAAGCGAGAGGAACAGTTCAGCTCACACTCAGCACTTGAAGGGTTAAGCGGTCACACTGCCCAGGCCACCTCACTGCCTGCCTGCCTGCAAGGACTGCATTATGCCTGACCAGGGGATGGGCTGCTGCTGCTGCCCGCCCGCCCGCCGGCCGTATGGTTCACATTAGCCGCGCTCCGCTTGGCAGCGTGCCCTCTGGCGGCCTGCCTTCCCTCCCTGCCCCTCCACTCTCCACCCCAACTCAAAGAAAATACCAGGATCCACATATAAAACCAGCGTACTCCCCTCCTGTCTCTTACCGGGTCTTGAATCAAATGAGCTCTTAAACTCCTGACCTTCCGCCCGGTCACCCCGGTTTGTTTCTCAGCAGCAGCAGCAGTGAGGACAGCCTGGGGAGCAGGGGGAGTAGCTGCCCTCCCTGTTACCTGGCACTGGCACCAGGCAGCCTGGCGCAGCTTCTACCAGGGTGTCCCCAGGAACGCTCTCCTCTCCATCCTGGAAGGCCAAGGCTGGGGTGCTTGCCCTCACCTTTCAGAACCAGGAAGGCTTCCAAGCCAAGAAGGAAAGGGGGCTGGGAGCCTGGGAGCCTGGAAACACAACCTTGGACTTGGAAACAGCTGCAGCTTGCTCTGTAATGTTTCTCATCCTTTATAGCCAGGGGCCCCGACTGGAAAGGCTGGATCCACACAGCTCACAAACCTCTGCCTTATCTCAAACTCCTCTGAGCATCAGACCCGTGGCAACCTGCCTCCTAGAACTTGCCAAGCAGATGCCCCATCTACTGCAGATTTACTGAGCCCCAAGCCCTGCTCCCAGCTCGTCATGGCCCGCAGGTCAGTGTCCCTGCTCTCAGCATTGGCTCCACCACTTGGCCTGCTACTCTAAGAAGAGCCCCGGGCCATCTAGGACACGCCTCTCGCTTCATCAAGCCCTGTGGGTACTTCTCCTAAATATTCTAGAGACCTGCCTCAGTGCCACGTGCTTGGTCTAGGCCACCTCAAGCTGCCTGAACTACCACAAAGCCTCCTTGCTGGGCCCAAATAGGTCCCGGCCCCCTAGAAGCCACTTTCCACAACATCTGTCTTCCCTGCCAACATGTATGCCACAGTGTCCCACCCACACCACCACCCAGCTCTGTAAGAGGTTCTTCTCCAGCACCTTGAGTCCTGCTTCTCTCCTCTAGCCAAAAGCCTTCTTCCCTGGCCCCCTCGGGGGCCTCTGTGCTGGCCTGAATGCCCTCCAAAACAAGCCAAAGCACATCCTCTTAGCCGGGCGTGGTGGCGCACGCCTTTAATCCCAGCACTCGGGAGGCTGAGGTAGGCGGAGCGTTGTGAGTTCGAGGCCGGCTTGGGCTACAACGCGAGTGCAAGGCCGGCCTGAGCTACACAGTGCGACCCTGCCTCAAAAAAAAAAAAAAACCAGGGCCGGGAGTTTGGCTCAGTGCCTTAAGCGCCTGCCCTGGCAGGCGCGAGGTTGTGAGTTCAATCCCCGGTGCCGCAAAAAAAAAAAAAAAAAAAAAAAAAAAAAAAAACAAAGCACATCCTCTTGGAAGTCCCCTACCCCTCGGACCTCGATGCCCACTCTGCCCTTGACCTCAGCGGGCTCCCTGTAGGCCATGACCACAGTCAAGAAGCCACATGTCAGGCTTGTAGGGCAGGGACTTGTCCTTCTTGTCACACCCACAGTGACACCCTCATAGCCCTGTCCCAAACAGCGTGCCAAGGGGTGCTGCACTGCCTCTATCTGACAGCTCGGGGACACAAAGGCTGGCTTGGATTCCAAGTTACCAGAACCAGTTCATGCAAATAGTGTGGAAAAACAAAATTCTGACTAGTTGGAACTTATTTTTAAACAAGACATTAGAACAAAGTATTTTAGCAAAATTTCAAACAAAAGCAGGTGTCTTTATTTTAATAAGGTAGCTCATTTGCCCTTTACCTGTGACTCTTACAAGTCATGGCCTGTTGACAACTTCGACAATGTTTATGGCATCTTTGTCACTGTCTCTTAGGAGAGGGAATTACCAATATTCCACTGAAATGATGTGTTGGCTCTATGCACACTCAGGAAACACTTGGCTTTCCTCTACTGAGGAAAACAGAAACAGAAGGTCGAAGTAGAGCCCTCGTGAGGCCAGGCTGCGTAGGACTGGGGGCTGGCCGCAGGTGTGGCCAGGTCGGGCAAGGAAAGTGTGTAGCCAGCACCAGGAGTACTTCCAGGGCTCACCCAGTCTACTCTCGGAGTCCCTCCTCCTCCTCGCCCAGGCCTCAGGCTCCCTGTCCTCAGAGGGGCTGGGTCCCTTCTGTCAGGCCACATTTCCAGTCTCGCCTCCTCACAGAGAGCTCTCTAGACCTGAGCAGCCCTCCTGTTCCCCATCACTGCTCTGTAAAGAAGGCAAGGCACTGACCAAGGCACGCCCCACAGTGAGAAGGTGACATCCGCAGACATGCTGCCGGGGCCTCGGCCTGCCCTGTGCATCCTCGCACCTGTGACCTGGCCTCCCAGCACACAGGGTAGGTGCTGAATATGTCCTTTCACTCCCCACGGGAATACTGCACAGCAGCCTCTGTCACCAGCACCTCCTCCTTCAGATGAAGAGGCTGGGAGATGATAAGTCACTGAGGCTGCAAGTAAGTGGCAAGTTAGGGCCACAGGTTTCCCTAAATTCCTTGTGAAAACAATCCTCTCCTCCCAACTGGATCCCCAATGTACAGGGTGAGAAGTCTTCTTGGACGATCTGGTTATTTCAAACATTATCATGAATATTAATTTCCTGGCTTCTGCTGCCTGGAATTCAGCGACCTGTGGTGGAACCAAGTTTTAATAAATACTGCAACCGTGGTTGGCTCACCCTTACCAGGAGTGTAAGCAACAATGGCTAGATCCCGCCAAGCCTGAACACTACCGTAGAGGGAAAGGAGGACAGGAGTGAGGGAAGGGGCCTGGGGACAGTGGGATGGGCCTGATGGCCTATCCTTGAGACATGGGGGCCCTTGAGGGCTCTCCCAAGCCCAATTCGAGCAGGACAGAAAGCACTCTTGGGCCACGCATTAAGCAGCCCACAAGCAGGGTCTACAGCTGGAACTTCCTCTTCTCCACAGCCTTCCAACCGCATCCTACTGCCCTTCTAAAGATCGCAAACCACCACCGACACCCCAGGCCCCAGTCTCCACCAAGAGGAGTTCCCTTTCCCTCAGCTCTACTAGTGTCTCTCACGCCTGGCTGTGCTACTC
Organism: Dasyprocta punctata; assembly: GCA_004363535.1. Taxonomy (NCBI): domain Eukaryota; kingdom Metazoa; phylum Chordata; class Mammalia; order Rodentia; family Dasyproctidae; genus Dasyprocta; species Dasyprocta punctata. Next base: position 90,776 of record RJWM01000701.1, read on the forward strand.
CTGCCCAGTGCCCCCCTCAACCCATCCCAGCGCAGCCCTGACACCTCCCTGGCACCCCCCGCCCCAGCAGAGCCCTGGCATCCCCAAACTCAGCACCAACACCCCTTGTCTGAGAAGCAGGCCAGAAGCTCTCCTGTGCATCCCCTCTTACCATTCTCACCCAGCCTTACTACATAAAGGGAACGGTCAGGGACACTCACCCTGAGACACAGCAGGGCTAGCATTGTGGTGCACTATCAAGCAGGTTCCACCTGCACAGCTATGCTGCCCACTGAACCAGAGCTTGTTCCCAAGGTGAAAAGGATCCTAGGACTCACAGCAGAGACCAACTCTCCTGTGCGGACTGCATAACACCTGCACCCACGTCAGCACAGCCTGGCACTCCTGCTACTTCCACCTGGTCCTCTGCCCCTGGCCTGATGCCCACCTCCTGGCAGAGGAACCTGGCCACTGCCAGTTCACATTCTCCAGGTCCCTTGAGGACATGCAAGTCATCTTTAGGGGGAAACAGCAGCCTCAGTGCTCCAGGCATAAAGGTCCCGGTAAGCCCACATCCATATCACCCCATCTCAGGACTGGCTGCTCCTGAGTCACACCTTCCCTCTGGCCTTCCTGGGATGGTGAAAGCAGAGGGCCCACAGATGCAGAGAGGAACCCATCCCCCTGGAGGCTGCTTGTTTATGAGGCAGCCATGACAGGTCATAGAGCTGGGCCCCCCAGCATGCCTCCATCATTGTCTGCAGTCCAATCACTGTTCCTCCAGGAAGCAATGAGACTGACTTAGTTCCACTCACAAGATTTCAGCAGTCAGGGGGTCTCACACAGGGCTTATGGGGTGCTACAGCACACCAGGCCCCCACAGACCCGGACCTCACAGTGCATGGCTTCCACTAGAGACACAGGAGGCTGTCTGTACTATCTGTCCCTGGCTGGGCAGGTTTACTGTGACTGCAGAAGCAGCTCAAGGAGGGCCTCGGTTGAACCTGGACAGAGAGCATCAACTGTTCCTTGTTGTCCTCTCCTTCCAGAGGCCCCTCCCAGGGTACGCCTGCCACTCCTCCCATATTCTGACTTGTCTGAGCACCCAGGGTCTCCCTTACAAGGATGCCACAGTCATCCAAACCCTCTGCATAGTCAGCCAACAACAGGCACCTGGGGAGGAAGAAGTAGATGAAACAGGCCTGAGGCGCCCCTCTGAGGCTCAGGGTGACTCCACAGCGACTTCACTCCACTCAGGGCAGGGGGCAGGGGCTCTAGGATTCTCATCCCAGGGTGTTCTGGCAGGACTCAGAGCACACACCTTGGACTCGGCACCAGGGTGAATCCGCCTCTCCCTGATCAGCCTGGAGGGATTCAATGCCGTGCAGCAGAACCACCCTGACAGCACATGGGCAGGACAGGAAGCAGATTCCCACACCCTTTGGCTATTCCCCACTCTAGGGCCTCCCTTGTGCAGTGCCAAACCCCACTCTGGCTCAGAATGCTCCCACCACAGGCCACCAAAGGGCAAGCTAAGAGGATGGAGACCTGACACAGACAGCACAGAAGCCTGACATCCACCATAGGCCTCAGTGCCATAGGAGATACAGCAGCAGGGACCAACATCGTGGGGAAGGGAGACACCACCCTCCTCCTCCCCGACCCAGTAACGGGGATGGCCTTGCGGGAGTGCAGGCAGGGGGCAGGCCTTCACTGCCACAGGCCCTCGGAGTGAAAGGGTCCAGCTCACACTGAACCGAGGGCGAGAACAGGTCAGAGGAATTCATAAGCAAAGGTCTGGCAGAGGGGGCACTGCTCCTGCCATGTCTGTAGGATGCTGAGCGAGGTCTCTAATGGTAGCACCCACAGGGAACCGGCCTGGCTCCTCATTCGTAAGGTCAATCTTTGCCCTCATCTGAGCCTTGTCCCACTGGGGACGCCACAAGATATTATACCTTGGCCACAGATGTGAGTTTCATCCTTAAGCCACAAGAAAAGCAGGACAGTGGCAAAGGCCTCACAGAGCTCCAGGTCCCCGAGTATGCAGGGCGTGGAAAGCTAGGACCTCCACCTGAGCCATGGCACGCCAGCGGCTAGGGAAAGGGAAGGACACACATGACACAGGCTGCCATGATGGGAAGACGCCCTGCCTGGCCTGTAGACTTTCTTTACTCTGACAGTGTGGATCATGTCAGACCCAGGAAACTCTGGCTCTGGGAGGGGATGTCAATGCCCCAGTGAGTATACAACAGGACAGCCTCAAACATGGTTCACTGTACAGAGTTAGGATGGCATGGACACATGGGAGCACCTGGTGGTGGGCACCTAATATGATAGTACCCCAACTTTCTCAGGGACCCCCCCACCCTGCGCCAGCTCCAGGGCCAAATGTGTGACCTTGCTTGCCCAATCGCTCCATTGTCTTTATCCCAGCCATAGGGACAAGACCTTGGCTAGCCTGCCCAAGGACTCACTCCTTAACTGTGCTCAGAACCACAGCAAAAAGGAGCCTTTTGCTTCTGTCACTTGAGTTATTTGGCCCATGTGGCAGACACCCTGGCAGGCAGACAGGACACAGCATCAATCACAGACATAAAGTTGAGGCAGAGCAGACCACAGCAGCCCCTGGGGCTCTAGCTCTCCTCTCTGTCCTCCACAGTATCCATAACAGGAGAAAGGCTGTCCTTCCCTTGCTCTCACTGAGTGGACCCATCACGTTGGTGAGCCATGTTGGTGAGCTGGCCACAAGGACTGCGGCATGTTGGGTCTCAAGGGGACGAAATGGGGTTGCAGGGCCACCAGAACATGCAGGGCAGGTCAAGTCTGAAGAGGGCGTGGGGCCTGGTGCCCTGAGCCTTCCGCTTCCCCACTGTCTGACAGCAACGTGGGTTTGTGTCACTTGCCACGAGTCCCACCAGATACACTAAGAGCATTGGGTGACCTTATGAGGCACTGACGTAAGAAACTGAGGCTGGGAGGTGACAAAACATACACCTGCCTTCTAAGCCACACAAGGCACTGCAGGGTCTATCCTGAGAGAGTGAGGGTTCAGGAGAGCCAAGAGGACAGTGGCTGGAAACGGTGGCTCTACCAGGCCTTTCCATGGATGCAGGAGGCAGACACTGGGCTGGAGAGGAGCAGGGTGCTGAGGTATGGTCCTGGTGAGCGTGGGGAGCTGACCTTGCAGTGGCCACAGGGTTGCAGTGGGCCCAGCACACCAGGCCCCTCCTGCAGCCAGCTGTCAAGGAGGCTGGTGTGCTCTCAAGGCCACACCATCACCCCCTCCACCCCTTCCAGAATTGTCCCAATTCCCCCACAGCCTCCTTCCTGCTCTGCCCACTCCACTTGGTTACCACTAATACACCCGGGCACTAAGAACAGACTCTGGTTTCTACCAGCAAAGACCAACAGTCACTGAATCCCTTTCTTTACATATCTTTACGAAACAGGAAGCAGGAAGATGAAGGTCAGGTGACATTTGATGAAAAGAAATGGGCAGAAGGAGCTCAGGCCTTCAAGGAGCTGGAAAGCCAGCTCTGAAGCCCAAGGATATGATACCTAACTGCTCCTCCCAAATAGGGCCACAAGGTGACACAGGCAGTTCTCCACACTGTCACTGATGCAGCATCGGGACATAGCCCCAAACAGCCCCATACAGGAGCCCAGAAGAAGTGACAAGCTGCCCTGTTCCAGGTATCTGCAACTGAGCTTGAGGTGGACAGCTACTCCCACTGCCTCTACAGCACCATTACCTGTCTCCCCCCAAATGCCTGATAAAGCCTAAGTTACCTGTTTCCTTTACTGGCTTCTTTCTGTTGCTGCATTCATTGGATAAAGGCAGCTGAGAACACAGGCACAGATGGCAGGGAGGTTAGAGACCAATGCAGTGCAGCCATGCTAAGCACCAGCAAGAGTGCTTATAAGCTGGAGGCTAAGTACTGAAACGGGGAAGCCTCCAGCTGAGTGGGCCAGGGCAGGTCTGCAAAAGCCCTGGCTGTGGGTTTGTTTAGGCAGGAAAATGGATTCTTTCCAGATGTCATAGTCTTATGTCACTTTGTGATTACCTTCCAAGAGTAGGGACAAAGGGAAATGCAACAACACCCAGTAGTAGTCAGGACTTTCTTGTTCCTTTCTGGGGTTTTTATCATTTTTTTTATTAGTAGTACGTGTCTGCAACACATAGTGATCACGTTCCTCGTGGGGAGTTGGTGTGCAGACATAACACATCTTTTGGGTTTTTTTTTTTTCAATAAAGAAAACCTGAACATGGACCTTACTTGAAGGAATACGCTATCAAATTCTGAACTTTTCTCTAAATGTTTTATCCACTAAATAGAAATCCAATCTGTTAGTGTTTATCATCATCACAACACTGGCTGGGTTAACCCCTTTAGTAGCCCTGTTTTCAGGCATTTCCTTACAATCAGAAAGGGCCCTACATTATGACTTCTGGAACCCACAGCAAAGATTCCAAGTGAAAAGAGTGTCAAATAGCAACAAAAGAGATGACCAGCATGCCAGCTAGTACTTGCTTGTCTCCTAGTGCACAAGCTTAGTCCATACTATACCCCCCTACCCATTTTCACAGTCCCAGACAGCGCCGAGCATACAGCCTCACCCTAAGTGTGAGCTGAGTCAGAGGAGCAGAGGTTCATTATCTTTGCAGTCAATGGCTCTCACTATTTCTTGATGTTACGACCCTGACTGCTGATCACCACAAGGATCACTGCTAGCTTAAGATCCCAGGCTGAGGAGTGAGGGAGCCAAAAGTTGGGGAGAAAGCTGATGACTACCAGGATATTTGGTGTTTAAATGATTCTAGGATCTAAGTGGATTTTTTTTTCCCTCATTTACTCCTGGTTCCCAACATTTCCCTGCTTGGCTAATCAGTCACAGCTGCGAACAGATGCAGGCAGCAGAAATAGGGGCCGGGGTATCGCAGGCTCCAGCAGGCCAGCCAGGCCAAGAGGGAACACGACTGTTTATTTGGAATGGCTGTGCCCTGCCTCCTGGGGAGTTCAAGCGGTCAGATGTGTCCAAGTCCATTAGCAAAATCTGACAGAGACATCACTGTGCTTGTGAAGAGGGCCATGGCGACATCTTCGTGCCTGACAAGCACGGGTACCAATCGTTGCTAGAGAAGGGCAGGGGTGAGAGGTCAGGAGAGCCGCGCCTCGGGGGCTTCTGAAATAGGTATCCACACCAGACACACTCTGCATGGCACAGCAGCATGCCCACAAGGCTGCCCAGGCACCAGCTTCTGGAGCCAACCAAAGGAGAGGAGATGCAACCAGTCTGTCTCCTCAGGACAGAGCCTGGTGTCTGGAGCTAGACATGTGCCTTCAAATCTTGGCTCTCCTGCCATCTGGCTGCTTTGTGTCCCTCAGCTTGAGCCTATCAAGCGCCTGAATGCTAAAGTGGTACCAGGAGCTGGGGTAACTCTTCCCTAGACAGCCAAAGCCCACTCCCAGGGTCATAAGGACACGAGGTTTCTTCCAATTCTGATCCTTCCCATCCAAAAGCCATATGTGTTTCCTAAAGCTGCCTAACAACTTGCTACAAACTTGACAACTCACAACAGAAACCCCTCTTCAGACCTGGAAGCCAGAATCCAAACCCACGCATGGGCAGGGCTGGTTCCCCTGGGGCTCTGAGGGAGGATCAGCTCCACACCTCACTCCTGGTTTCTGGTGGCCACCAGCAACACTGCCTCTTGGCTTGGGGCTCCAGGACATTATCCTCTGCCTGGGTGTGGACTTCTCTCTCTGGGACTCACTGTCTCTTTGCCCCTTACTAAAACAGGTGTCACTGGGTTCAGAGCCCACCCTAATCCAGGATGATCTCATCTTGAAGTCCTTACCTTAGGCACATCTGCAGAAGACCCTTATTCCAAAAAGGTCATATTCTGAGGTTCGGGATGGACATTCCAATGCACTACAGTTCACCCTCTGATCCCTAGAATTCCACATCCATCCCATGTGCAAAATAAACATGTATCCCATTTAACATCTCCAAAATCTCACCCATTAAAGCATTAACTATGTCCAAAATCTCATTTAAAGAGCAGTCCAGAAAAGTCTCTAATCTCATCATTTAGATCACCTAACCAGAAAAAAAAAAAAAATTAAAAAAAAAAATCACCTAACCAGGCATGGGTGTACCTTATCTTCTATCCTGGGGCAAAATGCCTCTCCATCTGTGCACCTAGAAATCAAGTCATCTACTTCCAAACTAAAATGCTGAGATAGGTGGACAGACATTCCATTCCAGGAGGGAGACAGTGAAGAAATACAAGGGTCATGGGTACCAAGCAAATTTAGAGTCCAGCAGGGCAAAATTCAGTTCGGTTTAAGAACTGAGACTGACCCGCTGTGGTTTGATTCTCTTCCCTCTGGGCAAACAGAGGCTCTGGTTTCACAGCGCCTGGCCTCTGGACTCATTCTCTGGCCTCTGCTAATAGGTCTGGGGCGCCATGCAGGCTCATCCTTGTGTGTGTGTGTGTGTGTGTGTGTGTGTGCGCGCGTGCACGTGTGTGTGTGGTACTGGGGATGGTAGTCAGGATCTAACACTGAGTTATATCTCCAGTCCTTTTCTAAAATTTTATTCTGAGACAGGGTCTCCCTAAGTTGCTCAGACTAGGCTCAAATTTGAAATTTGCAATTGTGAAGCCCCTATCTTGTGTGTCCTTTGCAACAAAACAGGCTAAGACCTCCCCAAATCTTCAAGTGCTAGTTCTTTTTTGCTACTAATTCCTCCCTTAAGCCATTGCTTTCCCCTTGCATTCTCCTATAAGAAGCAAAGGAGATGCAAGGCTGCATCTTCCACACTTCGTTTGGCAACCTTCTTGGCTAAATATCCAAGGATACTCCTTACAGTTCCTGCTTTTCTTGACCAATCAATCAGTGGACCAGACAGTAGTGGACACCAAGAGAGCTGCACAGTTGGCTGGGGGAAAACAGCAAGAGGGGATGAAATTTGTACCTGCCAAGCATTTACCATGCATGCAGGATCATTAACCTGGAGCTGACAAGAACATTCCACCTTCACATGGATGAAAAGGGTGGCCACCGAGCTCAGGACACGTCCCCTCTCATATATGTCCACCTGCTCACCCCACACCATCTGCCTCAGTTCTCCTCAAGCCACTGCAGCCACTGTCCCTCTTGTCCAAGACCTCTTCCTCCCTCGAGAGCCCATGGTGCCCCAGTTCAATCTACCCCAAGCCCTCTGACACCCCCCTCCTACTTCCAAGCTGCCCTGGGTCTCCCAGGGAACAAGGGATGCAGGGTCAGGGTGGCCCCTAGGGGTCTGCTGGAGGAACACAGGGACTGTTAGGAAATTCAGTACGATCTGTTTTCTGTTCCAACTAAGAATCACCACACAGTCACAACTGTAATCTTATTTCTGTTAAATATAAATTTAGTTTATGTTCATGGGTTTATGCTTTATTTTCTAAGATTCACAGGTTTAGCTCTTGACTCAAAGTGATTTTTTTGGTCTTTTCCCTGGGTCTTCAGAGGGGGATCTAAGATAGCAAAAAGGAGAGGTTATTACCAAGTGTGGGACAGGGCCTAACACTAGCCAAGGGCAGCACTTTGTCACCCACTCCTCCTGCCACACCCACAGGGTTGTGAAACCTGGCAGGAGTAAGTCTTTTTTTCTTTTTCTGGTTGGCCCTCCCTTGTCAGGAGACCACCCTTATACCTCTAGGAGGAAACAACAGCTACAGTACTGTCAAGTGAAGAGGGAGCCTGAGACTTTCTTATGTGGGGGAGCCCTGTTTTTCCTGTCCCCAATGCATGTCTCTGCCCTAGGTCCGCATACAAGGCCTGGCAGCCAGGGCCCTTTCTCCTTCCCTTGCTCTGGACAGGTGCTGCTCTGAAGCATGGTTCATTTTCTGTGCCTGCCTGGCTGGGCCACGATGCCCAGCTACATGCTCAGAGATTACCCTGAGGGTTTCAGTGCAGGGTTTTTGTGTGAGATTCACATTTAAATTGGTGGACTTTGAGCACAGCACATCACTCCCTGAAGAGGAAGGAATTGGCCAGGAAATGGCCTTCCAACTGTACCTCCATCAGCACCTCCAGATTCCCACCCTACCCTGCCAATTTCAGACCCACCAGCCTCCCCAACCATGAGAGCCAGTTCTATAAAACACACATCTCTCCACACAGCTACACCTGTGGACCACCAGGGAGATTAGTCAGGGTTCCTGGGATGTGGATATACAGTATCTCTAGATCCCTATATCGAGAGGTCTACATTTCCCACTGGTCCTATTCTCCAGGGAACCAGACAATCTGCCTTAGCCCAGCATCCCAGGCAGCCGCTCCAACCAGCAGCCACGTTGAGCCTATTGGCCCAGGCCTGGGGGTCAACTTGGTACCTTCTGCAGCTGGCACTGCCCCTGGCCTGGACCCTCTTAAGGACTGCAGAGCTAGTCTGGCTCAGCTCCTGCCAAGTCCTCGTCCCTACCTTTTCCTTCTGAAGCACGAGGGGAGTCAGGGAGGCTACCTCATCCTTGACCTGTAAATGCACCTACAAGAAAAACCCTCTGACAGGGGCCCATCAAGATCTTTTAAGTAAGGACCAGGGCACAACACAGGCCAGTGGGGGCAATGATCAGACCTTAGACGCCCATCCTCCCACAGGCTTAGGGATGGTGTGCTGTCTGCCATGGCCACAGGGAGTAAGGAATGATCAGAATTTCTCCCTCAGTGAATGATGCTGAGAACCACCAAATTTAAGCTGTGTATGATTTTAAACCCTTGTGGTTGAGAAAAAGGTACCCAGAAATAATCTCACTCTTATGCTCATCCTGCCACTGGGTGGGAGGGGGGTCTCTGGGGCCCCTGGGTGTTGCCTGTGACCTCAAGGCCACCTTGCTTTCTGGGGCCTCAGAGTCTTATCCATGTAAAGAACACCTATCTAGAACTCTCCTGGACACCATCATACAGGTGCATGGTTAGGACAGCTGGGAAAGCGAGGGGCTGTGGAGCCAGTTGGGGCAGGGGAGCCCAAGGGCAGGGAAGCAGGAGCAAGAACAGAGCAAGGCAGAGAGGTTGGCAGGGGCCTGGACAGCCCTGAGGTGCAGGGGTAGCTTGGGCAGGCTCAGCAATAAAGGCACAAAGGGACTGTCCTCTCCCTTGCTGCAAGAGAGGGAGGCAGAAAGGAAGAATGTGAGACTGACCTTGAGGGCGGGAATCTCCACGCTGTCACCAAGGCTGATGGAGCCTGAAAGGATGGTCCCAGTCATCACTGTGCCTTGGCCTTTGATGGAGAAACAGTGGTCCACAGACATGAGGAAGGGGCCTGAGGGGTCTCTTGTCGGGATGGAAATCTGGGACTTCAGGAGCTGGAAGAGAGATGCTGCTGCCAGAGACAGGCAAGGGGCAGAAGGGGTAGAGTCGTGGTTGTGTGGCCAGACGGCATTCACCAAGGCCACAAAGGTGAGATGTGGCTGGGAGACCTGTGCCCTGGCAAGCTGGCCAGAGGTAGCAGCCCACTACCCAACTGTGCTCCAAGCTTCTGCTGGGCTCCTACTCTCTCTGCTCAGCCACCCCAGCCCTGTTGATGGCACTCCTGCCAAGTCTCCACAGCTGCCAAGGACAGCTGTTGTGGGGGCCCCTCTACCCTGCCATAGGCTGGAACCTCAGCAGCTACCCTCCTGCCTCTCTGGAAAGCTGTTCCTGTAAGGTAACACCCCACCCCATCACCCCAGTCAGGGCACTAGTGCGCTCACCTCTCTGTCTCCAGTGGGGATTGGAAATAATCCTTGGTAGCTGCACCAGCCACAGGAAAGGATAAGTGAAGGAAGGACAGGGGATGCAAGAAGGGAGGAGGAGAGACGGTGGCTGCCAGGGGTGCTGCCTGGGCCTGAGGGTCTAGGGCAAGAACTGTGCAGGGTGACCTGGAGCCTTCCCGCCACTTTGCCACACCCCGGCAGGGACAGAGGACTGGTCCTGTGTCCCCATGGGCCCACTCCTACTTTTCCTCTCCCCACTAATTCCCACATGCTTCAGCCAGCCAACTCTCCAAAAGGAATCAATGTGCTCTGAGATGTTGCCGGAGCTGATTACCATTACACAGGTAAACACAAACACCCTGTTAGGACTCTGTTTATGCTACTTTCTGATTTCATATGGGAACAGGCCATCAAAAAAGTTTTGGTGCCGGGGACTTAGCTCGGTGGCATAAGCGCCTGCCTGGCAGGTGCGAGGTTGTAAGTTTGATCTCCAGTACCAAAAATAAAAATAAAAATAAAAAGTTTTGGGAGGTGAGTGTGCCAGTCCCAGTCTTGTGATAACAATTCTTTTGGAAAAAGACGGGAGCTCCCAAGCAGACCTGGTTTGAGGCGTGGGTAGAGGCCTCTTAAAGGAAAAGACAAACATCATTCAGAGCCACATTTTTGTGGGTTTTGCTTAAACAAAGACAATGTTTCCCGGCTCCCACACAAGTGTACTCTGGAGCTGAGGAAAAGGTAACAGAAGCCTGACCAGAAAACATTTGTTTTGCAAGGCAGTTCGGATCAACTCTGTGTGAACCACAGAAGCTACACCTGACCTCGGGTCTATGGGTCCAGGTGCAAGAGGACCATGAAGTTGACCCTGACAATCAGCCTTCACTTCGCATGCTGTGAGAGCTGGGCCAGGCCACTGAACCTGTCTGACTTGGTGTTTCCCTGGTGAGACAGGGATAAACTGTTCAGGTCCTTCAGGGTGGCTGTGGATGTTAGCTATCACCTTTGTGGAGGACTCAAGTCTCTGCCACAGCAAGCACGGATATCCCATTTAACCCTCCCCACAAGCCCCAGGGGCCAGTGCTCCTGTCTTTCCTCCTTTATCAGTGAGGACTCAGAGGCAAAGAGAGTAGATCCTTTGCCTGTGGTCGCAGAGAAAGCAGGTGATGGGCCAGGCTAGAATGCAGTGGCAGGCACCTGGGCACCCCCGCCCCTCTGAGTGCTCACAGAGGTGCTCGGCGGGCCCCACCCTCACTGTGGTCCTCGTAAGAGACCACCAGCACACCACACACCTCTCCTGCTGGCTGCCTTGGGCATCACATCCCCCACTGCAGCTGGGTCTGGAGGAACAGTCTGGGCCTCACCAAAGAGGCTGGCACAGTCTGAGGGCAGGAATAGGGACTGGCCCCAGGGCTCCAGTGTTGGGCACTGCTTCATCTGGGTGGAGGCAGTGACAAGAAGGAAAAGGTGAGACACAGGAGGAAGTATGGCCTCCTCAGAGCCTTGGGCTATGAGGCCTGAGGGTTCTCAGTCTTTGCTACTGTTCTGTGGGAGGTGAGGTCTTTGTCCCTTCCCATGTGCAGGGAAGTGCCCCTCCCCTCCCTCAGAGAAAGGGGCCACAGGAGCCCACCTGAGCAGGCTAGGGTTAGGGTGACCTGGGTTCAAGTAGATAGTACCTCAATGAGTTCTGAGATTCCCTGTGGAGCTTCAGTTTCAGGGGCCTCTGGTCCCCCAGGTTTGGCTGCTACAGGTATAATTGGGGCACCCCGGAACCTGCAACAGGAAAACAAACACCATCACCATCACAGAGCGCCAGCAAGGGCACAGGGCACATCTGTGCAGCCCCTACAAGCTACCATGCAGGACTTGCCTCTGTCCTTCCACCCTGCCAAGCCTGCGTGAAGGCAGCACTACTGTCCTCACACCCAGCAGAGGACATGGAGCCCCAGGGAGAGGCCTGCCACTAGGACACTGGACTCTATGAGATCTTAATCTCCACCACAGAGCTCTCCCGAGGAAGCAGCAGTGCTCAGTGCCAGCATGCCCCACAGAAGCACTCAGAAGGTCTCCCACATGGTATCTAATGGCAGCACCCAGCCTCTCCAAGGAGAGATTCTAATCAGGAGGGCAATATTCCCATTTCAAACACAGCACAACAGTAACACTGTTAAGAAAAAAAGACAAGAGAAAAAACTCCATAATCCTAACACTGTGGTTCTCCCATGAGTTACCAAGAGATTTTTTCCCCTATTTTCCTAATTTTGATATTTTATGTGAAATATTTCATATGCTATTATTCACAGAACTACAGAAAACAATCATAAAATTCATATGAAACCAGAAGAGATCTAGAATAGCAAAAGCAATCCTGGGCAACAGAGCAAAGCAGGAGGCATCACAATCCCAGGCTTCAAGTTATATTACACAGCTACAGTGATAAAAACTGCATAGTATTGACACAAAGACAGATACATAGATCAATGAACATAAGATCCAGCAACAACCTCAGGCACATTCAGCTATCTGCTCTTAGACAAAGGGGCCAAAACACACACTGGAGGAAAGACAGCCTCTTTAATAAATGTTGCTGGGAAAACCTACTATCCACAGGCAGAAGATTGAATCTAAACCCATATCTCACATCATGTACTAAACTAAAATCGAAATGCATCAAAGATCTAAATGTTAAAACAGAAACACTTAACTTGCTGGAAGATAAAATAGGTAAAAATCTTGAAGACATAGGTATAGAAAAAGATTTTCTGAACAGAGCACCAATAGTATAAGAAATAACATCAAGAATCAACAAATGGGATCATATCAAATTAAAAATCTTCTGCACAAGGCTCACTGAGATTATCCATAACCTTGCCAAAAAGCTACTGCTGGCTTGCTGGGATAGATCAGCATGGATTGGGACTCTGTATCCAAATGTTGTATAACAGTGACAGCAGAAAAAAACCTGGAAGTAGATCTCTCCCTCTCTCTCCCTCTCCCCCGCCCCACCATTTTTCTTGTTGTTGTTGTGGTTTTGTTTTTGTTTTTTGCTTTTTGTTTTCATTATCATCTTTTTCCTCCTTGTTTGACCTTGTTTTTACATAAGTGTGAACATGGTTTCTAGCCTCTTTGTGGTTCTGTTGTGTTCTTTTTTTTATCTCTTCCTTCTCTCTTTCCCTCCAGTCTTCTGCACCAGTTTCCCAAAGTTAGCATGATCCCCTTTGTCCTCCAGTCTTGCTTCTAATCTCTTCCTCTTCTTTGACTTCTCTATTTTCTCCTTAACTCATTTTAAATTTTAACCCCTGAGGGCAAAATTGACATATCAGGGACTTGTATACTGCATATAATTTTCTCATCTCTTTTAGATTTTGCTACATAACCACAAATCTACTTTATACGGTTAAAAGTGGCAAATTAATGGTTAGCTCAGTTTGTCATTTTCTAGGCTGTGTTTGATTGTATTGGTACCACTATAGCCAAAAACAACATACTGTTCTAAACAGCTTTCTTCCAGGTGTCTCATGACTGCAACTGACTAAACATCACAGACAATACTGTGGCACAGTGCCAAGGAACTACGCCAAACAAGCAGTAACTTCTCATCTTTAACAAACTGAAGAGGTAATATCTTCCAACAGACTCAAAATCCAAAAACCAGCTACACCTGGAAGATACCTCAGAGAAGTAGTCATTACTTAGGGGTCTTAAATACTAACAATAAAGCAACTCACCACAGGCAATCTACAAGCATCACTCCAAGAATTAAACTAAAAGAAGAAAAAATGAGAAGACACTTAAACAAGACGCAACTCCAGACACCCAGTTCACCAAAGGCAAATCAAGAGGGCAATGAAGTAGAACAATCTGAAAGCCTGGCCTATTTGAAGTATAACAACAAAGCAACTGAATGAGGCTCCAGAAAAAAAATCAAATCAGAAATAATTTCTCAGATAACTGCAGAGATCATGTCCACAGTGAAGACCATGCTCAGTGACTCTAGAGCAAATACAGACAAAAAATAGAGGAGCTTAAGAAAATGATGGAAGCAAAGAATAGAGGAGCTTAAGAAAATGATGGAAGCAAATAGAGACAAAAATAGAGGAGCTTAAGAAAATGATGGAAGCAAAGAATGCACAGGAAAGAAATGGAATTCATAACGCAGATTCAAACAAATATCCAGGAGAATAAAAATTTCATTGAAAGTATTTGTAGCAGATTAAGCCAATGTGAGGACAGGATCTCAGATACAGAAGACAAGCTTGCAGTTAGCGATCATGAAAAGAAAGATTTCTCAAAAATAGCAAGTGACCATGAGAAATTAATCCAGCAGCTGCTAGATGAGGTGAAGAAGAATAACTTAAGACTGATTGGAGTCAATGAAAAAGCAGGAAATAGCACAAATGATATAAAAAAACTGTTCACAGATGTCATGGCACAAAACTTCCCTGGTAGAGAAAAAGAATTTGACATACAGATAAGTGAGGATAGAACTCCAATTAACTATGATTAAAACTCTTCTGCATAGCAAAGACAACAACCGACAGAGTGAAGAGACAACCTATAGAATGGAAAAAAATTTTGCTAGCTATTCCTAATATCTAGAATATATAAAGAACTCAAAAAAATTCAGACCCTCCCACAAACTAAAAGACCCAATAAAAAAATAGGCAATTGAAATGAATAGGCATTTGTCAAAAGAAATTCAAATTGCCAGCAAGCACACAAAAACCTGTTCAACATCTCTGGCCATTAGAGAAATGTAAATTAAAATAATACTGAGAGTCTATCTTACTTCTGATACTTCTGAAAGAATGGCTATCATCAAGAAATCAAATAATAACAAATACTGGAGAAGCTGCAGGGAAAAAGGAATGCTTCTACCTTGTTGGTGAGAATGTAAACTAGTACTGGAAATCAGTATGCAGATTCCTCAAAAAACTAAAACTAGAAATTCCATTTGACCTAGTTATTCTCTTTCTAGGTATCTTTCCAAAAGAGCTAAAGACAACATATTACAGGGATCCATGCATACCCATGTTTATAGCAGCACATCTCATAAGAGCTGAATTTTGGAAGTGGCCTATAGGCCCATCCACAGATGAATGGATAAAGAAAATGTGGTATTTATACACAATGGAGTACTACTCTGCTATAAAGAAGGCTAACTTGAGTCATCATGTACCTTGAGACCATAAAATAAGTCAAATATATGAGCTTAAATATTGCATGGTTTCTCTTATATGAGTAACTGAAAGTATAAATAAAGAGCAAAATAAAAGATTGAAAGTAGGAAATAGGGAAATAGATCTTTTGCAGATGGGAAAGGGACCAGAAGATGGGGCGGGAGGTGATGAAAAAAGAATTGAGATGTGTGATGCACCAGCACCAACTCCCCAGAGGAATGTGATCATCAAGTACTGCAAATAAATAATAAAAACTGAAAAAATTAAAGAATTTTTTTAATTTAAAAAGAAATATTTCACACGCTATGGTATACATAGAATTTCATATCCTGCCAACTTATTTACCATTGTGAAATGGAAAGTTTTCTCTTGAATGACAGTAAAGACAAAAACAGTAATTACACACTTGGCCAAGCCAAGCATGTGACAAGAATTCTTTCATTTAGCCTCGCCATACCACTGTAGTGCTGTCATCACTTTACAGAGGAGAAACTGAGCTATTCATTAGAGAGGCTAATTAACTTGTTCCACGTTGTGGGTTATAGCCCTCAGAGCCAGTTTTGGACCCAGTCCTTCGAAGCGTGGCACCAGGGCTCATACCCTCTATGTGATACCACCTTCCTGGCTTTCTCTACATTGTTGACAGCTGCCTAACAGTGTGACCCCAAATTTCTCCCAAAGTTAATTATTTACAGTAGCCCACAATTTATAAATGGTAACTGATAAACATGTGAAAGACATGACTTTTTCTTTTGTCTCTTGGCTTTGGGGCACATGCACAGGATATAACCTTAGCCTGAGTGTACACTGAAAGGTCAGCAGACATCGTCAAGTCCCATCAGTCAAAAAGCGTTTCTTCCCTGAAAGTGACATATTAGATGGATCCCATCAGCCTTCCCTGAACTTTGGAACTAACCAAAGACTGAGCTGTCTGCAGTGTCCTTGAGAGAGAGAGATGGTAGAGTCTGGGTTAAATAGGAGGGATCCATGACATGTTAACCTGCTGTTCCCATCCTCCTCCCCAACTCTGCAGTGTTCTTGAAACCCAACCGCCACAACCATAGTGGAAGCAGTAGCTGCAGGCAGCGGTGGGGGGAGGGGGGTCTGAGTTCCTTCCAAGTCCCTGTCCCAGAAATCTATCACTATTCTTTCAGCCAGGTGGCTCCCTGGAAGGCCCCATCAGCAAGCTGCCTCTGTCTAACTTGCTGTGGAGTTGCCCAACAGCCTCTGAAACAACCTTGTTGTCTCTGGGGAAGCACTGAGGATAATCAGAGGCAATTGTTTAACAGCAACAAGGTAGAAGAAAGCAGATCAAGCAAACAGGCTGCCCAAAATGCTTAAATGAAAAAGCCAGAACTGAGTTGTCCCTGGAGCATGTGGGAAATCACACTGTGGCTCACTCAGGGCCTAGCTTACCCTCTGGCTGACCTCAAGGTTCTGTGCAAGCAGGAAGTAAAACTCAGGCAGAGTTGTCAGCTGCCTGTCTGAACAATGACAGAGTGGTCCAACATGCATGTATGTAGAGCCCCTTGACCAGGAGACACACTGTCCAGGCATGGAGGAAGTCTCTGTCCAATTAGCTGGCCACTAACTAAACGGACAGAGACTTTAGGGGTCACCCATGACAATGAACACAGACCTCATATCACTCACTCAGAACAGTTACTACACAAACTATAACAACACACTATTGCGGGGGGTGGGGGTCTGATTTCCAGAACTGTCACATTATTTTAAATGCCCAGATTTCAACAGAAATTTATAGGACCTGAAAGAAACAAGAGTATGGCCCATATGTGAGAAGAAAAAGAGTTAAAAGAAAGTGTTCCTGAGGAAGCCCTACTAGACAAAGACTTTAAAACAGCTATTTTAAGTGGTTTTTCAAAAATAAAGGAGCAGGACATGGTGGTGCACACCTGTAATCCCAGCACTTGGGAGGCCGAGGCAGGAGGATCAGTGTGAGTTTGAGGCTAGTCCAGGTTACATAGTGAGATCTTGTCTCAAAAAAAAAAAACAAAAAACAAACAAACAAAAAAAAAAAACAAAAACAAAAAACCTAGTAACAGAAGCTTGTCTAAACAACTAGAGGAACAAAGAACAAGATCTGTCTCACCAAATAGAGACAATAAAAAGGAAGAGTTAGAAATTATTTTCAAAAATACAACACACAGAGAAATTCTAGAGTTGAAAAGTATAATAACTGAAATGAAAACTGGGGCTCACCAACTGACCTGAGCAGGAAGAAAGAATCAACAAGCTTGCAAAGATACTGGATAAGATAAGCCTCACAGACACAAGACGCCACCAAGAGAACTGCAGATGCACATGGAGTTCCTGCAGGTAGTAGGAGAAACCAGGCAGAGAGGAGCCTGGGAAACCACAATCCAGTATGTCTCACATCTGGGAAAAATACTACTTGGCACATCTGCAATGCTCACCATGTTCCAAGCAGGATAAACTCACAGACATTCACACTTACACATGTCACAGACTACTGGGAGCCAAAGACAAACAAACAATCCCAAAATATCCCAAGAGAAGCAACTGTGTTTGTACACAGAAACACGGTGGGAGACAGTTGGCTTCTCAGGAGAAACCATGGAGGACATAAGGTGACAGGATAGCATGTGAAAAGGCCTGAAAGTTAAAAAAAAAAATAGAAAGTCTGTCAACCAAGAAGCCTATACCCAGCAGCAAACTACACTTCGTGAATTGAGAACACAGAATTACAAGCGACCCAGGCCTGAAAGAACTGAAAACAGGGACCCAAACAAATACAGCATGTGTCCACACATGTTCACAGTATCCTGTTCATGGCAGCCAAGATGAAGACAGCTCAGATGCCCATCACAGACCCTGGTGTGTCTACACAGTGGGACAATACCTGCCTCAGGAACAAACGGGGCACAGAGACAGGCTTCAGTGTGCACAAACCACAAGAACATCCTGCTAAGGGAGAGACACCAGAGAAATGCCCCTTGGGAATGTGGATGAGTGGTTCCCAGGCTGGTGGGCAGGGAGTAGGGCAGCAGCAGCATGAAGGATGGAGGGTTCCCTTTCAGAGCGTGTGATGGCTGTACTGTGATGGTTTACAGATGGAAAAGGGGAAATCTAGGATGTGCTCAGATCTTGCCTCGCCTGCCTGACCCCAGAAACCCTGAGAACCTTTCTGCGTGTGGTGGTGGGTAAGACACAGATGGAATGAGAGAAAGGACCCTTAGGGAGGTATGGGTGGCACTTCCTCCCCCTGTATTAAAGAGGCTCTGGTAACTGCTCAAGCCACACAGCCAGAGAGTAGCACACTGTGATAAAAATCCAGCTCTGTGGTTACCTCCACTCAAGAAGGCCAAGAGACAATGCTCCATCTGCCCGGGCTGGAGGAGGCTGTGTGCCACTAGCACTTCTGACAAATAAGAGTGGAAGCCTCCAATGCCTGCTGCTTCCAAGACATTCATTAACCAGCATTTTCTACTTCCTCACCGAACCTGCACCTCGCACCCTGTGAGCAGTTGCCTACACAGGGCACACTTTGAGGCTCACTGGCTATGCAGAAGAGGCTACTTTCTGACTTCTACCCATCAGCTGACCTTTATGCCAAACGAGAGATGTGTTGGCACTGCCACCAACTTGGCAATGCCAGTTACTAGTATTACCATAGCAACATAATTTAATTTAGCATCATAAAGCAACCATGTGAAATTGCTATTTCTATGAAAACTAAGTTGAATGTCCTGGAAAGACAGGATAAACGCAAATCTCCTTAAAACCCGGTGTTAAATTAGCTGTGGATAAGAAAACCGTAATAGACTCAATAGGAGGTTGTGTGAAAACATGGAACAATTCTGCCCTCAGACTGCTTTGCAAGTCCTGCTTCACTTAAGAAACGGAAATGTAGACACCGTTCTAGGGAGTGGTTTACTATTCAAAAAAACTCAGAACTCCTGTCAGTGGGCACACATGGAAGAAAAGACAGGCTGAGCAGGACACTTGCCAGCATCAGTGGATGGCAGAAATCTGCTGCTCACAAGTTCTCAGATACAGGAAAGTCTTCTGCTGAGGTCCCCTTCTATGCTCTGGGTGGAGCCCCCAAACTCAGGAGGTGCCACCAAGGAGAACTGTGACATATGGCGCAGACATGCCACACCCAAGCAGAGGAAAGGCTAGGACTCTAACTGCAGTCAGCTACTGTGATATGTCTGGAATCCACCTACTTCTCACAATTGGCAAATCAACAAATATAAAAATGTAAATTCTGATCAAGAAGTAAATACAAAGCATTGAATCTTTACAGAACTTCAAAGGAATTAAAGGTGAGTATAGATTGTGAATGATCATGTGCAGAAAACCAAAATTATGAATGATGAAGAAAACATAGATGCTTCAACACCAGTGCAGGTGGAAGAGCAGACAAGCACAAATTCCAATTGTGAATCTGTTACACTGCAGAGGAGGAAGGGGCCCAGAGCTGGGAACGCCCTAGCTCCTCCATCCCAGCTGCTATGTTGATTTTATTAGATGAACATGCATATATATATAAATTTTTTAAGTGAAAATATTATCTTTAAGGTATGAATGTGTCATTCTTTTGACTCTCTGCTCTAAGTGACTTTTTTTGATTAACCAATAGCAGCTTAATCTCAGGGGACAAGAAATCCACTACTACTACAGCTATAAAAATAAACACAAGAAAAACAAAACAAAGCTATTATATTCTAGCTAGATACTATTACGTGCTGAAGGCACTGAGCCTGGTTAAAAAGTTAGGGAAATCTTGAAGACATGACAGCATCAATTTGAGACGTTTTTCTGAACTCAACAAAGGAAATTAAAGATAAGTGATAAAGGATTAACTTCCTCCCATAATCCATGGCATTGTGCTATATCCAAGTGCACCCCAGACTCATTGCACCCTGTGTGTACTGAATCCCTCACTTTGGGTCACGGCATCCTGGGGACCCTCACATTCCTCTACCTGCCAGTGCCGCTTGCAGTGAACAGCAAGAGGACCCAGCCAGAAAAGACGCAGCCAGAGAAGCATCCCAAGCAAACCTGCTGCCCCCAGCTCCTGTGCCCACACCTGAAGGAGCCTCTGCTGACCCAGACAACCTCTCCTACCTGCTCGCTCTTGCAGGGACTCGAGTCCACTCCCTTCTGCGATCCCAGACTGCCCTTCTCTTGAGGGAAGCCCTCTGCTCAACACACGCCCACTGCGCTCTTCCCAGCTGCACCCAGCTTCCCGCCCATCATGCTTCAGGACAACCCCTGCAGTCGCTTCCTCACAGGGCCTACAACTCCACAGTCTCTCTCCTGTGCAAACCAAAGGAGAATCTCACCTGTGCCAGATTCCAGTGCATGAGGAATGCATCAAGGGCTCTAGGGCAGTGGGGTGAGGAGCATGGCTCTACTGAGGGCCCCAATTCTGCATGGCACTAAAGAATGGGGCACTTCCAAGGACCATCACCCACATCCCAAGCCCTGTTTCCACAGCCCTCGCCTGTTCTCCACCTCCTTGACAGGCCATTCTTCCTTCCTTTCCCCAAAGGTGCTCAAGAACCCCACTGTCCTCTGGCAGCCTCTACTCTGACAACCTGCGCTGGGGCTCCCAACTCCACTGCTCACATGTTGGGATGGGTCGACCAGCTGTCTCTGCCTACACAGCACCCACATCTCTCTGAAGTTGCACCATCTGCTCCCTGCTCCAACATACACCCTGATTTCCATTTTCCCAGGTTGTCCAACCCAGGGCCCTCTGAGCTCCTTTTCAGCCCTGCTCAGCTCTGCCTACAGCAAGAGCCTTGCAGTAGCAGCCATGCCCACCATGCTCGCTCCCCCAGCTCCTCTCTCCTCCTTTAACTGTTCCCTGTCTGTCCAAACCTCACCCAGGCAAGGCACAGGCTATCAGAGGTGGATTCTAGTAAGGACCCTCGCCTGTCTCCACTCCAGAGCCACCTTCACTTGGCCTCCACTTCTCTGTCATCAGCAGCTAGTGTGACGACATGCCAGCATGTGGCGTGGGCCACAGTTGCTTAGCCACCCCTGACCCTCTGGCACCAGTGCTCATTCCCAACTCTGGCCACAGCATGTACTCCTCGGTCATTAGCTCATGCTGCCTCTGGTTCACTTGTCCTTTGTCTGATCTTTCCTGCCCAGTCAAGACAGCAGGCTCCCTCACAAGGGAGTTCTTTGCAACTGGTCACTGAACCCTTACCATACTACCCCTGTCCTGGATGCGAGCAAGGTCTTTTTTAAAAAACTGACTTTTCAAACTTTCTTTTATTTTTTGGAGACAGGGTCTAGCTATGTACAGCAGTCCAAACCACCCTTGATCTTACTGTGTACCGTAGGATGGCCTCAAACCCACAATCGTCCCTCTTCAGCTTCCTTAGTGCTGAGATTAAAGGAATGGGCCACTGTACCAGCTTAGGGTTGTGTTGTGTTTGATTTTAAATATGAAAGAAAATAACTCAGAGAAGCTGGAGTCCCCAAAGAGCAACATAACGATCAGAAGCCACTGGCTGACCATCTGACCTTTGTTCAGGAGAGAACTTCCACACAGGACCTAAGACCAGCTCAGCAAGCACAGCTAGAGAAGCCCCAGCACAGACGGAGGACTTAGGTCATAGAAGAAAAAAGAACTTGAAAAGGGGCAGAGACAGGGAAAAAAGAATAAAAGTAAAAAGAATAATGAGAGGGAGGGGGAAAAAAAACATGGAGGAAAAGAGAGAAGAAAAAAGGCACAAGAGAAAGACAAAGGGAAGAGCATAACCCTGTCTGTGCCCAGCAGCAGGCATGTGCCTGCCATGTGACGCTAAGGGCGAAGTCAAGGGACTGGCTCAGGGAGGAAATGCCAGCTGCCCACGGGAGGAGGTGAGGGGTGGGAGGAGGACTGGCATGAGGTGGGAAGGGGGCCCCTGGCCACAGTGCTGCCCGAGCACGGACCCAGGACAGGCACCAGGCTATTTCCACACCCCGAGCCCGAGGCGCAGAGGGACAGACAGGGTAAGCACGTGCACAGAGAATTCCACTGATTAACCAGAAAGCTCTAGGAAATTCAATTATTTTTGTTCAAACCCTTTTGGGCAGTGTATCTTAAGCAAACATAAAGGCGTGCTGGCCGAGTGTCTGGCCCTTTCCCAGGCCCGAGCAAAGCTGGCCTTGTTGATTTCCTGAACCTGTCACACACCGGGACCTCTTGGCTCCTACACACAGCAGGGAGGCCCAGCCCCATGGAGCCCTGAGGATCACAGCTCAGCAGCCCAGGCTGATGCCTGAGTTACAGGAGCACAGGGGATCCAGAGAGAGACACCCAGCTTCTGCTGATCCCATCACCCTACTACCCCTCCAGAGTCCCCAGCACATCATAGTGTCATGTGGCCCAGACCTGAGTGCTGACTGTGCATGAAGGCTGATTTACCCCACAAAACAGTCCCAGAAAAGGTGGGGATCTCTCTCTCTCTCTCTCTCTCTCTCTCTCTCTCTTTCTCTCTCTCTCTGTGTGTGTGTATGTGTGTGTGAACTTATAAGCCATATAAAAGAAACTGAAACAAGCAGAATATAAGCTTGATATTTGGGAGAGGAGACTTCAAAAACAGTCAACATTTATCATGTCTTATTCTCAGCAGTCAGGCCAGAGGCAAAACCCACTCCTGGGGGGAACCATAAACAGCCAATTGATATAATCAAGCCTGCACGGGAAGCCCCATACACAGGCCAAGAACATCGCAGATGCTTTGCAATTTACAGCCAGTAATCCTAAGTAGCCCCTGTCGTTTGGTGGGGTCCATGTCAAGTGCACCCTTGTGACAAAGGTTGTGAGACTAAGCATGGTGGCTTTCGTGCTACACAGCAGCAGCAGCAACTCAGAGAGGGAAAGTGAGTCACCTAAGACCACACAGCTAGTCAGCCACATTGTAAGAGTCCATGTAGCAACAGGCAAATCCCTCAAGATTGGTGTCCAACCCAAACCCAAGCAGGGAACAGGACCAGGGGACCCCTGGGTGGGCTCCAACCACAGGGCTTAGCTATAACAGAAAGCAGGAAACAAAAAGTGCTTTAAAACCAGAAGGAAACCCAAAGGGAGCCTGGGGAAAGATGTATCAAGGATGCTGTCAGATGATAACATTTAGTAGAAAAATAAACAGAGAAGCCTAGTACACGGAAGTGTCAATGTGGTGATAACAGTTACTTCAAATTATGTACATGTGGGGAAGACTGACAGGGTTCACGGGGAGAAAACATTTTAATTTGATGCACTGGGAAGATTGTGGGTACATTTTTATCTTCTATTCTGATTTCTGTTAACATTGATAAATGCTTATGCAAGAGTAATTTTAAATGCTTTCAAAGATAAAGAAATCACAAAAAAAACAATCAACGAGTTTGACTACATAAAAATCAGAAACTTATGCCTGTAAAAAAAAAAAAAAAACTGAAATGGAAGCATGATAAAAGCTGCTGAAGACTTGGTTGTAACAAGTGTGACAGGTGAAGGGTTAATTGCAAAGTCTTATTAAAATTAAACTTTCCTGCAAACAAAAACAAAGCATTAAAATTTCAAGGGGCAAATAGACAAAATACATGGTTATAGATCACACACACAAGATACAACTGTTTAAAACATTTAAGAAAAAAATGTTTACTTTCACCAGTAATTTAAAAACCATATACAGTATTAACAAAACAAGAGTAAAACACCATGACTATTCTATAGCTTCAAATATATTTTAACCTTATAAGCCAAAGTTATCTGCTCACCCCTCTGTAAAACAGTAGAACCTTTTGGAAAATAATATGGCAGTGTTCAACAAAAGGTTTAAAAATGTTCTTGCCTTTGATGCAGTAATCTCACACCTGGGAATCTATCCTGAGGAAATAACCGAAAATACAAAGCTTAATGATTTATAAAGATGTTCAGCCCAGGAGAAGAAAAACTTAAAGTCTAAAGAGCCAAGAACAGAGTGATGGTTACCTAAAAAATTATCATGTGCAACATCAGGTAATAATAGTAGAAATTAAAAATGACAATAACAGGGCCAAGGATGTACGGCAAGTGCAAGGTCCTGAGTTTAATTCCTGGTACCCCCACCACCACCAAAAAAAAAAGAAAATACCTCATGATTACAATTAGATGGTAGAAAAGGGGAGAGGGGTTAGAGTCAACAATGATACAGGGCACAGCATAAACACAAATGAGCTATGTTTCTATACACCAGCAAGGAAAAATACAAAAGGGAAATTACAGGAGCAATTCCAGTGACAACAGCATCAGAAAGAATTAAATACTTAGGAGTGAATCTAACCACTAAGGTGAAAGACTTGAACACTGAAACCACAAAATATGAGTGAAAACACTTTACAAAGCCCTAAGAGGGTAAATGGAAAGCCATCCCATGTTCATGGACAGGCACAGTTCTGCTAAGATGTCAAGAGCCCAAAGTAACTGACTGATTCAGCAGGCAACAAAAGAAAAAAAAAATTAGATTTTTATCAAAATCAAGAGCCTTTTACATCAAAAGGCACTATCAAAAAAATTAAAAGACAACCTACAGAATGGGAGAAATAATTTGTAAAATATACTTCATCATTAATTAAGAGATTAATGTTCACAATATATAAACCTACAGTTCAACAAGACAGTCCAATTAAAACATGGACAGAGGACACAAAGGGCCATTTCTCCAAGAACACATACAAAAGACCAACATGCACATGAAAAGATGCAAACCTTCAGAAAAATGCAAATCAAAACAATGAGGTATCATTTCGCACCTACTAGGGCAGCCACTTGAGGGAAAATAAAGGAAATACAATGTCCAGGAGGTCGTGAACAAATTGGAATTCTCACGCATTACTGGTAAGAATGTAAAATACTACACTTGCTATGAAAACGAAGAGTTAAACACCAAACTACCACCTGTCCCCATAATTCTACTCCTAGAAAAACAGAAGTACATACTCAAAGGTCTTGAAACAGGGACTAGAACAGATTTTTCTTCATAGCAACATTATTCACTATAGCCAGGGAGTAGTCCACATATACATCATCAGAGGAGTGGATAAACAAAATGCGATAGATAGAACAAAATACTATACAGCCACAAAAGGAGTGAAATTTTGACATGTGCTACAACATGGTCAGACTTTGAAAACATGAGGCTACCCAAAATCTAGATACAAAGGCCCAATTTTGTAGGATTCCACTTATACAAGGTACCTACGATAGGTAAATTCAAAGAAACAGAAAGTAAAATAGAAGTTCCTTGGGGCTGAAGCAAGGATAGAAGGGAGAGTATTGCTTACTGGGTACAGAGTTTATGTCATGAATCATGAGAAACTTTTTGCAGGGGTTGGAGTTACAGCACGTGAATGTATTTAATGTCACCAAATGACACCCTTCCATGTGGTTAAAATGATAAACATTCCATGTGTTTTAACACAATAAAAAAAGTAGAAAAAAAAAAAGAGGCCAATACTGCACATAGTAAAAAGAAGTTTTTAAAAACTCAAAATATTAGCAGCTACTATTTTGAGAAAAAAAAAATCTCTGGGTGGTCCCCTCTTTATTTTAATCACTTTTCTTTATTTTCTAAGTTCTTTTTTAATTACTCTTTGGATAAAATAAAGTAAGTTTTATGTTTAAACACTTTTCAGGGTTCATTCATTCATTTATTTATTTGAGACAAGGTCTCACTATGTAGTTCAGGCTGGCCTTGAGCTCACAGCCATCCTCCTGCCTCAGTCTCCTGAGTGCTGGGATTACAGACATGTGCCACCATGCCTAGTTCACTTTTCAGGTTCTGATGCGTGTGTGGCTCACCAGTACACATTTGCCCTTTCTAGTCTTAGCCCAGCATTTACTAAGCAAGGGACCAAAGGAAGGCAAACAATCCCTTAAATTGATTTAAGAAGCTCCTACTCCATGGAGATAAAAGCTGCCGTTCTCTTGCAAAACAACTGGCATGCCCAGCACTGGCCCTCTAGTCACACCCACCAGGGTGACCATCCTTTCCTTTCTCTGCACCCTTGTATGCTGCAAGAAGAGAGAGTTCTGATCCTCCTCCAATGGACAATTCCATCTGGCTGTGTAGGGAAGTTCATAATGTGACCTTGAACCAATAATTTAAAATAGGAATAGTAATTCAAATGTGCAAATGAGAAATTTTCTTAAATTTAATTAATCAAAATGGCTACTATTAATTTACCCCCACAAGTATGCTAAGCCCTTCTCAGAAGGTCTGTTCATAGGGAAGATGACACTGACACTGTGTTGGGTTTTTATGTGAGAGTCCAAAAGACCTGTTCTCCCCTCTGACAAGTAAATAAAACGGCAGGGAGATCAAATAACTCACTAAAAAGAAGATATAATTTTTTATCTTCCTTTTTACAGTCTCATATCCACTTCCGTTGGGAATAACAAAGTCTGAATTCTTATGCAACACTTATCTAAATGTGTCGATTTTATCGGATTGATGAATTTTGCTAACAAAAGGCAGCGCTAGGAAATCTTTTATGACATATTTGGCCCATTCACAGGGCTGGAGCTTTAATTTAACCAATGTGAGAATTCTGAGGGAGAGCTGCAGGTGTTGGATCTGAAAAAAAATCATAAATGAGAAGCTGTATCAATCTTTATGACAGGGAAACAAAAACACTCTCTACTTGCTTGCCCTACGCAGGCTGGAGAAGGAGAGGTGGCAGTGGCAGGATATTGTCTTGGGCTGCATAGCAAAGAGGAAGCATCCCTGTCTCCCGGTGACCGCTATTTAGTATTGATCAAAAGGGACCAGACTAGAGAGGAAGTAGGAAATTGATACAACAACAAGGTTTGCCAATGCTGTGTGCTCAACAAGGACATTCACTCATCTCAACCACATCAGGATCAGTCATCCCGCGGCTGCCTGAGCACCCAGGTGGCTCCTGGTTCCATGATCCCCACCTGCCCCCACTACCCTGCTCTGCCACCTTCCTGCCCAGACTGTCATCAGCACCCATGGCTAGACAAGATGTGTGGGGTAGCCTCAAGCGCTCCAGGTCACCTCCTCCCTCCTGCACTGCCCTGACTCAAAGCCACACTGCCTGTCTCTGAAAAACTACCAAACAGGGCCTGCCTTCTCTTCCTCCTCCCTGCTGCCCCAGTGTCACCTGGTCATCCCTACCAGGCCTGGAGCTCCTGATGGATCCTCATGCAGTCAGCTCAGCACAAAACTCTGCAATCACATCCTATCTCCACAAAACAACACAGTACGTTCCCAGTGCGAGCTACTACAGAAGCCCTGTGTCATTTGCCATTTCCTCATCTGGCCTCCAGCTGCAACATCGAACCATCTGTCCACCCAGTATCACAAGCTTGTCACAGAAATGATCATTCATCCACTAAAATTCCTTGTTGCCTGTTGACCACCAAGATGTAGAGAAGCAGATGGAGAAAGGACAGGGTTCCTAGCTGCTCTTCATTGAGGTCTTGCCTTGATACATGGGCAGGACTGAGAATCCAAGAGGGGACTTGCCCTCTGCACCAGGCCTTTCACACAGAGCACAGCCCTCGGTTTCTCCTTCTGAGAGCTGAGGTACATGAGTGCCAGTGCCTTCCTCTGACCAGAGAAACGAGGTGTGCTCACAGTCTAGAGCAAGAGCCAGCAAAAACGCCTCCAACATACACCATTCCTGTAAGCAAACTTCCTGAAAGGTGGCTTCTAGTTTTTCACGTTCCTGTGGTTTTTGGCCTCTTTAACAGCCCCTTAGCCTTTTCCCAGCTCACTGCATCCCTGCAGGGTGCAAGTACCAGGTGGGATTCCACTCGAGAGGGTGGGAGGCTGGCCCTGCCTGCCCACTCCATCAAGGCCTCGTGCTAGAGGAGCTCCTCCCATTGGCAAACCTACTTGGTGTTCTCGAGGGTCTTCTGCATTTTCTTGGTCATTTTGTCAATGGCTGTCTGTCTCTTCTCTTCAGCTAAGAGGTCTATTTTGTTCAGCACCACGATCAGCTTCTGGCAAGCAATCTGGCCAATCACGAGGCACTCTGCTGACTGGGTCTGCATCCCCTTGGTCACATCGATGACCAGCATCATCAGGTCGATGATCTGGGCTCCTAGGATGACAGAAGACAATGTCAGCAAGGGCAAGGCAGCAGTGAGGCCCACAGAAAGTCACCCACACTGCAGGCCAGGCAAAGCCCTGCAAGAAAGTGGGTAAAGAAGAAAGGACGGTGACCACAAACCTACTGGCTCCAGGCCTTGCGTGAGACGCTTGGTCCTGTGAGGTGTCACTAGGCTTCAGAAACACTGAGGGAGCTGGGGAAACTGAGGCCCATAACATACAGCTTGTCCAGGGCTGCACAGTTAACATGCAGCAAGACTGAGTTTAGGGGAAAGCTCATCTGAATCCAGACCCACACACATCTTATTTTACCCATCCTGTCACTTTCATTCCAAGCAGGAAAAAGTTCATGTTTTGTGCTAGGCTTGGACAGTACCTAGATACTCGCCTTTGTTTAGAAAGAGAAAAGACTCCAAGAGGTAAAGGACAGGGGCCAGGCGAGTGTGCGGTACTTTTCACAGTACTGTGGGTCACATGCGTGCCTGGTCGCACCCCTGCCTGCACAGCAAACCCAAGCCCAACCACAGCAGGTGGACCGAAGGTCACAGAGCAGCTAATGGAGGGAACCCAGTGTCAACCTGCAGAGGAACTGTGGACTTTTTAATGGCACTTAGAGTCATTTCAACAAGAAAACAAGAGGGTATGATTTTGTGAACGGGGAAAATACAACTATTTGCCCTGCTGAAAGGAATCATGATTTCATTTTCATTTACAAAATGCCCCATGAGGAGGTTTTCCAGGCCCAATTACGGCCACTAAAAGGCAGAAGAAGACTGCTGTGGGAGTGATTCTGATGACAACAGCATAGTGAAGGGGATACCCGTCCCCCATGCTGGCACTGACAATGTGCACTAGGCCAACTCAAATCCTCTCCGCAACCTGTGTTTCAAATGAGGAAAGACTCGGGAACATGCACAATCATGCTCTAGGTCACGAGGGCAATATACACCAAAGGGTGCAAGAAGCCAGGGCTGCTGGCTTCAGTCACTGCTCTGCTACCTACACTCCCTGGGCAGGAGGTTCGGCTGTGTTAGGGTTTCTATCTGGATGTCCCCTAGACTCCTGGACTTGGAGGCAGGGCTTCTGGAAGGTGAGGGGAGCATGGGAGCAGATGTTAGGAGGCAGAGTCAGTTCGGAAGAGATGGCACTGGGGGTGACCTGGTAGGACCATGACCTGGCAAGGCACATCTCTCTTCCTGGCTCCTCTCTTCTCTCTCTGCTTCCTGCCTACTGGAATGGGAGAGACTTTCCTGTGCCCAGG
This sequence comes from Dasyprocta punctata, assembly GCA_004363535.1. NCBI lineage: Eukaryota > Metazoa > Chordata > Mammalia > Rodentia > Dasyproctidae > Dasyprocta > Dasyprocta punctata. Next base: position 120,029 of record RJWM01000701.1, read on the forward strand.
CTCTTCCGCCCTGCTGCTGAAAGTCACAAAAACAGGAGCTGAATCAACCGGCTCCTTTCCTAAACTGCAGGTGTCAGGTATTTTGACCCTGTGCTGGGGAAAGTGGCTGAGACAGTGTGTGTCTGACTCCAGGCAGGCTCGCATGTCCCAGCTCCCTTCCTGCCCACCCCGGGCCACCCCTCCTCCTCATTCCCTCTGTCCTGCCAGGACAGGAGGGAGGTGGGGTTCCTGCCACCTGGGGGCCAGGTGTGCACACTGTCTGCTAATGTGCACTACGAACAAGTGGCATTTGCTTCTACATGGGTACAGCACACCATGGGAGAGTAAGAGAAGGTGGAAAACAGACAGGAAATTCTTCATGGCACATTCTTCTGTTCTCATCTCAAACAAGGGTGTGCAGAATCCATTCAGAAATTCACATTTTAAGTGCACAAATAATAAAATAAACATACACTGAGCATAGTGCTTTCCTGCTGAGTCCTCACCGCCCTCTGAATACAAACTAACTCCCCACTGAGGCTTCAGATACCCCCTTTTCTAAATTAACAGTTGCTCTCACACTCGCCTTGTACCACACACTGTCCCTCACCCTTCGCAAATACCTTTCTGGGCTACTTGTCTTACTCATGGCCCCACAAAGCCCACACTAACCTCACACAAGGTGAATGTGAGCTCATCTTGCTGGCAAGAGGCCACTGGCACCCCCAATCCTCTCACCCACAGCAAACCCAGGGCCATCTCAGGCCATGAGGCCAGCCCTGAGCAGGAGGAGATAAAGGTAAGAGAAGTGTGTGGCGTCCTGGCCAGGACCAGCCCTGTGAGGCCCAAGGGTCCTGGCACTTGCCTAAGCCTGCTCTACCTCATGGGCTCCTCAAGTGGTGCTCAGGAGTGATTCCAACCTCCAGGTCTCCTTCAGAACAAAACACAGTCCACACTGTGTAGACAAGGAGACTGGGGCTTTGGAGAAGTTGGTGGAGGCCAGGCTCTTGACCACAGCACCACACGGCCTGTCCTTTCCAGTGGGGACCCAAGCTGCATGCCATCCTCCTCTCCCACGTGCTCTGCCTCGCCCTCACCCTCTACTTGAGAACCAGGCACAACCCACATTTGCTCTCGCCACCTCCCAGGACCCCTACCTGAGATTCAGTGGCCTGTGCCCTGCCTGCCCTGCTCTGCCTGTCCACCCTAGGCTGATTGCTTGTAGCCAAGGCCTGGAACTTTGGTCTGCATTCCCACCACAGGACCAGCTTGGGTACAGCTCAATAAACCCTTGTTGGGATGCACTGATCAACATTAGCTCCATGCCTCCTCCACTCTATTCACCACGACTCTGTTCCTTTTTTTCTAAGATTCAATTTCCTATGGGCATATACAACTTTCCCAGAGTGCTGAGTCCTGCTCCATCCATATCTTGGGCCTTCTCATTCATGGGGGTCCTGTGCATGGGAAATGATGCTGACTGACAGACTCAGAAGCCAAGTGCAGACGGGCCCAAACTCCAAGGAGCCAGTCAGAATTGCATCTGCAGCCTTATCTGGCATCCACAAGCCGCCTTTGTTCCAGCAAGCACACAGTTCTGCTCCCTCTCTGCCGCTTGGCCGGCACCAGGACTTCTAAGGAGCCCAGAGGTCAGGGCGGCCTGACTGGCCACACTGAGAACTGGGCACAGCCGAACACTGGGGTCAGCAGCAGGCAACTGCCTGCTGCCTGGCAGTCGCTCTGTGACTCCCATTTCTTCAGCAAACTTTGATCAGGCAACAGGAAGTGACACAACCGGCCCGCTTGTCTTGTCTTTTTCAAACTCTCCAGTATTTTCAGAGAATGAATCAAACAGTGTCCTTCCCCGTTCCCACGAACCTAGGGTAGGAAATCACCCTGAGACTACAGGGACAGAGGGACCGAGTGGGTGGGAACACAAGACAGAAACTTGAGGCTGACAAATGACCCTCTATATTTCCAATCTATCAAGGCTTTTCATCTAGCTGCACTGACTGCAGACTCCTTGAAAGGTTTGCAGAGTAATTATAAAGGGGTTAAAGTTTCTCAGTACTTTTTTTAAAATTACAATTCCCAATTCTGTGGACCGTATATCGTAATCATTTCAAAAATAAAAATAATGAAAAACTGATAAAGTTCAGAATTTAACAAAGTCGAAGTTATCTCTGGGATGGAATTTTCCATCTGGGACTGGAGGTGGGAGTGTACTCAGAAAAAAAAAATTGGCTGGAAAACATGAATATAAAAATTTAAACATATTTTAGCAACCTCGAGTCAGTTTAACTAAGAACTTACAAGTATTCTAAAAAGGAGAAATAATATTAAATTTAAAACATAGAAAAAATTTGGGGCGGGGGGTATAGCTCAGTGGCATAAGCGCCTACCTGGCAAACACAAGGTCCTGAGTTTAATTGCAGGCACAAAAAAATAAAATTATATATATATATATATATATATATATATATATATATGCATATATATATATATATACACACACACACACACACACATTATATATAATTTGCTTTCACGTGATGAAGAATGTAAATATACTGCAATGAACAATATAAACTGTGGTGGCAGCCGATGTCCTACAGACATGGTAACCTCTGCCATCTATGGCAAAGCACTCTGCCCCGCTCTTTGGTCCAACCAGGGAACACAGGGACAGTGCTTTGGTCACTGGGGTGCAATGACAATTAAATGAGATAGCACACAAGAAGTGTGCTCTCTTCAGAGAGGGAAGGAAACAGTCAAGGTCAAGCACTAGGGAATCACAAAGCAGTCCACAACTCCTCTCCAGCACAGCATGTCGCATCCCTGAGCAGCAGCATCTGCATCCAGAACAGAACAGCTGCTCGGTCCCCGGAGCTATGCCAGAGTGGGGTGGAGTTCCAGGTTGAATGTTCCAGGACACAGACATAGATGCCAGAGGTCCCCACCTGGGCACCCAGAGTGGGAGGATGTGCGAAGCAGTCCCAAACAAACAAGTTTCAGGTGGCTCAGGTACCAGGAGTTTCTGTGGAAGCAGAGCTGACCCAGGACCCCATGTGTAGACCCCGAAAGCAGCAGCCACTACAGAATGAGCACGGGGCTGAAGTTAGGCCTGGGGCCCACTTCACTGGCTGCAAAAGGACAATAGTGAGCCACTCTGGGACAAGCACTGTCTCACCTAACCAGCACCTGTGAGTGCAGGAGTACAGGAACAGTACTGAAAAGCCTGTGTGAATAACAGATGTGGTAAAACTGGGTCTGCATGCAATATGGCCAAGAGGCTCCTGTCATCCTGAGAATAGTCATACATTCCCACTTTTACCCCAGTCCCCACAACTCCAGATTGCCTCCCACCCTCCTGCAGGGGCATCAGCCTGGCTCCTAATAGGCACTCAGGCTGGTGATTTGTGCACTAGCTCTGATCCCCATGAGGAGAGGCTCCCCTTCCTCCAAAGACAAACCTCAGGTCTAACTTGCACAGCAGTAAACCACCAAAGTTGGGCCAGACTCAAGAGCTGCCTGACTCCAAAGTCTGCACTTCCTACTGCCAGCTGCCTCTTGGTCACAGTCCTGCATTCCTGAGTCCTCTGGGAACCCTGAGGTGTGCAGAGAAGCAGGTGGGCAAAGCCCTACAGGTGGCAGAGGAAGGGGAGCAGACCACGTGCGAAGGCAGCCTGCCAGTGTCCTCCAGGACACACGTGCCACCAGAGGCCCAACCTGCAGGAGGGAGCAAAAGGAGACATTCATCACCACCTCAGAAGCCCTGCAGAGAACAATGAGAGCCACGTCAGTGGTGGAGGAACAGGGGGGACAACAAAGAGAGGCCATGTAGGAGATCAAGGGAAAATTCAACAGCCCCAGACAAGACAGCAGACAAATAGAGGTACTGGGCCCTTGCCAAAAGCAGAAAAAGCCAAAGAACAATAAATGCTGGAGCCTCTCTGCCAAACACCCACAGAGTGGAGAGGAGAGCAGTGCAGGATGCCAGTGCATTTGCTGGCAAAGAGATCTTAGGGGGATGGCTTCCCTCATTTGTGCCTCGTGCACTTCATCTGTAACTGGAGACAATCACCCAATTGCGACAAAGGAACAACAGGCAGCCATGGAGACAAAGATAAAGTTGGATCTCTTATCTTCTACCTTATACCAAAATAAAAACCAAGTGAATCAAAGTTTCAAATACCAAGTGGACCAAGATTTGATTTTAAGAACATAAAACCAAAAAGTACAGAAAAAAATGCATGAAAAAAAATTTAGGATCTTAAAAGTAAAAACTACCTAGGTACGATATCAAGCCCAGAAACATGAAAAAAGAAATGGAAAACTGACAAACTGAACATGAAAAATCAAACATGGAAAAGGATATGGCAGAGGTCAAAAGAGAAGCTTAAAACACCATTACACATAGAGCACTACTTTCCTGAATACTTCAAATTAAATGTTTAAATTGATAATTTGAAAGAGCAACAACTCAGACCAAAAACGTAAATGATATCAACAGCTATTTACTGAGCAGGTTTGGCCACTGGGCCCAGGGTGAGAGCCTGGCATACCTGAGAGGCTAGAGGAAAATAATCACTACCTCTTAGCATCCAGTGAGGGAAAGCAAGAGGCCAACCCTCCATATGTCAATTTCATGGTGGGTCAAGGATGGCGGTGTCATGCGCCACAGAAGGAAGAGGCAGCACAGTCAGAAATGTCTGGAAGGCCTCATCCAGGAGATGTCAGGCAGACTCCAAGGACAGGGATAAGCAGGAAGCAGAAGAGTGGTGCAGGCAGCAAGAGGAGCAAGGGCAAGGGTCTATGGAAGGAGGAGGTGCAGGCAGAGAGGCAAGCGGTGGAGGACATGCAAATAGCTCAAACCTACAGCAAGATGTCCCACAGTAACCAAAGGAAAAAACAAAAGTAAAGCTACATGGAAATCCTCTTACTGATCATAACAAAAGGATCTGGCATATTAAGTGCTCAACCTGACTGCACTGATGTTCACACAAACTGACTCACTGAGCACTCCTGATACCAGCCCTCACCATCCCACTTACAGATGAGGAAACTAAGTCACAGGTCAGAACTGGTTCTTACCCAGGAGGCTGTACCCCTCAAAACACTCGCTAATGCCCTGTAGCCAAGGGCAGGCTGACTAGCAGTCCTAGTGTTGCCAGTTGGAGTATTCCTGGCAAAGCCTGTTTGGAGGCCAGCGTGGCAACAGCCATCAAAGTACAAAGGCACACACCCTAGGCCCAGCGCTGCCCCTCCTGCATATGGGCACATGCACAAGGCCCATGCCAATGTCTGCAACAGCAAGCACTCCACTGCCCCCTCCAGAGGGATGCTTAACGGAACTGTGGTGCAGCCATAAAGCACATCTTGTACAGTTGTTTAAAAACACCAAGCAGCTGGGCACTTACAGGGTAGAACCCTCACCAAGACTGAGCCCTGTACCACATGCCCAGCACACTGCCATTTCTAGGGATCTGCACCAGGAAGCATTATGCTTGACATCTCTGAGCATCCTTGGGATCTGTAGAGCAAACAGGTCACTACCCTTTGTCTCTGAGGAGGTGAATGAGGTAAGCAGGGGACAGGGAAGGAAGGAAGGGTCACTTTTTACTCCCTATGTCTTTGTACCTTTAAAACTCTCAACCACAGGAATACTTTACTGATTCAATAATGATTTATTTTTTAAAGTAAAGCTGTGTATCACCAGAAAACTAGCATTATTTGTAAGTAAAAAGTTTTTTTTAAGTACAATAAAAATAAAATACTGTTACTAAATTCTAGCCAACACCAGTGCTGCCACAGGCACTGAGCCTGCCACTAAGAGAAGCATTAGGAGCTCCCAGCACCAACCAGAAACTTTCTTGCCATTGTGAGAAGGACTTAAGAGTCTCAGAGGGAGGACTCTCTCCCTGGGGTCAACACCCAGGTGTGTACCTCTTGCACTAGGATGCTATGATGGGGTTGGCTCTGATCCCACCAGCTGGACTGTCTCCAAAGCAGGCAGAAGCAGAGACAGGCAGCCAGCTAGCTGTATTTGTTCAGTAGGCACGAAGACATCCTACGAGTGCAGTCTGGAGAGACCATGGGATTGTCCTCACATCACAGCATGCATGGTCAGGGTTGCTAGAAGGGACCCCTACGTCCAAGGCCACCTGTACCAAAACCAGACAGACTTACATCAGGATGATCAAAGATATCATCCTAGGGCAAGCGGTATATGGAAATTCTCTGCACTAGCTGTGTGATTTTTCTGAACATTTGAAGTTATTTCAAAATTAAACCTTAAAAATGGAAATAACAAGAAAAAAAGTGGCAGGGGGTGCAAAACAGACGACTATGGGTAAAGGGTTGAGGAAAGAAGGGATTAATTGAGGACGAAGGCTGCACCAGGCATAATAATTTTCACAGCAGTCCAAGATGGAAGGATCATAGCTCACAGGTGACAAAGCCAAGAACAGGCAGCTCTGAGGTGACTTGCACAAGGTGACACAGCTAGCAAACCACGTAGCTGCATTCAATCCTAGACAAACTTGTGTTGGCAAAGCCTGTCCTGTCCCAGAGTCCATGTGTCTGTACAGCCACAGAGAGGCCAAGGGCAGAGGAAACCGGGCAGTTGCTCATGGTCAGAAGCTGGAGCCAGATGTGCCCAGCTAAAGGAAACAGAAGAGGAAGTGATCTCCCCAGTAGCACCAAGGAGCTCCGATGGCCTACAGGAGAACTTCCAGAGCTGTTTGTAAAGATGGGGATGGACACCTGCCTCAGGATTCAAGTCTTCTTGCTTGAGGTTTTTCAGTGGGTTCTGCTTTAGGCAGAGAGCATAAATTAAACTAGGGTTCTCGGTCCACGTACCATCACCATGATTTCTATTCTGCCCATCACTCCCACCTCTACTATTATATACATATGTGTGTTTAAAATGAGTTTTTTGTTTGGTTGTTGTTTTTTTTTTTTTTTAAATGAAGTTTTGCTGTATTGCAAGGCTGGTCTCAAATTCCTGGGCTCCATTGCTCTTTCTGCCTCAGCTTCCTAAGAGCTGGAGACTCCAGGCATGTGCCACTGCACCTAACTAGAAAGTGAGTCATTTTTTTAAAAAAAGTCAGATTTGTCTACACTCAAAAGAACTTTACGTGACAGTAAATGCAACACCATCAGATTCAATGCCATAATAGAAATTAACTGTAAAAACAGATGAAACTTTAAAGCAGAAAACGATTACTGGGGGATCTCTGGGCAGCATGGCCTGCTGGAACTCAGAGCTCCTCTCTCGCTAAGCAGAGATCGGCAAGAGAGGAACTGGACATGTGTGACATTGCAACCCTGGTGCCACACCCGGCACACCTCAAACACCTCCTTACAGTGGGTGGTGAGGAACCCAGGCTCCGGGAGCTCTGAGTGACACCACCCACACATCCTTCTCAGGAGATCTGGGGCAGAGCCAGCATCACACACATGACACAGGGGTATCCACGTGGCCATCAGGGCCCAGAAGCCACGGCTGCCATTGCATTGCCCAGGAGGAAGTGAGCACGTGGGCCTGAGGGCCACAGGTTCCCACCTAGTGGGGAGCCTGGCCCCTCTGCTTCCTTAAGCTACTGTGTCCTTGTCTATTTGGGGTAATCTTTTTAGCTGACTTCGCATAACAGTACAACTCCTGTTCAAGAGCAGTGAAAAGGAGCAGAAAATGGAATTTGAAATGTAGAAATAAAATAATTGTGGGCCGTGAGCTATAATTTGATTTCATGCTTTACAAGGAAATGAAAGAAGGCTTCCTTAAAACGTACGGTCTCTGCTAGCTCCCTCTTCCCGTACCCCTCCCCCAGCCCTAACCATTTTAGGATTTCCTCTAGCACTGAAGAGAAAATAGGATTGTGGAAAATGTTCAGTTCTCAAGTGTCACTACCACTCAGGGCAAGCTCGATTTTAATGTGAACTTCCCATTCTGGGTAAGAGGAAATTCTTCAATTAATAAACCGGGTGTGCGGAGGCCAGCCTTTAAGGTTTAATCAATTTCATCTGTACTTAGGATAAAAAGACTGACTATTCTACATTTTTTTCTCATTCTCCTTCTTTAAAAAAATAATAAAATGAATGTTTTATTTTAAATTCTTTGAGTTCATATCTCCTGTTTCAGGAAACACTGTCTATTTCATGTAGCGAGTATGAACCCCCCTATACACACACACACACACACACACACACACACACACACACACTTTTTTCCTTTTGCTAAGAATCTTTATTCAAAAATAACTAGATTATCCTCTGCCCTTGTGTACTATACAGCTTGGGAGGTTACACAGTATACAGGGCTCTGGAGACACCTTGAGGGGCCGAGAGAGAGCAAGCGAGGCAGGGAATTGGACAAATCTCCAAATATGGGCACAAGAGCTTCTTCTGGACCAAAGAGCAAGAGGCAGACATGGGACATGAATTGTGAAAAGAGCCATGCAAGGTGGTTGAGCAGTCCGTCAGCTGGGTCTGAGACCTTGCCCACACTGCACTGAGGCACTCAGTCAGAGTGGGCACAAGAGGCCCCTTAGCACCTTGGGATGAAACCAGGCAGGTTCCCTAGCAGTCTGGAGCCAGCAGTCAGACTCAGTCACCAGCTAGGACTCTATTGAGACCAGAAAACTGATCTTTGGTTCCACCTTCACCGGCCACTCTGAGCCTACCCAAACTTTGGGAAAGGTCAACTACATCCTGGATCCGGACCCACTTCCAGGAAGGGTGGTATTTCAGCCCATCCTTTCACCGATAAAACGGAGATAAAACCACTCCTAACCCCTTAGTTATATGATGTACCTCAAACAGGGCTTGGGACATAAAAGGTACCTACTTGGTCCATAGGACAGGAAGAACAGAGCTACAAGACCTGTGTGATTCTGTGTCATCTCAGGTTTTTGTGCTACTAGTACCAGAAATGCTTTGTTTTCCTTCCCTTTGCCTTTTTGTTTTTTGTTTTTTGTTTTTTGTTTTATTTTTCTTTCGAGATTGGGGCTCTCATCATCTTACCTGGGCCCCAAGCTGGTCTTGAATTCATGGGCTCAAGTGATACCCCCTCCCTGCCTGGCCCTCTGAGTCAGTTGGGACTACAGGTGTGTGACACCACCACTCCACACCTGGCTTGTTTTTGTAAGTCAGTATTTTGAGGAAAAGTAACTCTGAGGTCCTGTCAATGTGATTTCCATTGTGAAAATGAGCAAGTATACCTCATAGTTGGTAACAACTAGCTACCAATTACCAAGGGATAAGAAGTCTGAGGCTCTAAACAGTTAGAAACAGTTGAACACAGAGAAAGTGGTCACTCTGTGAGGGGTGAGGGCAGGAAAGGAGTGAGGGAGGGAGAAATGAGACAAGCAGCCAGGGTAACTCTACAGCCAGAACATGAGAGGCCAGACCCAGACCTGTCTGTCTGATTGGGGACCCATTTTTACTCCTCCAGGCTGCCTCCCTACAGTCCCACCAAAGAGGATTTCTCTTTAAAGCAGCATCCTGTAGGGCTGGGAGTTTGGCTCAGTGACTTAAGCGCCTGTCTGGCAGGCGCGAGGCTGTGAGTTCAATCCCTGGTGACCAAAAAAAAAAAAAAAAAGTAAAAAAAAAAAACAGCATCCTGTGACCCCAAGGGAAAATTGGGAGGAAACTTCACCAGGCATCACTGCATCTCTGGGTTTCAGGCACAGTGCAGGGAGCAGGGAGTGTGGGAAGAGGACAGTGGACTCCACTCTAGCTTGCCCTCCCTATAGGCCATGAGACCTGCCTAAGCCTCAGCCCCACCTCTGTAGAGTAGGAGTCGAGCTCTCATGAGGCCCTGTGAGCCCCACACATGGGGCTTGCCAGTCTCCTCAGGAACTGCACCCCCATGGCATTATCCAGTTCCTGGACCGAGTCACCATGCTCCCTGATGAATTCCAGCATAGGATGCTGGGAGTTGTGGTGCCCACTCCCAGAGCTTCAAGGGTCCAGGCAAGCCTGCAGAGAAGGGAACTCCTAGCTCCATTTGGAAGGGCCAGCCTCTCCTCAGCACCAGTCCACCTCGGACAGAGAGGAATGTGGGCCTGGAGTTGCCAAATCGCCTGATTTTTCAAGAGAAGCCAAAAATCTGGACTAGTACATGAAATTTGCCAAATTTTAAATGTTGACAACCAATTCAAAAAATGTTTAAACTGTGTGGCCCAAATAAAACATGTCCATGGGCCAGGCCTGGCCTGCAGCTCCCTCATGTGAGACCGCTGCAGTGGGTTCTTTCTAGAAAGGAAAGCTGGAAGGAGCAGAGTAAATATCCAGCTCCCGTGGCCCTCACCCCTTGGAGTCAGCAGTGGGCTCAGACTGCGGTCAGCTGAGCCCAGTGGAGGCAGAGTGAACAGCTCTTCTTGCTCTGGGAGCCACCCGGGTCTTGATGTGCATGAGAAAGGTGAATGGCAGGAAGGGTCACCCTAGAGGGACAGGGCAGTGGGTGCCACAGACAGCCATAGGCTTGGTCCCTCCAGCTGGGCCACCAGACGCAGTCATGTCCCCTCCCTGGCCTGGACCTCAGCCAAGCAGCAGAGGGGCAGCACTGGGGCACACCAGGCTCACCCCAACATTTGGAGCCAAGGTCATGTCAAACCAGTGGCTGTTTCACAGCGTGGTAACAAGGCCTGGAGGAGTTCATGCAAGCAAAGACACTCAATGGTGTTGACACGTGATTTTCCCTCTGTTGGGGTTTCTTCCTACAGCTTAAAGCAAACACTTTCAAACTGAGTCTCAACTTAACCCCAACAATTAGAAAGTTCACAAACAAAGGAACACAACAACTGTCCTGGCTGAACAAATAAGAAAACCAGAGATGCCAGGTTGGAAACTCCTCTGGGACAGACACTATCCCACCACGCCCCCGGCAGGAGTCCTCTCCACAGGAATTGGACTTCTCTTCCTCCAAGTGTTCTCCCCGTGCTGGCTCATTGAACTCTGTCTCCTGTATCAGGTACTTTATCAGCAGCCCCGTTTTGCAGATGAGAACTTCATAGCACAGAGGTTAAATCACTTGTCCACGCTCAAAGACCTAGGCAGTAGTAGGGACAGGATGGGACCCAGGCAATTCCTGCTCCCCTCTCTGGAGAAGAAAATGACAGGAGGACACAGTCAGAGCTCCCCTCCTGCTCCTCCCTCGGCCATGCCTAGTACTATTCCTGGGCCTGAGCAGGAGTGTGAGCCCAGAGGATTCCTCCCACTCCGCACCTTCTCTGGGCCCCTAGGCTTCACCTCTCAGCTTAGAGGAAGCCCTCACATTGCTCAGGACACCCCTGTTCTGTGAGTCCCTGGAGCCTCAGCCATACAAGACCCTGGCTCCCAACAACACAGCATAGGTGCTCATTCCGGCCGTGCACTGCTGATGCAGGAAGGTCTGTGAGGCGCTGTCAGAGGAGCTATCCCCAAGCCTGAGGCAGAGCCCCCTGCACTGCTAGTCTGAGCACTACTCCACCAGCAATGGGTGTAGTCTCTCTCCCTCAGTGAGACATCTCAGCACTTCAAAGGCCATGTGTGCTAGTTTAGAAACAGAAAAGGAGGGAGAGGATGGAGACACTGGCATAACCAGGCCAAGGACAGGACCATATGCTGGGGAAATCAGGGCTGTAGAGAGGCCCCAGGAGTCACCAAGGAAGGCTGTGTCCCCTTGGAGAAGACCCCAAGCAAATCCGAGTCGGGGAGAAGATGACCCTCACTGTGCACTTTACAGATGAATTAAGTGCGGCTCTGGGCAGCAGAGACCTCATCCAAGCCATGCTGCAGCCAAGGAGAACTGGAGCAGGGACCCAGCCTGCTGGCTCCACCTTGGCAGCCACAGGGCCACCTCCCAAGAGCCAGGAGCAGTACCACGTGCACCAGCTTTCACTCAGGCTCTGAGAAACAACAGGCATAGCTGTGCCCTTGCACACAAACATTCCCCCAGATCCCAGGGAGCCATGCTCCAAAGCAGAGGAACCAACACAAGGCTTTCACAACCAGTCCTAAGCTGGCAGTGCCAAAAGCCTGGGGCCACCAGGAACTCTGCCAGGGGAAGCACCCTGAGGGCGCAGCTCACAGAGCCTGAGGGTGGCTTAGAAAACTGCGTTGAACAAGCAGGAGACAGAAGAAAAGAAGGGGGGAGGTGGAATCTACCATAAAAAGTAAGTAAAATCAGCAGAATTCCTTCATGAAAAGGGTGGAATTAGCATATGGCCTCAGCTGCCAAGTGAGGCCATTGAAGCAAGCAATGTAAATGAGTTCAAGATACAATTAGACATTTTTCTGGATGGAGACAGACGACTGAAGAAGGCATGGCAGGTCACATTTCAGAAGGAGCAGCAGGAACACATTTCACTGTGAAGCAGCCTGCAGAGCCCACCAGGTCCTGTGAGGGCCCTGCACGAGCAGCCAGAGGGACAGGATGCAATCCTAGCCATGCCAGGAGCAGCGAGGCCCCCAGAGGAAGTGACAGACAGGCCGACTGGTGTCCCAGGTGGTATCCCCTCCCCCTCCCACTCCAAGTATCCCAAGATGCTGCCTGGATCACCACAAACCAAGACCCAAGCCTCGGTATCAGCCACTGAAGCGAACACTTGGTTCTGTTCTACTCTGGACATCAGCATGGCTGTCCTGAGGGCTGGGTCCCCAGGTTCAAAGACAAATCCAAGCCAGCCCTGCCCTCAAGAAGCTCCCAGTCTGCTGGGTCACACCCTCATGCGCGTGCATGCGCATGAGCGCGTGCGCGCGCGCGCGCGCGCGCACACACACACACACACACACACACTATCAACACTGAGGTCCGTGAACGTGAAATGAGAAGTGTCTGGTAAACAAGCGCAAAAGAGAGGCTTCAGCAACTGCAGAGGAGGAGGCCGGAAAGGCTGGGGAAGAGGCCGTTCCGGGCAGAGGACACAGCAGGAGGCTGCGGAAGCCCAGGCTGCCAGCGCTGCACAGAGGATGCTGAGCACGCAGTTCCCCCGGATCTTTGGAGAGGCAGCCAGATCACCTCGAGCTTTGCTAGGAGAGGACGGAATGACCAGAGGCGCCAACCATTGGCCCATGGACCAGATATGACTCAACAGCAACGACTCGGGACAGCTGTTCCCAATCTTCTGGAGAGCAAGCACATGTGGCCCACCCAAGGAACAGAAAACGCCGGGTCCTTGTGAGGGACACAATTTATTAGGCCCTCTCTAACCCAATTGGTTCTGATGTCCCCTTTATGTGGCTTGCTGCATGGGCTGTCTAGCTTTGTCAAGCTCCTGGGCCCTGGGCCCCTCCCTAAAACATTCATTTCCTTCAAGGTGAAAGAAATGTTTATTCCCAGTCACTCTAAAAGGACCACAAACATTTCCTTTATACTCTCAGTGCACACTCTGGCAGCACATTCCCACGGCCAGTTCTGAGCTGGGCTCCATTCTCCTACATACTCCAAGATCAGAATAGTCTGCCAACTCCTTGTGTCCATGAATAATGCTCCCAACGTGAAACCTGAAATACTCCACACACTCCAAGAAAGTGAGGCAGCCCTGGTTCTGTGTCCAGCACCTGCATCCATAGAAAGCCACTGGAGCAGACTCGTGCAGTGACACAAGGACACGGGCCGAATGCTGGGACCTTTCCTCTCTCCAAATCTGCTGGTGCTCAGAGCTGCGGTCCCCTCAGCCCTGAAGCCCTGTCCTACAAAGGCTGGACATCAGCCATCCAGCCCAGGGAGGAGAGAATGTGGGCAAGTCCTGGCATTAGGGCCAGGGCCATGGGGACCGTGAACGAGGCTGTGCTGACTTCTAAGCCGCAGTGTGTTGTCTTCCTCTCTGGCAGAAAAATGACAAAAAGCCTATGTTCATAAACCACATACCAGGCATCATACTCGGGATGCTTACCCCTGCATTCCCATAATCTTTGTCCCAACCTGCAAAGGAAACACTGTAATTTCACATCTCAAAAGAAGAAACCAGGTCAGAGAGGTCAATTCATGGGCCCCAGATGCACAGCAAGCACACCACAGAGTTTTGATTCTCTGGACCACGGTCCTCCATGGCCTTTAGAATTCTCTGAAGTCACACATCCTCTTTTTACAGGGCCTGGCCCCTCTACCTATCCCAAAAGAAGCTCTCTGGGAGAGTGATCGAACCAAAGAAGAAGCCACAGTGACCCAGGCTGGGGCTGGACTTGCTTCACTGTAGCATCCAATGCTGGCTCACTGAGCATAGCCAGGGGAGGCTTCATGGGGCACATTCACCTTTCCATCCACCCTCTATCTGTGGGGTGAAGCTTTCAGCTGAGGTCAGAGGCTTCATCCTGTTTAGACGAGCAGATCCACTCAACTGTGTAAAACAAAAAACATCACTACAAGGCGTGGATTCAAATCCCAGCACTGGTATCTGACTGAGAAGGTCAACTTGCCTCCCTGTCCATAGCAAAAGCCTGAGATGTACAGGTTTTTATATCCTTAGGTGGGAACCATATGTGAAGAGCATTTTCCATAGAAAATAAGAAAATTCTGAATATAAATGGAGTTTTAGATATTAAATAATTATTTTTAGTTGTGATAACGACACTGCTGTATTCAAGAAAATATCTGCATTTACGGAGATGCACATATAAGCATTCAAGGATAAAATGACTAGAGACGTGATTTTGTTTTAAATACTTCTGTAAATATAAAAAGAAAATGTTGGGGGAGGACACAGATAAAACAAGCAGATAAAATTAGTAACAGTGAGATCCGCCTGGTGGGAACAGGAGAGTGCACCACTCTGTCATGGGTGTGCGTGAAAATGCTCATGAAGACAGACCATGACCTCCCTGAGGACAGATCGCTGCAGAGGGGGGGCGTGTGTGAGCGTGTGGGGCAGAATACGTGCACACAAGAGCACTCAGCATGGCCATGGAGATCCAAACACGTGGGACTCAGTCCAAAGAACTAAGGTGTTTCTTCTCTCATTAAAATGAGGCACTTGTTACCGACCAATCACATTTATTATGATTCTTGAAAAAAGAGACACATGTTATAAAAATGACTTCACTAAAACTGAGAAAAAACCCTGAAGCAGAACCAAAATCAGAAGAGGTGCTGCAGAACAGCCACATCCTCATGTCAGGAGCTCGAGAAACCCCAGGATAGGCAGGGATAATTCAGACTCCAGGGTAACTGCTGGGAGAATCACCATCAGCAGTAGGATGTAGAACAAACATAAATCTGTACAAATTAAAAAAGAGAAAAAAGATCATATAGAAAACAAGAAGAATAAAGTAAGTAGAATACGAGGAAGCATAGAAAGCATTTTTTGAAAGTAGACCATGACAAAAGATCAAATGTATACTATTGGAAAGGAGACAAACCAACCTTTTAAACAATGATGTTTTCAAAATGAAACATATAACCCTACTATGACGTCTTTAATGTCATCTCAAATGATTTCTTCACTTTTTTTTTCTAGTTTATTTTCCCATGCAAGCACAGATACACTAACACTTTGTGACTGCTTTCTAGGGTTGGGCACTGGGCTAAGAGCTGTACAAAGATTGTCATGAAACAACCCTGTGTTGTTGCTGCTATCGTCAAATTCTCCATTACATAAACAAGAATGCTGAGACCCAGAGAGATCAAAGTCACTTAATCTTCCACTGTTTTAGGGTAAAACTGCTAATGCATATCACAAATTGTGTACTACTATCAATTCTGACATTAAGCACCTGAAGTTAGTGCCACAGGTTAAAGGTTCAGTCCCCAATAAGACCCCTCTCATCTCAGACACCAGCCCTGGGTTCCAAGGTCCCCAGGCCACCATACTTCTGACCAGTTGGCTGCAAATCCAGGGGCTTCCACGGCCTCCTCGGATGCGATGATCACTATAACTCACCGAAAGTGCTGCAGTCTAATCGCCAGGGTACAAATGAAGACCAGGGAAATCAAGACACGCATGGGTGACGCCTGGAGGGTCCTGGATGCACAGCACCCAGAACTCTCCTGTGGACTGAGTGTCTCTGGGCACATGCACATGCTCACCAATCAGGAAGTTCTCCGAGCCTCCATTTCCAGAGTTTTTACTGGGGTGTCATCACCAAGGTAGGCCCGATTGAGAGACAAATCTCAGCCTCTTATACCCTGTCTTCCCCCAGGTCACAAGGCCAGGCTAGGATTAACTCTCTAATCACATTGTTGATCTTGGGAGCACCACCAGTCCCCACCCTGAGATATCCCTTCAGCGTAAACTCAGTAGTGGTCCAAGGGCCACCAAGAACAACAGACACTTCCATCACATGGCAAATTCCTAGGGCTTTGGAAGCCCTATTCCAAGAGCCAGGGCATACGCCAAGTTCCTTATAGTAACAAGGCCAAAAATGTTCATATAGTCTTGTTCCCCTCCCCACGAAGTATAAATCCACACCTATCAACCAAACATCTCATCTCTGGTAATCTGCCCTGGAGAATAATCCAAAATGCAAACAATGCTCACCATAGTGTTATCTGTATAAGCAATAATGTGCACAAAGCCTGTGTTCATCAAGGAGTAGATACAGCAAAGCAAGAAATAACAGATAGCAGAGAACCATTAAATACGCTGTCGAAGAATATTTAATTGTGATGCAGAATAACCCTCATGGTTCAAAAGTTGCTTTAAATTAGGATTTAAAATTTTATAACCAATAGACTCTCTTAGAAAAAAATTCGAAATATTAACAAAGTTATCCTGGGTAATAGGTTCATAGCTTTTCTTTCCCCTGTGCTGGGGCCCAACCAAAGCCTGGCAAGTGCTCTACCCCTAAGCCACATCCCCAGCCCCTGTAGGCTATCCTAACTTTTTCCTCATACACATCCTCTGCTTTCCAGATTTTCAATACATATTAATTTTGTGGTCAGAAAAAAAAAACTAAAAAAAAATTATGAAACTACCTATGCTAACTCCCATGAAGCACTAATGAAATAGTTAACCTGAAAGTACATTTAGAATGCTTTTGGCAATTTTTCAAAGATACCTATTCTTTTTTCCTAATGTTTTAACCTTGCTATGGCTTCTATTCTTTCATTTCCACTTCAAACAGTTTTATTGTAAAGTCTCTTTTGAATTATTCTATGGTTCCTAGGCTATGAACTTACCCATTTATGTCTAGTCTCTTCTCACTGTGACAGTCTTCCTTTCTGCCTGGTAACTGTCTGCTAGCTCCTCCTGAGGGTCCCTGTGTGTGACTGCATAGTTCCCCCATGGAGTGATTAGGGCTGTGGTGGCTATGGTCAGAGGTCACAACCAGGAACTCTGTCCCCTGAGAGTCAAAGGACCTTTCTCTGCTCTCCTCCGAAGGTGAGGAATTCAGCGCTGTCCTGAAGGAGGATAATTTCCCAGTTCCCATCCTCAGAGACTGAGGGAACCTCTCACATCTGTGGCCCAGAACCCGCTGTATGCTGGTTCCCACTCCCACATGCACTGGAATCTGCTTCCTCTGTGAGTCCCACCCCCGGACACTCCTTTCTGCTCCCAGATCTCACTGGCTACTCCTGTCTCTGTAGTGCTCCTTCACCTTCTCCAGCACTCCAGCAATCCTTAGACACCCGGCTCCTACTGCTAAGCACAAGGCTTGTAGCACACCCATCAAGGCCTTCTCAGCCCTGGAAAGCACCCAAGGGACTGAGTCAGTCGGAGGAACCAGGAGCCATGTTGGTGAGTAGAGAGCTGCAGCAGGAGTTGTGCTGCAGCCTCTAGGTCAGAAAGACTCAGATTTCAACCCAAATGATGCCAATCGTCATCTAGGGCCACTTGTCACCAGTCACAGGGTGACCATGCGAAGTGGCATACACTGTACACACGGCACTGCAGAGAGACACAGCCCAATGCCTGGCCTGCTGCAGGATGTTTCAGGAAAGTGACCCTTCCTCCTTCTCAGTCTCAGCCCCACATTCAGGGAAAAGCTGGGACCATTTTGTTCTAATGACTTCATACAGCAGGGACTATAAGAGAATTAGTACTCCCCCTGGAATGGCACAGGGTGCTCTCTAGCCCTAGAAAATCCTTAGACTTTGGGGTCAGTAATTCCCACAGCTGTCCATCTCCAGGAGATGTGGAGCTCCTGTGTTACCTCCTCTTCCTGCCACTGTCTCCTAGAGACCCCAATATCTGACAGTTCACACACTTTACCTTCTCTATACCTGCTGGGACTTGGGCATTAGGGACAGCACTGTCTATC
The DNA here is from genome assembly GCA_004363535.1 of Dasyprocta punctata. Taxonomy (NCBI): domain Eukaryota; kingdom Metazoa; phylum Chordata; class Mammalia; order Rodentia; family Dasyproctidae; genus Dasyprocta; species Dasyprocta punctata. The sequence goes on from RJWM01000701.1 coordinate 138,191, forward strand.
CCTGAACCCAGCAGTCAATACAGGGGAGTGACTGCTACTCCTCCCTACCTGGCCTCCTCAAGAGAGACAGCTGTGCAACCAACTCATTGGCCCCCAAAACCACACCCTCAAAGAAGTCCTCACCTGGCCTGCATGAGAGAGGACTACTCTGGAGCAGAACATCTGGGTTCAGGTCTCAGCTCTGCTACTTACAGGACCATTCCTCAGCTTCACTACAGGCAGAGCTGCGTCAGGAAGACACATTACTGCAGTCAAGTGCATGGAGTGCGGGAAGGTCCCCATTACTATCTCAGCATCCCTCAAATAACCAAGCAGCATCATGGCACAGAGTGGTGGCATGCTGAGGGAACAGTGTTTTAGCAGTGCTGGTGAAGAGGGTTCCCTGGGAGATCAAAGTGCAAAGCGATCTAAGTGGAGGAAATGAAGAAACAAAGGAGAGTAGCATGGTAGATGTGGGGGGACAGGGAGGGCACAATCAGGAGTTTGGAGTCATTTTCCTTATAACAGAGGCCCATCATGGTTTGTGAAGTGAGGGAGTAAAAGACCTGGTACATGATTTCTAACATTCCCTCAGCGGCTGCCACTGTCCCAACAGGAGTAGACAGTGGTTGGAGCAGGACACTGCACTGCACTGCACTGCACTGCACTGCACTGCTCTGCTCTGCTCTGCTTGGACCATGCAGCCAGCATGAGGGAGCCGGGTCTCCAAGGCTGGTGTGGGCTGTGGGGCGGAACTTGGCCTACATTTTCCTGACACAGCATGTCCACTCCTGTATCTGGCCTTGCATGGCCCTCCACACACACATACCTCAGCTGCAGACTGTACTGTGCCTGAGCAGCTTACACAGAGAGAGGAAAGCCTGTCTGCAGTGGAGGTGGAGCCAGAGGAAATCTCCTGCCTTTCACAGGTGAAATTCTATAGGCAACATGCAAAATCCAACTACAGGCAAAAAGTAGCAAAATAAACACGTTTTAAAGGTTTTATAAAATACTCAACAAACAGGGGTCAAGGATGGTTGTCTGTGAATGGAGAGGGCTCTGTCCTCACTTTCTGTGTGGCACCTACAGAGCTAGCACAGAGTCTGCCCCACATGCATGCTCTGCAAGGGCTGACATGACAAAAGGACAAAGGGAGATCAGTGCAGAGGCGCTCCTTCGAACCTGCACCCCAGCCCTGCAAACACACCAAGACAGACCTCAAGGAACATGGCCAAGCAAGACTGAGTTGCAGATGGGGGGGACCAAGTGGCTCATGGAGCCCACACGAAGACACGCACACTGAACCCAGCCCACAGAGCCAGCCGCATCTGTTTGTTTAAAGCAACTCAAACAAAAACTGTTTTAAGTTACAGCTGGTGTCTGGGCCACTCTATCAAGCACTTAAGATATAGAGCTGATTATTTTTCTGGCAACAATGAAGAAAGACAGGCTGAAAGTACGGTGTCCTATTACCAGCTGTTTCCGGAGCGGTTCTTACGATCTATGTCTGTGCTGGGGCCGGAGCCAACCGGAGAGGTCTGTACATGAAACTGTTGTGGTTTGTCTTTTCTCTCTTCATTTTTCCTCGTCTGCATTCCACTGACTTAAAACTATGAAGAGGACCACTCTTGGGAGGGCATCTCTGTGTGCTGCAACTAGGCTCATAACACCAAGAAAAGGACTGCCTGCGAGCTGTTGTTTCTAGCTCCAGACCTCCGTCTGTTTACTTGGACAAGGATTCCAACTCAGGCCCCCAGTGACCTGCCAGGTGGCCCTGCCCTGCCATGTCCTCCTCAGGTCTGTTTCCTCCTCTGTACAACCAGGATGCTGAAATGTACCTGAGAATGTAGTGGAGGTGCAGCAGAAGGGGTGTGTGCACAGTGTCAGGCTCAGAACCTGAAATTCTCAAGGTGTTCACTGAACAGGAGGATCATCAGTGTCTGCTTTGGCCTCTGCATGCACTCCAGCCTGCTGCCTTGATGCTGCTGGTAACCCTGTAATCTGGCGCCCGTGCCACAGACACCACAATGCTGCAGAAGATCACAATGGAGACAACACTTACTTTATGTGCTTGGGTGAGGGGGATGGGTGAATGGCACCACCCCTGGTTCCTACACTCTTCGGTTACTCACTAATTCAAATGCCTCCAGCAGGCCCAGCACAGGGTCCAACAAGCCAGTCTGTGGGCACAGGTGCATGTGGAAGAGTCACAGGCTCTCACGAGGCAGCAGGCTCTAAGCCCCTTCCTGCTAGCAGAGGAGGGGGCAAGATGCCATTCCTGGCTCTGCTGGGGTAGCCTAGGGTAGACAGCCAGGACGCTGCTCTACCCAACTCCATTGCACCCTGCGAAGATACTGCACAGTACGTAGGCAGCACACAACAGGCCCCCGAAGGACTTAAAGCAGGGCTTTCCAGAGCAGCCCTGCAGGTTAGCTGTCCCTTTGTGTCCTCCCCATCCCTCCCCACTGTCACCATGATAGCCCTGGCTTTTGGCCCAAAACAGCCTGGGATTATAATATCTGTGCCCCACCTTGTACAGTCTGCTATGTGTGTATGAGGTCCACAGAGTGGCAACTGGCACAAAGCAAAAGTTACCCAAGTGTTAGCTGTTGTTATTAAGAGGAGGGGGTCTTGGGTAACTTTTTTTCTATGTTATTTTCCTAAATAGGAACAAGAAATCTTACTTCATGATAAATATAAACACTTTATAATAAAAGTTATCTATTAAAATACTAAAGTAAAAATACCAACTAGGTCAACCCCTGAAACAGGCCTCAGGTCACTGCCAGGTCAATAAGCAGAGGCCCCCGCCTTCTCCCCTGGCAGAGTACTCTGGCTATGCCGCAGTCAGTCACAACAAAGGGGCCACACTGGGCCATCCTAAGAGTGGCTGACTCAGAAACAGGCCAAAGACCTGTGACCTCTGTGAGCTGGGATGACAGGATCCCGACAGGTGGTGAATGATCCAATTGGAAATGGGACAGAGAGTCAGACCCTGAAGCAAAAGCTGTGAGCCCACATCCAGACAGCCAGAGGTCAGGGTTGGCTGTGAGTTGGCTGGCAGAGGGGCAGATAGGTGGCAAAGGCTCAGCCTGAGGTGGGTGGCAGGCATACCGCTGTGGCTGCCTGGACTGGTCAGTCACCTCTTATAGCTTGGGCCAAGCCTGGCTCTGCCTCCCCAAACAGACGTTTCCCAGAGCCAGAGGGGTTGGTTTGTGAGCTAGTTTGCTTGTGCTTCCTACAGCCAGGCAAGCCTCAACTCGAGCTCCAGATCTGTGAACCTGTCAGCAGACGTGAAGGGTCCCGGCGGAGGCTGAGCTTGGTGGCTAGCCAGGCTTTGAAGTTTCTCCATCCCACACTTGCCCGAGTCTCGGACCTGTTTATTTTTCCTGTATAACTTTTGTAACGTTCCAACTAAACATGGCAGTTTTATCAACAATTTCCAGGCAAGAAGAAGCAGAATGCCCGGTTTATAATGAAGATTGGTAGATCTGCAAGGCCATGCAATGGGTGAGAAAAGCTCCCACTTCGAGAGATTTGGAAGCCAGCACAAGAACTCTGCATCTTCTGCTGTTCACAGAGCCTCTTCAGGCCCAGCTCCAGGGGTAGGCATGCCCTGGGCTGGTCGCTCGGTCTCCCGTGCCTTCTGCTGGAGCTCCAGGACGGTGCTCTGTCTGTGCTAGGGCATTGGGGCTGGCAGGAAGAGCAAGGAAGCAATGGCAACTCTGCAGCTGCATGGGAAGCAGCCTGGGAGGCTGGAGCACTGACCACCTCATTGCAGGCCCTAGATCGAATGTGATGAAAAGGAGTCCTGTGAGCTTCCTGGTTTTAAGAAACAGTGTAGGCTTGATTTCTGTCCTTCATAATTTAAGATTCTAGCCTAATACAATGTATTAGTCCATGCTTTACTGATGCAACTCAGCCTAAACACCATTATTTAACACCTTTTCAGCATCTTCCGTGCTGCTGACATTACTACTTCCATGAACCATCCCCTCAGACCCAACAGTAAGCCAAGTATATTTGGAGTATATTTTCAGACAACACCCAGTGAGGGGACTAACTTCTGCCAGCACTGATATCATCGTCATCATTTTGTTCGAAGCCACATGAATATCAGTAATGGAGCCAGGATCAAACCCAGGTCCTCGGAGTAGACACCCACACTCCCTCTTCCCCTAGGAATGGCCCTGTGGTCTCTGCTCATGCAACCTGGCACTGCAGGCAGAGCAAAGGGGGCGAGCCCTTCATCCCTAACATCCAAGTACTTGGACTAGTCAGTTAGGGATGCTGAAAGCCACAGTGTCACTGAGATGCCAAATGTGTGATCCAGGCACTGTTCACACAGCAGGAGAAAAGGGAGGCAGAGACTCATTTCGGGGCTGGGTGCTGGCCCACAATCACACCTATGTAATTGTGACCACCTTGTGAAACATCACATTTTCTAACTCAGTTCTTCACAGCACCTCCACTCTCCTGCCTCCATCTTCAATGAAGGTTCCCTGTGTTGGAGATTTTGCTGTGATAGCCACTTCCCCAGGCTGCAAAAGCACTCCCTCCTCTCCGCACCCCAGGAGGAATACAGATCACATCCATAACTGCTCCCCACCACCTTCTTCAAAAGCGCCATAATTACAGCTTGCAGGTAGCACACAGCAAGATAATTTCCAGTTTCCCTCCTGGAAATAGAGAGATCCCAGGTAGTTCTATAATCCTACACTGCATCATTAATATTCTAGTGTTAACTGATGGCCTCGGGCCCTGCGCCAGGTCATTTTCTATTGAGTAAGTGTCTTAACCAGTGGCTGCAAATACAGCTACTGAATGGATTCTGCCCCACTGATTCAAACGAAATTTTTAATTTAGTCATCTCATTTTATATAACTGGGAAAACTGAATTTTTTGATCTCATATCATATTTTCTAACCAACTTACATTGTATTAGTGACGTGTCACTGAATGATTTTTCTTAGGTCAAAATTTTTTCTTATCAAAGTAAAATATATTATTAAAGATATGTCCCAGAAATGAAGAGTCAGCAAGGACTTCAAAAGGACTTGAAGAGAAGTCCCACAGCACAATAGTTCTCAAATGTCAGCCATTCTTGTACCACTACCACAAGGTACCTGAAAGCACAGTGCAGCAAACACAGCATGCCCAGCACACACTTGATACCAACTACGAACACTCTGCCACCTTTGTGTGCACATTTTATGCACACTCCCTCTATATATACACACACACACATGCATACACACGCAGCATCATGCATTGCCTAATGCTAGAGACAGGTTCTGAGAAATGCATCATTAGGCCACTTTACCACTGTTCAAAGGTCACACAGCATACTTACACATTCAAAATGGCCACAAGGTCACTGGGTAAGGGCCACTACTGTACATTCAGTTCACTGTTTGCTCTTTGGTTTGTTTGTTTGTTTGAGACAGGGTCTCACTATGTAATTCAGGCTGGCCTTGAACTCACTATGTAGCCCAGGCTGGCCTTGAACTGCCAGTGATCTCTTGCCTCAGTCAGTCCACTGTTGACTAGAGCGTTGTTATGCAGCACAAGACTGCAAGTAAATGTTTCCTGATATGGAAGTAGTTCCCACATGGAAATAGTTCCCACGCCACATTAAAGTAGGCTGCTGCCACAACAGCATGTGAGCTACTCACATCGCTCTTCTCAGAATTAGGACATTCTCCAACCTAGGACACTTAACACCAAATCACAGTAGCATCTAATCTAAGGCTGATACTCAAATTCCCCCCAATTATCTAGATCACGACTTTGAGAGCTACTCTTGTGCTCTTCCAAATCTGGTCTCTCTAGTTTACTGTAGTTAGAAGCTTTGCTTGCCCCTGTGGCAGGGAAGAGAGAGAAGTGTTCATTTATAACTTTGATACCTTTTTTCCTTTGGTTTTTTGAGATAGGGTTTTACTACGTAGTTCAGGCTAGTCTTGAACATATTATGTACCCAGGCTGGTCTCAAACTCACAGTGATCTTCCTGCCTTAGCCTCCCAAGTGCAGGGATTACAGGTATGTGCCACAACACCTAATTTTTTTTTTTTTTTTTTTGCGGCACCAGGGATCAAACTCACAGCCTCGTGCCTGCCAGACAGGCACTTATGCTACTAAGCCAAACTCCCGGCCCTAGTTTTTTGAGGCAGGGTCGCACTATGTAGCTCAGGCCAGCCTTGCGCTTGCATTGTAGCCCAAGCGGGCCTCGAACTCACAACGCTCCTCCTACCTCAGCCTCCCAAGTGCTGGGATTAAAGGCGTGCGCTACCAGGCCCAGTTCACCTGGCTAATTTTTGACACTTAATGAATCTTGCCTGGTTTATTACTTACTTGTTATTTTTCTTCACATCCCTTTTTTAATTTTTATCTTGAGACAGTGACTTGTTAAATTGTTAAGCTGCCCAGGCTTACTTAGGGTTCTTCTAATATACATCAAAAGAGGTGGGAAACCCAAAGTTAGAAATCTATCTGCTCCCCTTCCTTGCATGTTCCTGTGCCCTGCTTGTGAGAAGTAAGTGACCTCAGCCCACCCTGGTCCCACCTTCCTTGCCTGACCCCTCCACTGGCAGGAACTTGCACCTCCCAGGGCTCCCAGGCCTTCCTGGGGCAGGTCCTCTGCTATGGTGCTCCTTCCTCGGGAGGGCTCAAACCTACCTGCCCACATGGAGAGATGGCACTGGGTCAGAGGTTGCTTTGATGTAAGTGCTGCGTTCCTCATGTAGGCTCCCAGAGAATAAGCCGTTTGCCCCAATCTTCCAAACAAATTAGACTACAAAAGTACTTCCCAGCTAGGCTTGTGGGCATATGCCTGTAATCCTAGCACTTAGGAGGTTGAAGCAGGAGGATCCTGAAAGTTTGAGGCCAGCCTGAACTACATAGTGAGTTCAAGGGCAGCCTGAACTGCACAGTGAGACCTTGTCTCAAAAAACAAAAATCAGCTTCCCACTCCCCCAATGATACGCCAAGCCCTTTCCTCCTGTCCTGGCTGAAGATTTCCGGACCTATAACCAGTGCTGTCACCAAGCCCCTTCTGGGGAAGGGCTCAGACTCAGAAGGATGGGCAGGAGCTGGTGAAAAACAAGAGCAGCTATCACACCTGAGGTCTTGGGTTCTGGCCTCCATCCCCACTCACCCTGAGCCCAGCCAAGGCCTGGGAGAAATATACCTAAAGGTGACACGGTGACAGGAGAGCGACAAGCTGCCACACCTCCCCTTCACACATGATACCAAGGACAGGGGCTGGAGCTCTGGCTGTGAGCTCCTGGGACATGGACACTATGCCCACAGGGAAGGAGTACTTACAGCCCTGGCATGAGGAGCCAGTAGCCAGAGAGCTTCGATATCCTCTGCTCATCCTAGTTTCCTTCCATTACATCCCAGTTGGCAGTTCATCCGAACCTAACGCTGGTATCTCAAAGAGAGTAGTAGAACCTATCTCATCTGCAGAATAGGGAATAGAAGCCAAGGCAACAACCCTCCGTCTTTAGCCCTGATCTCCTCACAGCAGTGGGGTGCTCACCCAACACTCTCAGCATACAACTTCTCAGCCAGCTTCCAGTCCTTCTTTCACTGGCCCTCATTCTGTTGCTCTCCACTTTAGTAGTTCTCCAGAGCTGCTGGCCAAGAGCAGGGCTGCAAGTGCCATAGACAAGATGCACATTTCCCTGGACATCTCCACACTGACTTCCTCAAAGCCAGGGTGGGTCATGTGCCACTGCACCCGCCTCTCTGTAACCTCAGTTGGAACTTTTCTGGCCTCTTTGGGAGAGCTGGCCATGTCACCACTAGCCCATTCCCTTCTCTACTGATGGTCCCCAAATCCTGCCATTCTACCTGATGAAACAGTTTGTCCTCCCAGGTTATGGCCATGATCCCAAAGCCCAGGCCTTTACCCTTCTCTCCGGGATAACCTCGGCCTTCCTACTGCCAGTCTTTTCCATTCCAAGCCTCTCCGTGGAGTTGTACAGGCTGGCCCTCCAAAGCACAGATGGGAGCAACTGTTCACAGCCTGCGATGGTCCCCACGGCGAAGAACCAAGTCCCCTCAGTGGGTGATGTTTTGGGTATGCTGATCTGGCATTACACTAGAAGAAAGTTACTGACTTCTTGCTTGTCTTTTGTGGTGGTAAAGCTTAACTGTGTCAACTTGATTGCCTAGGGAAAAGCCCAAGGAATTAGTAAAGCTCTCCTTGGTATCTGGCTCGGTCATGGAGGTGTGACCTTGAGTACTACAGCATTTGTGGTCCCTGACCCTTCCTCTCAGGCACCACTCCCTGCACTGCTTCCTGGCTGCCATGGGCTAAGCATCTGTGCTCCCCCACACCCTTCCCTCATGATGCTCCTGCCTTGGGGCCAGATGATTGTGGACTGCATCCCCTGAAGAAATCATGGCCAAATTAGACCTCTCCTCTTTTACCTTGAGGGTGCTGGATACTGAGTCCCAGTGATGGAAGGGTGACCAGTGCATCTTTCTGTCTCCCTAACTGAATAATGAGCAAGTCTCAACTAAGGGCATAATCTACCTAATTCCTCTCTACACTGTCCCAATCTCCATTCTTACAAAAGCAAATCATGGCACAAGTTCATAGCCTGTGGCAGGCTAGCATTTGGCAACTGTTTGGTTTTCAGTATCTGTGTGCACGTGTGTGCCATGCAAATATGTGTTTATTCTCCCTACAAAGGGGACACCAGTTTTCTACTGGCCTTAGGTGATACAAAACTTCCTTATACTGATCTAAAATTTTAAAACTGAATCATAGAAGTATGTTAAACTAGAACACACATGGTATCAACCTCAAGACAAAGAGCAGATGGTTGTAAAATGCCCACAGTTTGGAAAGACCAGCTACCTAAAAGCAGTTCTCCGAAGCTGGCCCACAACCCCAGGGCACCCCAAATTTTTGTATTGCCTCTCCCGCCTACACTTCCTCTGCCCAGACATGCAAGCCTGGTTTCCTGAATTAGCCATGGTCTTTCAAGCCTTCGTGCTCTGCATATGCTGTCTATCCTGACTAAACTAGGTCTCCAAGATAAGTTTCAGAAATGCCAAATACTATATCCTGCTCTTTAAGACTCACAATATGGAGCAGTGCATCAAAGATGAAAGGTGCTGAGCAGCCCTTTAAAGGAAGGGGAAATTACTGACCCCAGTGTAGCTGGCACTTCTCAAACTACCTGACCCCCCCCCCTTTTCCCATACTCCATCAATGCCCCACAGAACAAATGTTCCACAGAGCACACCTGGAGGAACACAGGCCTTGGATACTCTCCCCTCCCCATCTGGCAAACTCCCTCCCTCACTGAGGCCTCGTGAACTTCCCACACACCAATTCTCTGAGCAGCTCCCTGCCTCCCACACAGAACCAGTTGCTCATGCTCACCTGAGCTCCGTTAAGGCTGAGCAGATGGGTCCCGCACATGCTTAGTTTACAGGAATTCAACCGCAGGTGCTCCATGGCAGCAAGGGAGCAGCAGGACCAGAAGAGCAGGTGATTATTCCGCCAGCCCCAACAGGTGGGCATGAGAGCCTCCTGGGCTACATCTGCAAGGCCGGTGTGACTCTAATGTCTAAAAGGTGGCCATGTGGCACACACTACAGCTCCTAAACATTAGCCACCACCCAACCTGTGATCTCTCATGGCCACAGCATGCTCCCTATGCCAGAAAAATCGGCCCTGTGAGGGGCTGGCAGAGAAACATGGCATTTACCTTCCACACAGCCCGTCCCCAGGGAACACACCAAGGGAAGGTGTGACCCCGCCCCAGAACACTCACTGTCCTCCCCTGCCTGTGAGCCCCAGAAAGGGGCTCATCTTCTCTGTGGTGCCTGGCAGTCAGCATTCCCTATCTACCCGACAGCGGCACAGGGAGAGAAAGTGAGGGTCCAACAGGACATGTCACTTGGTCTCTCACAGCACTAAAGCCACCAGAAGCCTCCCATCCAGCCACCCACAGACTACAGGTGCTCAGCTGCTGGAACCTTGGGCGCCTCATGCCATGGAGCCTGTTCTGTCCCAGTGATATCCTTACTTGGACTGAGCCAACTGTCCATGGTGACCCCAATGGTGTTAATTCAGGCCCCTAGGGCAGAAAATCTATGGGGAGGTGTCGTTCATCAAGAGAAAGCTGATGGGCAGCCCTGCCAGATGATTCTGATGCTGCTACTAACCTGTCATTACTATTAGAAATTACATTGGGGCACCAAGACAAATGAATGAATCCTGATATCAGAGCAGACATTCACTGGGTAGTAAACAGGAAACTATTCAGTACCTCTTGGAAGTACCAGGCAAGAGAGGGTTACAATAAATGGTGTTACATTCAGGGTTTACAAGAGAAACAATTTAATACAGGACACATAATTTATAGAATTATTTCATAATAGTCACCCAAAGAGTCAAATACAAAAAAAAAAAAAAAAAGTGCAGGAAATGTGTCTACACAATAAAGACCCAAAGAATCCAGCTGAGGGCCTAGATCCCATGGCAATGTCCATGTGAGTTCAGTTGAAGACCTAGAGCCCAGAACAATGTCCCATGCAAGTCTGTTTCACGGATCTGCATTGAGAAGACCCAAAAGTCAGCAGTGGAAGCTAGAAAGTCTGTGCTAGCAGGCTGAGGGTTCTGTACTGGAGCCAGGAAGTGACACTCAAGGTAAGGACCAGAGTTCCCCTGAAAAGTACCACAGACATCCTCAGTGACAATGAGGTTCCAAGCTCCTCCAATGATGAGACTAGCCAAGTTCATATCAGGAAGGCAGCATGACAAGCTTCTCCAGGAGACTGAACAGCACGCCATCTTCCCTTCCAGAGTCAGGAAGCGATGCTCAAAGTAAGGAGTACAGCTCCTCCAAAGTGAACTGCAGCCATTCCCAGCAACAACAAGGTCCCAAGCTCCAGCCAAGTTCATATCAGGAAAGAATCAACAAGCTTCTCCAGGAAAACCCACAGCAACAGGAGAATCAACACCACCACTTCTTCCTCTCCAGTTCTCCTTTTTGTGTTGTTGGCAACATCTACACCCAGTACCCCACACCCAGCATCACACTGATTTAGTTCAGCTGGGTATTACAAGTTGACCACTAGTTGTCAGATCACAATGGATATGTACCCACTACCACTTTCAGGTTAGTGAACCCCAAGTTAAATCCCTAATTAGAGAGAGAGCAGCCTGCATTCTGACTTCCAGTGCCAAGATGGGACTCAATGTGGGGGGCATAAAGTTCAAGTTACTTTACCTTCATTTTGCTTAATCCTGGGTGTGTGTGTGGGTGTGGGTGTGCACGCTCATGTACCCACACATGTACAAGGGAAGCGTCTGTGGGAGAAGGGGTGGTTTTATAGAAAGGATGTCATAAGAGTCTGACCCAATTTTACAATTTCAAAATTGGACCCTCAGTTTAGCAGGCCACGAGTGCCAGCCTCCCTGGCAATTTACTGTCATCTGGAAGTTAGAAATAAACACAGCCGCCCTTCTCCATAGTTCACAGTGTAAATTAACCTCCCAGGAGATTAGCCAAAGGAACACACTTCAGAGACTGCTTTCAGGGCCCAGGGGAACACAGGTCGAATGACAACTGGTTCCTAAATTAAAAGGAGGGCCAGGGATGTAGCTCAGTGGCACAGTGCCTGCCTGGCAACCATGAAGTTCTGAGTTCAATTCCCAGTACCCCCCTTCCAAAAAAAAAAGAAAAGAAAGAAGGAGTAAAGGAGATAAAGGAAGAAAAGCAGGGAGACAAACTGTCAGTTTTTAAACACTGCTTTAGAAGACTTATGCAAGTGCAGATGAGTTTGATTTATTGTTTGTTCGTTTATTTGAGACATGGTCTCCCTGGCCTTGAACTTACTGGCCTTGAACTCGTTATGTAACCCAGGCTGACCTCAATGAATCTCGTGCCTTAGCCTCCTGAGTGCTGGGCCACCATACCTGCTCTTAAATTTGGTACTTTAAAATTAAGGACCCCCTGAATTATAACACTAAAAACACTCCTTTCTCATTTTTATGTTCAAAAACGCTATTTATTTGAAGTAGCGCTCTGAGGGGCCCCTTCCAGTGGGGAGCAGGGTTCCAGTACAGGCCAGCCCAGATCTGCCCAGCAGAGATTGTGTTTGGCTTCAGCCCCTGGCTGCCCTCCAGCACTCTTCCTGCAACCTAGGTTTCTTTCTCCTGCAGGTGCCTTCCTCTGTCTCCTGGCAGCTGGGAGAATCAGTGGACAGCAGGCAGTGAGGCGCAAGCCCATCTCAGCACTGCACTCTCTGTGCCTCAACGTCCTCATCTGTTTGATGAGTCTGCCTGCTTTACAGGACATGAGATCAGCAGTAATATGCACTGAGTATCCCTCACTCTCAGAGCAAAATGTTTCTCCTCTGCACACAGACCTGGCCACAGAGCAGCTCCTATCAGCTGTCTTGTGTTCCACAGCTGTTTGTGTGCCACACACATGCCAGTTCTTCGGGCACACACATGCAAACACACACACACGTGTGCCCTGTACTCATGCAGGGCAATGTGACAGGCTTGCTCCAAACCCAGTTCACCCCTGTAGCAGAGAGGGAACCTTTCTCATCATCCCTTCCATTAATACTTGGGTTCAAGTTCAAAATGTGCCTGATAAAGACACAGATGACCTTTGAAGGTACACTGGTCAGATGCCTCCAAGCAAGCCAATCATGATGGAGATCTAGGGGGATCCCAACACAGGGTTTTTTACTGGAGGTCAAGGAAAGAGATTCTGCCTAGGGCCCAGGATCTAAGCTGTCCAGACTGGGCCTCCACCCCCACTCAACCACTTACGCAGCACAGGACCCAAAACGGAATACAAGGCGATTACAGACTGCATTCACCCACTGCATCTCTAGCAGGGCTTCTCCAATCAACGCTGCACTGCACTGTAAAATTCTGACAGAATCATGATGTTAACTTGAGAAAGGAGACCACACACTTGTCCCAAATGGATAGGTGCACTGAATGGCTGGATGCAGTGGGGATCTCCCACTCCCAGAGGCACTGTTGATAATTCTTCAAGAACAGTCATTCTAACAGGCATACGATCATGAAGCACTAAAGGACTTCTGACAGGCCAGAGCCTCCAGGGGTTATCAAGTCCATCTCTCATCCCCAGGAGAGTCCCCCACTTCCTCAGTTTATCCCAGCCCTGCAAATCAGGCTGCGTCAAGGACTCAGAAAATCTGGTCAAAGAATAACCCTCTGGGAAGCAAGAGTTTCCTAGAAATGAAAGTGTACACTCAGCTTCCTCAGGCATTAGGAAATGTGGAAGAGGCTGAAGGCAATGTAATGGTGTAATAAAATGTTTCCAGGGAGAACCCCCCTTCTCAATGCTGCCTGAGATCAGCAGGCCTCCTGCTGGAGCCTGGGGACCCTCTCTGTTAGGCAGTTTTCATGGTGGTGGCACTGCCTGGTCTGTGGAAGGCCTCTAGGGCCCCTCTTGGAGCTACCACCACCACCAGGAGCACAGCCCCAAGTTCCTCCACTGCCCCACCCCGCCCCACCTTCTCCTCTGCTGGCTCAGCTCTGGCAATCTCAGTGGCACTGAGAAGAGGACTTCTGTGCTTGATCCCCACCAGACTGGAACTTCTGCAGGTGGAGTCCCGCCAATTCCATCTGCATCTCTGAGCTCAGCACGGGGCCAAACATAAACTTCAGGTAAGTGGATGAGGGAGCCAAGCAATCCCAGACTGAACCAGGAGACGAATGAAAAAAGGGTTCCCATCCCTCAATTCAATTAATTTTCATTCTTCCAACTAGAATTTCTTGCACGCCAAGTTTGTTTCAGGTCTAACAATCAGTACACAACGACTCCCTCTGAGAACGCTTCCAGGGAGTTTACCATGAAAAGGACCCAATGGGGAAATGTGATGGCAATGGCTCCTCTCTCTTCATTATTGTAAGTGGTTAAATCTGATCTGTTCTTGATCAGGCAAAAGTGCCTTTATTCATGCATCTTTTGTATGTGTGCAGGCAAGGGCACCCCAAGGTGGGGTTAGCATGCACCCTCTCACCAATATGGCACAATCCAGCCTGGTGCGCAGATGCTCCTAGGGCTGAGTGACAGAGAGTAATAGAATTGTAAAAACAGATGTGGGTGCTCAAGAGCAACTCCAGAGCACACTAGGCATGAGGGGCTGGGACCCATGACAAATACAGAGAAAACCCTATGCGATTTCACACTCAAGAAGGAAAGTAGGCCAGGCATGAAGGTGTACTCTTGTCATCCCAGAACCCAGGAGGCTAAGGCAGGAGGATCACCATAAGCTTAAGGCCAGCCTGGACTATACAGCAAGACCCTGTCTCGAAAAGCCAAATAAAAGAAAAGATAGGAAAATACCCAGCTTACAAAAGCCATGCTGGGCGAAGAAGTTCTTCCAAAGATCAAGAAATAAATATTATGGTCAGACATGGTGGTGCACACCTATAATCCCAGCACTCAGGAGGCTGAAGTAGGAGGATCTCCACGAGTTCAAGGTCAGTCTGGGCTACATAGTGAGTTCAAGTCCAGTCTACATAGTGAGACCCTGTCTCAAAAACAATAATAAAATAATAATAATAATAAATAAATATTAGTAACAATGCTAGCTAATATTTTTAGTTGATTATGCACCCAGCTTTGTTTTATGCACTTTATATGTTAATTCACGAATCCTCAGAAAGACCATTGTAAACACATACTCTTTTATTATCTCTGTCTTAGACAAGAAAAACTGGAATGCAAATTAGTTAAGTCATCAACCCAAGACTGCAGAACAATGTGACAGGGTCACTTTTAATACCCAAGCAATACCGTACTAGGGTCTCTGCTCTTAAAACTCCTGCTCTGCTATACTCTCCTGAAGTATATATCCCTCTAAATTGCTTCCTCATAAAAGTTAACCGCAGTACACAAAGGACTTGTTCCTTGGAAATACGTCACAATCTTGCAATACAGAGTCACTGAGAAAACTGGACCTATTTCACAGCTCTGCTTTGCAGCCCGTTGGGAGAGCCCCATCTTGAACACAACACTTCTAAAGGGATAGTAAGTAGTAACAGAAATAGGTCTGGAGCCCAGGTCTGTTAGTCTTTCTGAGCTGGTAGTCTGTGTGTTTTGCTGTCTTGCAGTGGGGAAATCTGAATTTTGGAGTGTATGTTTGAACTTTAAGGATAAAGCTGTAACATAAGTTCCCAGGATAATCTATTAGTGATACAGCCTAGTTATTGATTTGATAATTGGGCCACTGTTGTACTTGGCCAGTAATCGAGCTTGATGCTCCATTAGGTAGGAAAACCTAGTAACCCAGGAACATGGTTCCCAGATATCAAGGAAATGCCAGAGTTATCAGTAGAAGAAAGTTGCTTCTTAAATTTATATGGAAATCCAAACCTAGATTAATCAAAGCAATCCTGAAAAAAAAAACTGGAGGATTTACACTATTTAACTTCATAACTTACTTTCTAAAGCTACTCAATAAGGATGGAGTGACAATGGTATAGATGACAGGATAGATGACAGATCAATGAAATAGAATAGAGTCCAGAAATAGACCCACACTTAAAGTGGTTAAATGATTTTCAGCAAAGGCAATAAAATAATCCAATGAACGAAGGAAAGACTTTTCAACAAATGATGAACTGGAACTAGATAGCCATAAGGAAAAAAAATGAACTCTGACCCTCATCTCATACCACACAAAAAAGTTAATTCAAGATAGATCACAGACCTAAACACAAACCCTTATAACATAAAACTTTATAGAAGGTAATAGGATGTCTCCATGACTTAGTAGTAGACAAAGGTCTTAAACAGGACACAGAAAGCAATAGCCAAAACTGGGAAAAAATGATAAATTAGACTCCATCAAGATTTACAGCTTTAGCTTTTCAAAAGATACCACTAAGAAAACAAATAGCAAGCCTCAAATCGTAGGAAAATATTTTTAAAGCATATATCTGATCAAAACTGGTAAACAGGTTTTAAAAACTCCTATAATTCAAAATAAAGTAAAATTTAAACACAAAAAAATGGGCAAAAGATTTAAAGGATGCTTCACAAAAGAAGATATACAGATAGCCAATAACATATTAAAGAGTATTTATCATCATGAGTCATCAGGGAAACACATATGAAAACCACAAGAAGATACCACCACACACTACTAGAATTTCAAATACTGAACTCTAAAATATCAAATATTCCCAAGGATATGGAGCAACAGGAACTCTCCTGCACTGCTGGAGGTAGTATAAAATGGTATAAGCACTTTAGAGAAAAGTCTGGCATTTCTAATGAAACCAACATATACGTAACCTATGACCCAGCAATTTCACTCCTAGGAATTTACCCACGTGAAATGCAAACACAAGTCTACACAAAGCTGTGGACAAAAAGGCCCCTGGCAGCTCTATTCATCCCAGTGCAACACTGGAAACAACTCAGCTGTCGATCAAGAGGAGGTGGAAGCATATGGAGGTAAAGCCAGAAAACCACACATGACAGAGCAATGAGTTGCACACTGAAAGAAGCTTACACAAGCAGACATTCTGAAGGTCCACTCAGGAACAGGAAAAATTAATCCATGGTGGAAAAGAAGCAGAACAGTGATAATTTCTGGGACACGAGGACATGAGGAAGACAGGTGAGTAAGCAGTGTTTTCCAGAGTTGTGCACACACTGTAATCACCTGGGGACCTTCAAACGCCCACGGCACAGCACATGCCCATGCCCAGGAGGCAGGCTGATGCACCCCACTTGGGTGGGACCTGGGCACGGTCTTTGTGGGTGCACACAGTTGACAGCTCCAGGAACTACTGTTCTGGGCTGACAGTGGTCTGTGTTGAGGCAGGATTTGGGTTACACAGTTGTACCAGTCTGTCAAAAATCAAAGAATTAAGCAGTTAACGTGTGTTTCATTGGATATACATTTTACACTCAATAAAACTGCAAAAGAAAAGTTTTTTTTAAAATGTAAATTCTTTCTGAGGTACTTCACGAGCAGTACTCTGATGTCTTCAGAGGTACTGAACTGCACTTTTAAAAAGATGCAGTAGAGGGCTCGACAGAGATGGATCCCATGGATCCAAGCGTGCTAAAGTGGGTAAAATAAAACGTTAAACTCCTGGTGTCTGTGGTAAAACTTTTTCAATTTTTCTGCACGTTACAAAATGGTAACAGTAAAATGCCGGGGGAGGAGCATCACACACAGGAGTCCAGTGGGCCTGAGTGCTTCAGCATCAGTGAAGCAGCCACACCACCCTTTCTCACCAGGCCTCCTTCCCACCTTACAGAACCAGGGCCTCTTTCCCACCTCATGGGTCCCCAGGCTGGGTGTCTGTCCTATGTCAGGCCAGGGCCCATCTGCATACCAAGCCAGCAGAGACCTAAACTTGGACGTGGCCTGGTTCACCATGGGCACTGCCCAGGCCTCTGTACTGGCTCCTGATTCTGGCCCATGGCTCCTGCCTCTCGAGATTCCCTGACACCAATTCTGCACTCAGCAGCCCCTCCAAACCCATGCCCACCACAATGACCCTGGTCCCCCACAAGATCTCCACTCTGCGAAGAAGGACCAGAACTCAGGGTCAGCCACTCCTCCCATCTCCTATCCATGCCCCACAGCAGCAGAACTCATCCCACAACTTGGCAGGAAAAGGGGTGTAGGGCAATCATGGAAGGGCCTGGTAGCCACTGCAGTGGCGCATCCCTATAATCCTAGCACTCTGGGAGGCTGAGGCAGGAGGATCATAAGTTTAGTCCCAGCCTGAGCAATTGAGTGGCCCTATCTTAAAATAAGAAATTCAAATGAATCAGAGGTATAGCTCACTGCAAAGGTCCTGGGTCCAATCCCTAGTACAGGAAGTAAGGAATTTAAGGAAAGGAAGGAGGAAGGGGAGTAGAGAGAGAAGGAAGAGAGAAAAGGAGGGAGGGGAAAGAAAGGGAGAGAGACAGAGAGGGAAGCAGGGAGACAGGGAAAAAGAGAGGGTGGGAATGTAAAATAAAAAGTAAAGTAAAATACAATTTGCAATTAAGAGACTGTGAATAACTCAAATTTGGGATTACGAGCAGCCAACCAAAGAATCAGCAAGCTGTGCCATCCCAGCACTGCCAGTCTGGGTGACACCAAGACCAAGCCTGACTGGGCTTATTCCTCAGCAGGGTCAGGCTGTTCTGGAAGGAGACTGCATCAGAGTCACCTCTGCATGAGCCATGCTGCAGACTTATTTCACCCCAGGGCTGCAACTCTTGTGCCTTCCCTATCTACCCAGGGCGCACCACACAGATTCCTGCTAAGGGAGAGAGATCGTTTGCAAATGGGAAGGACATCTAGAGGCAGAGGGAGGAGGCAGGGAAGGGAGGAGAAGGGAAATTTATGTGCACCTACTCCCTCAGACGAATGCACATTATGTACTGCAAACATGTACTGATAAAAGGAAGAGTGCCATGAAGAGCTCAGCAAGAGAAAGCTTCCTTGTGTATTCTGTCTGTGTTGCTTCACAGTAGGGCACACAGTAGGCACACAGTAAGGATGTGATGAATGATAACTGACTAATCTTGAGGCTGGGGTTTCTAAATCCAAGTCTGTTAACCCAGGTGTGTATAATGACATGTCAGGGTATAGAAAGAAATAAAATAAATGTATTCTGAGACTTTAGAGAGAGCTTTAATTTTCCCAGATGGTAATTCACTTAAAATATTATTTTAATAAAACAAATATAATCAGTGTGACCTGGGGGAGGGCAATTTGACAACATCTATTAAAATGCAATTATTCCAGCAATTTCCACTTCTAAGAAAGAAACATTTCTACAAGATACAAAAAGATATGCTCATCTAAGATAGGTATGATGGCATGTACCTATAATCCCAGCAGTCTGGGAGGCTGAGGCAGGGTGACTGCAAGCCCAGCCTGAACAATTTGCCGAGACACTATCTCAAACGTTTTAAAAATGGGGCTGGAGGGCCAGGGATTTAGCTCAGCAGCATAAGCACCTGCCTGACAAGCACGAGGTCCTGAGTTCAATCCATGGTACCTTAAAAAAAAAAAATGGGGCTGGAAGGGGGTGGTTCAGTGCAAAGGCCCTGGGTTCAATCCACAGTACTTACAAAAAAAAAAAAAAAAAAAAAAACAGGTTCACTTAACAAAAAACCAGAGACACTAAAATGCCCACCATTAAGACTGGTTAAATGGTACATGGACACAGACCCTATCCTGCAGCCAGCAGGCCAGAAGGAAGCTTAACTCTGCTCTCACGGATAGTGATCCCCAAGATACTGGAAAGTGGAGGGACAGCAAAGTGCAGCACAGAGCAGGTATGGCACAAACACCCGTGAAACCTAACTGCTAAAATGGCAATGTTCATACAGTGCCAAGAGAACGACATCTGGACAAAGCCAGATGAACAGACACCAATCCACCCGCTGCCCACAGTCCTAAATGGGGTGGGAAGGGCATGCACACCTAAAGCACCTAAGAAACACTGGAATGTTGTGGAAACTTGATAGTTAGAAAGTTGAAAAAGAAACGAGGTGTGTTCACATGTAGAAACATTCATGAGCACACATATGCACACACACACATACACATACATACACACACATACACATGCACACACAGGGTAGAAATGTCCCTTCCTGAAGGCCTGCTCTTCACACCTGCCCTCCATGTCCAGGCTGAAGCTCATTCTGCCTGACCACAGGGCCCTCGAAGCTACCACAGCCTCTGAGTAGAAATGTCTTGCTATGGACAGCAGCCTTCTATAGGCAGGACACCCCCAGTGCCTACTAAAGAAAAGATGGCCTCTGGCACTCTCCATGGGCGCACGAGTGCCCTGTCACTGGTCTCCAATCTTCCAGCTGCCCCGTGCAAGAATCACTGTGGATCGCAACCCACAGCCAGAAGGCAAGACATGTCTGTGTTTTGAACACTCTGGCTCTGTTTTAGGGAACATGGAGGTCTTCGGGAAGATCCCTCCCTGAGATTTTTGTTTGTATTTAAACATATGTACACATAACTCAACCCCGAGAACTATTTCCCAAGAAGAAATGCTAAGAGGCCCCTGGAAAACATAAGTTTTACTAGGGCTAAGCAATCTGAAACAGAACCAGCATCCTGAAAGTCAAAAGGAGGAGAGGGCAGAGAGGAGGCGCTCCACTCCACAGCCTCATAAAACTACAGCATCCCTGCCAAGTCCACAGGATTGCTGAAGGCAAGGAGAGCTGAACTCTTTTTCTCCTTCCCTTTCATCCAAGCCCCCACCCACAAATAACACTGCTCAGGGGTACAACCAGCTGTAGCTGCCAGGGGAAGGTACAATGCACACAGAGGCTCTTGGACCCAAATATCCCGGAGCTCGGAACTATACTAACAAAAAGTTAAGAGAAGGGGGATGGAATAGAGGGAATAAAGGCTTAAAGATTAAAGTCACAGGCAGAGACAGACGGCTCCATTTTTTAATAACTGAAAACGCCAGCTGGGTCTGAATGTGCCCATTGTTTAGCAGAGGGAGCTGTCTATGCAGGCAGGACTGATGGCGACAGGACCGTCTTCCCATCAGAAATAAGATTTACCAAAAGTGAGGAGGCTGGGGGTGACCCCACCCCTGAGCTCTATTTACTGATGGGTGGAGACCAACAGCCAGGTGAGAAGCCCGCGCTGCTGCCCTGGGCCCAGGGGGAAGCAGGGCATGAAAAGAAGGCTCTGCTCACAGGCACTTCCAGGACTGTGTGACCCCGTCCTCTTTTTCACTCCTTCAGTGCTGCTGGGGCTGTAGACTGGTGCAATTTAGCAGTCAGAGGCTCGAAAATGCATCTGCCCTTCAGCCCAGTAATTCACTTCTAGGATCCCAGCCCTGAGAAATAAACCAACCCAGGGCAGATCTTGATGCACAATGATATTCTGTGTAACATTATTTACAAGAGCAAGAAATCGGAAACAACCTGAATATCTAATGCTGGAGGGAATATTTAACGTTTATTTACTTATAATCTGCCTTACTGCAAAAAGGATGTAAAGCAGCTTACAAAAATACACAGAACAAGGTGGGGAAATGCAAAACGGGGAACGAAAGTAACAGAGAGGAAAAAATATTCCTTTAAATATCAAGGCAAAAGCTGGGCTGCAAATTCCTAATACACTGTGAACATCCAAACTCTTCCAATAGGGGCACAAGATAAAACTGCCGCTGCCACTGGTAACAACAGCAGCCACAGTTTGTTGTTATGTCCCTCTCATTCTCTCAGTAACAACCAAGGTACTGGTCACTCTGTCCGCATTCATAGAACAGGAGATCTAAGCCAGGGGCCAGCCAGGGCCAATAAATGACAGACACAAGTGTGAACACAAATTTCCCTAAGTCAGTGCTTTCCACTCCAACCACATGCTTAAATAAACTGTACATTCATGCAGTGGGATGCCTACGGGCATGAAAAAGAGATGTTTGCAGAAAGAGATTAATGGCATGGGAAAAATGTTTAACATACAATGTTAGAGTTAAAAAGCAGGAGAAAAAGCTACATGAAATGCATATTTCAACCATGTAAACCAGATGATTTAGTTTATAGTTTTGATTATGTAAAAACAACTATAAAAAAGTCTTTGTATCTTAAAAATACCTAAAGGTCACTGTGATCTTACATCACTCTGTACACATACCACCCACATTTGCATCTACTCACTTTTGTCTTAAATTCAAACTCTACGTAAATAGCAGAATCAGAAAATATACATGTTGAGACTCAGCAAGGAAGAATCTTGTGTTTTTGTGCGCCATCATGCTGATCCCGATCACTGAACAACTTGAGAGCATTTTCTTCGCAGTTATTTGGGGTTAAGTGTCAGAAGACAAGTACATAAATTAGTTTGTTCCCTTTCTGTTTTTCCCTTCAGATACACATGAACAAGCACAGTTATAGACATGCATGCTCAGGCCTTTCTCTGGTGATGGCAGACACAGACCCACCCATATGTATGAGGGCCCCATGTTCCAGGAAGGGACCAAGAGCAGTCCCTGCAAGTTCACCCCTACCAAGTCTACCCAGGTGACTGTTGCTTCAGGAAGGTCAGTTCTACACCTGAGGCCTAAACACCTGGAGACAGTAATGTGCATTTTACTGGGAGAAGAGCTTTTCCCAGTTTTGCAAGGGCCTTTCTAAGCACGAAGGTAGATGTGCTGGTCCCAGTTATAACAGGAACTGGGACAAATTCACTGGCGTTAGGATTGGCCCATGACCAAATGTCAACCTATGCTCCAAAGATGCCGGGAAAGTTTAAGCATCAAAGACTGACACGGCATGTGTTCAGTACCTAGGCACATGAATACCTATGCCAGAGACAGGGCACAAAGGCCCAAAGGGGCTGGCACAGTCAGATCCACCTGTGTGGGTCAGGTCCCTCACACCCTACCAGACACAAAGGATCTCGATGGCAGGGGGCCAAGATTGACTTTGGAGGGGGCTTTTCCTGCTGGCCACCAAACACTGCTCAGCCCTAAGACACAGGCTTGGTTTTGCACAGGAGACAAAATAACAATTTCCCAAGAGCTATTTAATGTCTTCTCTAAAACTTGCCTCACCATTACCATGGAGTTAATCACTCACCCAGAGAGTCAGCTTCAGCACTGTACTGCAATGCAGTCAGCTGTGTTTTAGTTATCTGAAAGCAGGGGAGGAAATATTTTAAATGCTTTAGTATTTAAACAAATAGAAGGAAGGCAGATTTCTTTCATGTTTCCAACTCCAAAAGCCACAGAACAGCTTGGACCCTAAATTTTGAAATGAGTTTAGACTAAAGGAAGTATCTCAATCTGCCAACAGACTCTAGGCAAAGATTGTATGAAATATTCATTCTGTTGCTGCTACTGGGCAGCACCCCAGTGCTCCAAGAAGGTGCTGGACGGGAGAAGAGAACAGACAGTGCCGGCTGACAACACCTCTCATCTCCCAGTACCCAACATCTGGTGGCCCTCCTTGAAGGAGAACCAGGAGGAAGGCAAGGAGAACCTTCAGCCAGAGCTGCATGACTATTAAATTAACAAGGTGGATTATAGAAATTCTGGAAAATCAGGCATGATGGCACACTCCTATAATTCCAGCACTTGGGAGGCTAGGCAGGAAAATTGTTGCAAGTTTGAGACCAGCCTGGGCTACAAAGTGAGTCAAAGCCAGCCTGAACTGCATAGTGAGACCCTGTCTCAAAAAGACAATTAATTAATTTTTAAAAATAATATTAGAAGCCGGGCGTGGTGGCGCACGCCTTTAATCCCAGCACTCGGGAGGCTGAGGTAGGCGGAGCGTTGTGAGTTCGAGGCCGGCCTGGGCTACAACGCGAGTACAAGGCCGGCCTGAGCTACATAGTGCAACCCTGCCTCAAAAAACCAGGGCCGGGAGTTTGGCTCAGTGCCTTAAGCACCTGCCCTGGCAGGTGCGAGGTTGTGAGTTCAATCCCCGGTGCCGCAAAAAAAAAAAAAAAAAAAAAAAATATATTAGAAAAGAAGAAAACCTAGGAAAAAGCTAGAAATGGTAGTGCATGCTTGTAATCTCAGCACTCTGGAAGGCTGATGCAGGAAGACTACAAGTTTGAGCCCAGCTTGGGCAACTAAGCAACTTAGCAAAACCCTGTCTCAAAATAGAAAATAAATAAATACACACTATATATATACACGCAAATTACATGTATGTTTATTTTATGGCTTGGGGTTCAGTATGAAAGTCCTGGGTTTAATTCCCAATACTAAAAAAAAGAAGAAGAAAAAACCCTTCTTTATAAAAGGAAACTCAGGGCCAGGGATGTAGCTCAGCAGCATTGCACCTGCCTGACAAGCACAAGATCCTGGGTCCGAATCCTGGTGCAAAAAAAAAGAAAAAAGGAAACTCAAAATCACTTATACCCCCAGCCCCTGAAATGATCCGCAGTTAATATTTAGTATCTTTTCTTTCTGTCTTTTTTTTGGGCCTGTGCATTTTGCTTGTTACTGAATTAAGCTGAAATAGAATCTCTTGCTCTGCTTTTTCACTTAGCATTAGATTTCATATAATTGCCATGGCTTTAAAATCCCTCCCTAAAAATAAATAAATAAATAAATAAATAAATAAATAAACAAAATCCCTTCCTAATTATCATTGTAAGAGATGCATGAAGTACCTTAACTTACTTCATTTGGGAGGCTCCTGATTTTTTGCACCTGTAAGTAATGCTGCAAAGAATATCTTTGTGCAGAATTGCAAATTATTTGTGCTCATCTCAAATTATTTTTTGCAAGATGAATTATGAAATCACAAAGTAGAACTTATTTAAGGATCCAGAGAGATTTTCCATAAATTCCCTGAAAGCCTGTGTCAAGTCAAAGCCTTCTAATTACCCGTCATTAAAACCACCACCACACTCCTACCAGGACTGCTGGGCCTGACCCCCAGGCATCTGACCTACAGAGCTCCTCGAGGGGTGCCCCCTTGGCCCAAAAATGAACACAGGCCACAAACAGGACAGATCCTTGCCCAGGACAGAGCCCAGCACCTTTCGACGGCGAGAAAGTTTGGGGAGGCTCCAACGCCCCCCACCCTGTTGTTTCCATTAAAAATACTAAGCAGGTTCCCTGGGTGTTATATGAGCTAGAAAGATTTCATGTCCTGAGAAGGAAGAGAGAAGAAAGGGGAATCTGAATCATGAACTCCATGGAAACGTCCAGGTGCCGCCTGCACCCTGGGCCTAGGAGCCGAGTTGTTTGGTTTGGGGTCTTCACTTCTTCACTTGAGCCTTGAAGGAATCAGTCTTTCCCCACACTCCCTCAAAGCAGCAGGTGACACTTGCACAGAAAACAGCCGTCAGCATCATGGCTCATTCTCTTCCCGCTGCCAGCCACTGGAGGAAAGACCTGCCTGCTGACACCAGAGGTCCCTGGTGGAGGGGAGGGAGGCCCGGAGGAGGAGGGACAGAGCAACTAACAGAGACAGTGCTGCCGTGGACAAGCTGTGCCCAAATCCGGCTGCCACTTAGTGTGTAGCGACCTAAGACAATCACTTCTCCCTGCTGGACCTCATAATCAGGAGCGATACTGCCATCCTTTAGGGATCACAGTGAGGACCACGTGAGGTCACATTTGTAAAGCACATGGTGGGTATGGTGGTTGATATGAAACAAAGCAGTTAATTCATTTTTAATATTTTTAAATCATTGTAACCTCTGAAATAAACAGGCAAATGATCATCTGCAGGGGAAAAGCATGGAGAGTGAATGAATGCAGGAAAGCAGACCCTTGCCACCCCAGGCATGGCATGGCCCCAAGGAACTCACTACCAGATCAGCCCAAGAGCAACCCCATTCTGGGTGGCCCTGCCAGAGGAAGGCGCAGGCACCCACCTCTGCTTGTCTCTCAAAGCCACTTTTTGGAATGCTTAGTTTCTAGTTTCTTGGTTTTCCAGACTTGTACTTGGGACCCCACTGGTATTAGAGCATCCATTAATCCCTCTAAGATCCCACAAGAGAACTCCAGTGACACATAAGGACAGGTGATGTCAGGTCTGGGTAGACACGCTCCTGGGAAAGAGAATATCATTGCATGTCCTGCATATCTACAGCTGGAGAGAGTGTTACCCCTTTTAACCCTTACCACTGCCTAGAAAGCATCACTGCCAGGTGTCAGCCAGGTAGGGTCACGTAGGGGTTAAGTGGCGAGCCCTCAACTGGAAGGTAGAATCTAAAACACAGGTTCTTTTTCACAATGGTGAACCATCCCTCAATTAAAGAAAGAATTTCTCCTGCCTGAGACTTTGGGTGGCCTCTCAAAGACGGGAAAATACTTGCTAGCGCCTAAAATGCATTATTACTACACCCTGTCATTTCCAGGACTTCTTTCTTACTACCCAAGTAGACTAAAAGCACTGTAAGACACAGCTCCTCCTTCCTATGTCACAGTGCTCAATAAAGGTCATAGAGTTAATCAATTGACTGATGAAATGAGAGGCCCACAAAAGAATGAAGCAAAAGGGAGGAAAAAACAAACTATAAATACAACTGGCACAAAGGTAAAGCACTGTAAAAACACACTTGCTCAGTCCAGGAAGATACTTGGCCTGGGTGTCAGAGCAGGTGGAGCATGCTGACAGGGAAGGACAGTGGGCAGGGACATGGCAGCAGGAGAGGGAATCTGCAGTCCAGCCCCGAGAGCCAGAGGCACACCTATCACCAAGCACAAAAGGACAGCAGACTCAGGCACGATGGCCACCACAGTGTGGTGCATTCACACTCTGCATCTGAGGCACCTACGTCACACAGTGACAGGCTGAGGTCCAGTGGAATAAGACGGTCCAAGGCCACTGGTCAGGACCCTGCTCAGCCAGAGTTCCACCAGTCTGGGCAGCACTACACTACTACACGAGCCATCACTGTACTCTGTCTCAGCACCACCTATACTGGGACCTCATAGTTTTCTTTAAAGAACTAATTTCATCTTATTTTTATTTCTTTTTATTTTTTTTAAGCAAAGTCTCACTATGTGGTACAGGCTGGCCTTGAACTCATTTATGTATCCCAGACCGGCCACAAACTCACATCAATCCTCCTGCTTCAGCCTCCCAAGTGCTGAGATTACAGGTGTGCGCCACCATGCCTGACTCATCTTATTTTTTTAAAAAACCCCTTTCCCTTTAAAAAATAATTTATTGCCGGGGTGGTGGCACACACCTGTAATCCCTGCACTCAGGAGACCAAGGCAGGAGGATCATTGCAAGTTTGAAACCAGCCTGGGCTACAAAGTGAGCTCAAGACCAGTCAGTCTGAACTGCATCTTTCTACCTCAAAAAAAAAAAAAAAAAAAAAAAAAGATAATTTATATTACTCTTTCCAGCAAGTCCACTGCTAGGCATGTACCAAAGGAACCAAAAACAGACACAACTACTGCTCTCACAATAGGCGGGGGGTGTAAAGGACCCAAGCACCCACCAACCAATGAATGCAGAAACAAGATGGGGTCTACACATACTCTGTGATACTCCTCAGCCTTCAAAGGAAGGCAATTCTAAAACAAGCTACAAGAGGAGAAGACTTAAAGATATCATGCCAGCAAAATAAGCCAGATACAAAAGGTTCACAAGTGTATGATTCCATTCACATACAATACCAAGAGCTGCCGACTGACAGACAAAGTGGAACAGTAGCTGGTAGGGGCTGCGGGAAAGGGCCGAGGGAGTTCATGTTTCCTAGGCATAAGGTCCCAGTTTGGTATGATGGAAAAATCTTAGAAGTATATGCTGGTAATGGTTGTATAATTTAATTTAATCCCACTGAACTGTACACTTAAAAATGGTGACAAAGACAAATTTTATGTTCTATGTATTTTATCACAATAAATCAATCAAACAGGAAACTGTGTATGACTTACTATCACTGGAACCAGACACGTCAAAGTAGAAGGCACTCATGAACCCAGAAATGTCAACACACTTTGCCTTCCATGAGGTACCTGCCCATCAGACAGAGCGGAGACAGCAGCACTCAGGAGCCAGCACTCACAGGCCCCTCCTCAAGTGGTCAGAGGGACCTGCTCACAGCCCGACACAGTGGTGGGGAACCAACTTGGGGAGTCTCTGCGCCAAGGTCATGCCACCAAGCTGGACTCCACGGGTGCCCAGGGTCCTCACTACATATGTCCAGCATCCCACAGACCCATCCTGGGAGAAAAGGGTACTCTGGGCTGCGCCTGCTTTGCATGAAGGAGCCTCCATGGAGCTCCCAGAAGAGGAACCCAGAAGACCACCATGCACCCACAGCACTGAGCTCCTGGGCATCAAGGAACCAGAAGCCCTGGGAAAGGAGCCTGGGGCCAGAAGACCGCAGATGAGACAGCCTGTGAGCGCGGGGGCTGCTGGCAGCATACCTCGATTGTACAGTCAAAATGCACAAGGACGTTAGGAAACAGTCAATTAGATGTGATACTGTGGAATAATAATACCAAAGGTCCGGAGTGGAACGCATTAGCTATGCATTCCAAATACCTGATTCCAGAGCCCAGTCTGCAAGGCAGATACTTTCACCATCCAGTACAAAGGGTCAACAATACCAAGGCTGCCAAACTTCTGCCTGGGGGCTGTGTGGCAGCTGGCCAGCAATCCAAAGGCTGCACTTGATTGGCATAAAACACAGCCGAATGGAGTCCCTTTCATCTACCCCACAGAAGAGGGGCCCGGAGCTGCACCCTGGCCCTGCCTGCCAGTCTCCATCAGGAGTGCTGTGGAGCTCTCACCCCTCTCCCCACACCCTCGGCATGCCTTTCTCTTCCAGGCACCCGGGCTCCCTGCAGCTGTGCGCCTGCTCACCAGTCTACTTCCTAACTTGGGTTTCCTCCCTGCTTGTCTCTCCTCCCTCCCTACAGATGCCAGCCTGAGAAACAGTCTCCAGGCCTCTTCCCTCTACCCACCAGGGCCAGGGTGAGCTCGCAAACCACGGATCTTTCCTCCCTGCTGAAACTCCTCAAAAATGCCTGCTGCCTCCAGAAAAGTGTCTACATGACTTGTCCCAAGACTTGAGCTCTTCCTAACTGGCTTCCAATCAGCAGCACTAGCTCACTCCTGTCTGTTCATACCTGCAATCTAACCACACACCTCCTCTGGGCCGTCCAAACTGCTGGACCCTGAAACATGCCGAAGCCTCCGCACAGAGAGTGCCCATTTCCTAGAACTCTTAAGCCCTCATCTGCCACAGACAGACTCCAACACACCCACTGGAACCCCACACGAACAGCACCCACTGGGGAGCCTCTGCTGGCTCTCACTGCTGAGCTGCTAGGATCCATTTTACGGTCCTGACCACAGCTCACCTATCTATATTCTGCACATTTGCTTTCCAAATCCATCTCCTATCCTCCACCTTGAAGATCAATGAGTCCTGCAAGCCAAGTGTTTGAGTGCCCAACATCCAGAAGGCCCTGCTCACAGTAAGTGCTAATGGCAGCCACTCTTCCACATGGGCCTATATTCACTGAAGGATTTGGTTTTTTCCTCAAAAGCAACAGCAACAGACCTGACTGTAAGCAAAAAGGAGGCTTTCACAGAAGCTCTGGGAAATCACAACAGCAAAAGAGCCCTTAGGACCTCTGCAGTCTTCTCTCCAGTCCAGCAAACTATTTCCACCAACATGTGGATTTCTAGGCCTCCTTGTTTCCCTGCCTCTTCTTGCCAAATTTCAGACTCCTAGAGGAGAAGAGCTTCATCTTACTTAGTCTACCTTGGTTCAGGTATTTATTCCTGGGCCAATTGAATATGCACAAGGCTGCAGGTGGCAGGATGACCAAGCTCAAATGTGGCCCTAGGAGACTACCTCACCCCTGTCTTGACAAATAGGGTATTCAAAGACAGTGGGCAGGGTGCAAAGAGCTACCGAGCTTCCCAGCTGGTCTTTCTAATGGTGCACATTCATGGTCAGGTTTGTCTTCTAAGGCACTGGAATTACCAAGCCAGGAAGGCCTCTTCCACACTGGTCTGGGCCTGCATCCAGCAGTCCTCAGGCTTCCCCAGGACGGCCTCCCAGGAGCCCACCTGCTGAGACGGGCTGGAAAGCAGGCAGGCAGGCACCAGATGTCTAGGGAACTGGAAAAACAGCACCCTCCCATGGCCCAGCAGCAGTCTCTTGCCACCTAATCCCTAGGCCCTGGGCCACACAGGTTTTCAGAATTGAGAACTTTGTAAAATGTAGCCCAAGAACAGACTGAACACATAAAGCAACAGGACAGAATCAAGAGTCCAGAGGGATACC
The DNA here is from genome assembly GCA_004363535.1 of Dasyprocta punctata. NCBI lineage: Eukaryota > Metazoa > Chordata > Mammalia > Rodentia > Dasyproctidae > Dasyprocta > Dasyprocta punctata. Next base: position 167,922 of record RJWM01000701.1, read on the forward strand.
CTCACATTTATAGCCAACTGACTTTCAGCAAGTATGCTAGCACAAAGGGGGAAAGAATAGTTTGGTCAAGAGTACAGGTTAACAAGACACACACAAGCAAAAGAAATAGGGTGGACCTCTATCCCACAACACATACAAAAACAAACTCCAAATGGATCAAAGACCAAACCATAAGAACTGTAACTAGAAAATTCCTAGAAGAAAACACAGGTATAAATCTTCACAACCTTGGACTATGCAATGGTTTCTTTGATCTGAAATATAAGCACCAAAAGAAAAACTGAACTTCTTCAAAATTAAAAATGTTTGTGCTTCAAAGGACACTATCAAGAAAGTGAAAATAAGGTGGAATATTATACAACAGGGATGAACCTCAAGAACACTATGCAAATAAGTCTAAAACAGGAAGGCAAGCACCATGTCCTCTCCACATATGCCAGTTCAAAAGTTGATCTCCCACTGAGCATGGTGGCACATGCCTTTAATCCCAGCACTTGGGAGGCTGAGGTAGGCAGAGTGTTGTGAGTTTGAGGCCGGCTTGGGCTACAAAGTGAGTTCAAGGCCAGCATGAACTGCATAGTGTGACCTTGTCTCAAAAAACTAGGGCCGGGAGTTTAGCTCAGTGGCTTAAGCGCCTGCCTGGCAGGTGCAAGGTTGTGAGTTCAATCCCCAGTGCCAAAAAAAAAAAAAAACAGTTGATCTTCCATAAATAGAGATTAATAGCGATTATCAAAGGCTGGGAAGGTTGGGTGGGGCAGAAAGAAGATGATTAATGGGCACAAAATTACAGTTAGATAAAAGGACTAAGTTCTAATATTCTATGCAAAGGATAACTGATTTACGGCAATCAAATGAATACTGCAAAACGGTACAAAGATCTTGAATGTCCCCACTACAGATATGCCAATATTCTGAGATAGTCAAGACACATTATTTCCATGTATTGAAGCATCACACTGCACTCCATAAATATGTACAATTATTAATTACCAATTTTTAAAAGTGTTTTAAAGCATTTTTAAATGAAAAGACAACTCATAGCTGGGAGTGGTGGTTCATGCCTGTAATCCCAGCACTTGGGAAGCTGAGACAGGAGGATCACTGCAAGTTTAAGCCCAACCTGGGCTACACAGTGAGTTTGAGGCCAGCCTGGAATACATGGCAAGACCCTGCCTCAAAAAACCACAAATAAAAAAAAATTTTTTTTAAAGACAACTCACAGAATAGGAGACATATTTGTAAATCATATATCTGAAAAGGAGCTAGTTGGAACATTAAAAACTCTTACAACTTAATAATAAAAAGACAACCCAATTTAAAAATGGGCAAAGAGCTTAAGTAAGCATTTCTCCAAAGAAGACAGATTAATAGCCACATAAAAGATGCTAAACATCAGGGGAATGCAAATCAAAACCACGATGAGATAGCACTTTATACCCACTGGGATGGGTATAATCAAACAGACAGACAGCAATAAATGTTGGCAAGGATGTAGAGAAACTGGAACCCTCCTCCACTGCTGGTGGGAATGTAAAATGGTACAGCTGCTGTAGAAGACAGCTTGGCAGCTCCTCAGAAAGTGAATACAGTTAGCATATGATCTAGCAATCCTGTCCTAGGGATGTACCCAGGAGAACCGAAAAGCCTGAACCAATCTCATCACAGTAGTATTGTTCCTAGCTGTAAAAACAAAGCAAATGCTTATTAATTGGTAATTGGATTTTTAAAAATTTGGTCTATTGATACAAAGGAGTATTATTCAGCCTTTAAAAGGGATGAAGTACAGACTGATACTGCTACTGGGTGAATCTTGAAAGTAATAGGCTAAATGAAAGATGACAGATACAAAAGGTCATGTATTGTATATAATTCAATTTATTAAAAATACCCAGAATAAACAAATCTATAGAGACAGAAAGTAGGGCAGGGGAAAAAGAAAATGGAAGTGAGTGCTACTGGGTACAGTCTCTTCTGGGGCTAAGGTATTCTAAAATTGATTATGGCAGTAACTGTACAATGATGCAAAAATACTAAAAACCAACTCCTTAAGTGGGTGAATTGTATGGTATTTGAATTATAATTCAATAAAGCTATAAAATGTTTTAAATATGGTATATTTACTGTACAAAGGAATGTGCTACTATAAATCAGTGCTATAGAAGGATTCCATAGTGTATTGTTTTGCAAAGTTACATATGAAGTACTTCATAATATTAATTATAAAGTTATAAATAAATAAAAATGTTATCCCCAAAAAACAGTTCAGTACAAATACAAAATATCACATATTATATAATGCTATAGCAGGGACGAGTCCACTCCCTATAATCAAACATTCAGGATTCACACTGATGGAAAAAATAAAAGTTATAAATAGCCTCAGTCAACTCAGACAGAGTTTTACACCCAAACTCTTCCCAAATGCTTTCAGTGCTTATAGTTGCTTGAATTTTGGAATTATAGACACATTATGATAGACCTGCATTTCTCACCTTGCCCAGTAAGGTTCAAGAAATAGTCATTGCTGCTAACTCATCCTAAAAAGTTGCAATGCAACTAGGAATCTCAAAGGCATCCTTGGGCAATGTTAATTATAGAAATATACATAGCTAATTCTATAAGGGATAAGGAAAAGAAATCTTTGTCCTTCATTTTACACAGAATCAGATACAGTATGTCATTACTAAATCCCAACAATCAAATAATAACACAAAAAATACACATATTAAGTCAAAGCAAAACATAAAACTACAGAGATGGTTATAAACAAACACACTGGAAGGCACTCGAACATTTAGTCTAAGCTTTTAGTGCTTGGAAGAATATATGGATATTATTCAGCCCTTGAAAGAAGGAAATTCTGACACATCCTACTACACGGGTGGACTCTGAGGATATTAAGCCAGGTGAAATAAGGCAGACATAGGAAGAAAAGTAACAGATTCTATCTGTACAAGGACTCCAGAGCAGTCAGATTCTGACAGAAAGGAACATGGCTGTGCCAGCGGTGGGAGAGGGGCCTGGGGAACAAGTGTCTAACTGGGAAGGTCCAGTTTGAGAAGGTGAAAAAGTTCTGGAAATGTGGGGTGGTGATGGTCACATATTGGGGTATGTACTTAGTGCCAGTGAATGACAAACTTACAGGGTTAAAAAGGAAAATTTTACTCAGGCATGGTGGTGCACACTTGCAATCCCAGTACTCTTAAAAAGTTGCAGTGGGAGGATTGCTAGTTCAGGCCCAGCCTAGGTGATTTAGTACTCAGTGAGACATCTTGTCTCAAAAACGTAAGAAAGTGTTAGAGATGTACTCAGTGAAAAGGCCCTGGATTCAATGCTCAGTTCTGGAAAAAAGAAAGAAAGAAAGAAAGAAAGAAAGAAAGAAAGAAAGAAAGAAAGAAAGAAAGAAAGAAAGAAAGAAAGAATTAGGTGTTATCTTTCACAATTTGAAAGGTAAGTTGGAAGAAAATACAACAAAACAGCCAGGAGTGGGGGCGCATGCCTTTAATCCCAGCACTTGGGAGGCAGAGGCAGGAGGATTGTTGTGAGTTCGAGACCAGCCTGGGCTACAAAGTGAGTTCAACGTCAGCATGAACTGCATAGTGAGACTCTGTCTCAAAAAATAGGGCCGGGGGGATTTAGCTCAGTGGTGTAAGCACCTGCTTGGCAGGCACAAGGTTGTGAGTTCGATCCCCAGTATAGAAAAAAAAAAAAAAAGAAAAAGAAAGAAAGAAAGAAAGAAAGAGAAAAAGAAAATACAGGAAAACATTAAAAGCAGTCGGTGGGGGATCTAAGGGCATCTGGAAGGTCATACCAATCAGACACATTCCTTGTTTTGCTTCGATGCCTCTCCACTTATTCTCATCCTCTCTCTGGGGAGCCCTAAAGTATGGTCCAGAGTTGCATTCAAAAGCCCAGGGGTCTGCACTCAGCCGTCTGCACATTCTTCAGCAACAAGGGAAGTCTGTCTCCATAGCCACTAAACACCAGGAAACACACTGCACCTGCCCTGCCCCTGCTCACAACCCACACAAGCAACTCTGAGGACCCACAGGAGTCTAGGAACGGGCAAACAAAGGAAAGAAAGAAGCAATGCACTAACCAAGGCCCTGCCACGTGCCAGCCTGTGTGAGTGAGGTCCCCACCACACAGCAGTCCCCACCTGGATACAAAAGACAAAGTGCTGCCATCCAAGCCTTACAGATACGGACCCTTTGGTGCAAATAAGGAGTCTTAGGCCAGGCCACATTCATTCATTCATTCATGGCAGTGCCAGGGACAGAACCCAAGCTTCACACATGCTAGGTAAGCTCTCTATCACTGAACTATACCCTTCGCTCCAGGTCAGCTTCTAATCAGTCACACTCCAAAGCCTTCCTTAGGAAGAATGAAGATGCAAGAAAACAGCTTAAGATTTGCTGTGAGTAGAATTCAATGACTGGAGAACCACACAGTGTGTGTGAGATCAAGTCTGGTGGAGTTTACGGGAGGCCAGCACAGCCTAGTGGTCAAGATCATGCACTCTGGAGTCCAACAATGGGAGTCAGTTGTTTATCATTCTTAGATGAATGGCCCTCCACAAGGAATTGATCTGGTTCAGATTTCAAGTCACATATAGAAGACTGGCGCTGTGTCTAACTTTTTGGGGTCATCAGGATTAAATGAGATAACGCAGGTCAAAGGATTTAGGGTGGTGCCAGACACAGCTGAAGCACAATGCCAGCTACTGGAAAACTAGCAAGAACCCTGGTTCTGTATCAGCACAGCAACTCTAACAGGCAGGTATTGTAAGTATCACTTCTAACTAGAGTAAGTCTAGAGCTCAGAAAAGTCATGTAAGTTACCTAAGCTCAATCATCTACTAAAGTGGTGAAACTAGAATTCAAGCCTGGGTCAGTGAGATTCTGATGAAAAACAAGATTATACAGCACAAAAAAGAGCACACTAAAGCCGAGGGTGGGAGCACACAGTTGTCGCCCCAGAACTTGCAAGGCTGAGACAGGAGGTTCATACAAGATCAGAAATTTGAAGCCCAGCCTGGGCAACACAGTGAGATGGCATCTGAAACTGGAGAGCAAAGTCTTTTCCTGTTCCTTCTCTGGTAACCCCACCTATCCCCACAGCAGCCCTACGTGGACTGTCAACTGGAAGAAGCAGCCTTCAGCCAATCTCTGCTGTGGCAGGGCTGGGGGAACCCTCTAGCCTCACTGGGCAGGGGTAGCACTGGTGCCAAATGAGAAGGCAGGGATAATGGCGTTTGCAAAGTGTGGGTGCAAGGGCCCTAGGGTACGGGGGCTCTGTGTCCAGGAACTGAGCCTGGGATGCACAGACACTGGTGTGAGAATGAAGAGCTGAGACCTGGTAGGCAGCAGGGCCTGAAACAGCACAGGCTGACCCTGGGATAAAGTGGTTGGATACAGACATGGTCCCATCTTCACAAGCACGGCTGAAGAGCAGACTGTCAGTGCTGGGAGGACAGCTGCAGGCTGAGCTGCAGAGGCAGACAGAAGCTGGGCCTTTCTCTTAAGCCCTTTATCATTATTTGAGCTTTGTACTTTGCACATACATCAGCCCATCAAAATGTAACACCTATTTTTCATGTTTGATGGGCCGCCTTTCTGCCATGGAGTGGGGTAGTTATCTAACCCGAGTCACCTTTCCTTCATTCGCTTAAAAAATAAAAACAACATTCCTCCCAGGGCTGTAAAGGGATTCAGCAAGCAAATGCAGAGTAACAGGCAAACATGGAGCTTTATTATCCTTGCTGCTGTCCATAAATTTAATCTGAGCACCTCCTCCCGCTAAGAAAAACAAAACAAAACAATCCTGATTGAACAACACCAGGCCCGCACTGTTTCTTTCCTTTCTTGCTACTCAAGTGGAGTGTTGTGGAGTGGAAGGGCGGCCTAAGTAAGAAGCCCACTCCCAACTGCTACCACAAGAAAGACCCTCAAAGGAAGAATGCTGCACAAGAACTCATCGCCAGTTGCTGTCAAGTTCCATTTCCATTGGATAGCAAGGTTTCTCTCCAGTTTTGGTTTTGGTTTTGGTTTTGGTTTTAGCTTCTCCTAAATCTGCAGTCAGGATGGAGGCAGGCAGTGGCCCTTGAGAACCAGGAGCCAGGGCCGAAAACGCAACACAGTGCTCAGAATGCCCACCCACTGCCAGGCGCATGTGACCTGCGGAGAAGAATGTCAGCATGGGCTGTGGGTCCCAATGGGAGGACAGAAAACAAACTCAGAGAGCTCTGCACACACAGAAAGGAGCTTGGGAATGGGAACAATGACAGTTATTCTCCCAAATATTTTATCCTTCATCTGAAATAAAAAGGCTGCTGCGTTGGCTGCAGAGGAGCAGCCCCACAGGAAATCTCAGAGGCCCTTTACCAGGGAGCCAGCCACACACCCACTCATGATCAGCCTGAGTTCCCCTTGTCACCCGCCAAAGGACACAGTCAGTCCACCATGCGTTCCCAGGCCATGTCCTAAAGTGCTCCCGGAAGCCGTCAAGACTACATAGTTTGTTTGCTTGTTTTTTCCTATCGGAATTAGGAACTGAACCCAGGTCCTTCACACTGAGCTACATCCTCAGTCCTTTTTAATTTTCATCTTGAGACAGTGTCTCGTTAACTTGCCCAGACTAGCCTTGAACTTGCAATGTGGCTCAGTATGGGCAACCACCCAGACTATATGCTTTTAAGGGATGAGCAAGCCCCAAGGAAAAAAGTAGCTGCTACTCAGAAGTGATCTTCTCTTGAGTTATGAGGTCCAAATTCCTGAAATTAAGCAGATGGTCAAACTGAAGCTTTTAGAAGGAAAAGGTTTCCACAACATAGGAAATAAAGGGCAGGATCACTCCAGGAACTCCACATTTTTACATTTTTCATCTTTAAGTTATATCTGATTTTCAAAGACTAAGCTTTCCTGTTGCACCAGGAGTCCCTCTCTTCTGGAGTCGAGTAACAATCCCCAGGCCACAGTGGCGCAGTGGCTGCCAGCGCTGCTGGAAGGGCCAGGGTCTTACACTCAGCTCAGTGAGGAAGCCACCGCACTGTGCTGAGTCTTCCTCTTTTTTCCCAGTGTTAAAGATAAACAACCCTGTGTTCCCTAGACTGCAGCACAGCCACTATGCATAAAGCCAAGTGTCACACAATGAAAATCTATATCATCTCCAACTGCTGCCAGGTTAGGACAAAACAGAACATAGCCTTCCCCCACCAGGCCTTGATTTTTACGAACTCACAGGGTCATCTGGGGAATGCTTCTCAATTTATAGCGTACCCTTGAGCTTAGTCGTATACCCAAGACCTTTTAGTTTTGTCTAAGTACTCAATCTGATGGGACAAAAACAACTTCACGTGCTTTGATCTGTTCAGCAAATGATTTTTTTTTCAACAATTTTATTTTATTTATTGGGGGGGATACCAGGGATCGAACTCAACCTCGCGCTTGCTAACTGACAACAACTTTAAAAAATCAAGTTTCTACCCAACTTGTTATGAACAAAAAGGAAAATAAAAAGAACAACAACAACTAAGAACCTGGAATCTCCTCTTGCTAAGCATAACGCAAATAATACATCAAAAAAAAAAATTTAAAGCAATCATCCCTCTTCAGTGTTTGGTGGTTAAATCTGGCAATTTGAGGTAGCCACTCTCAAACATGAATCTTTAATGATGAGCTTTTATCCACCTCCAAAAAAGTGTGGATCTTTGAGAAGAAATTTTTTTTAACTCTGATAAGACAGTAATCTCCTACCTTGCTGACTCAAAGGTACTTGCATATTAATTGCTTCAGACCCCCAAAATCCCTGCTGAACTGGCTAAATTGTGGGCCAAATTCAATAATCCAGCAACCTCCCATTCAATGGCTCACCAAGATAACTTTGCATGTTTAATTTAAAAGTACCGATCGCTGTGAAACGAAATGCTAACGCAAGCCCATCTTGCACCCTAGCCATCGCCGCCTAGTCTCTGATGGACAAGCGGCGAGCTGCAGAGCTGAGACTCAGGGCAGCCTCTGGACAATGAGGAAAACACAGCTTGCCATCTCTATTCCAAATGATATCTGTTCTCCCAAATCAAACTTTTTAAACATGCCCCTGTAGGTTAATTTCCCTGATACAGAGGCAGGGAGATCTGCCCTCAGATACTCAAATATTATCTACTCCGATTGCATCTAATTAGCAAGAAATACACAATTCTCTGGCCAATGTGAATGCCTGTGCTATTCTAGCTGAACTGACCTAAGGCGCTTTTTCCTTTCTCTTTTGCAACTGTGTTCTATGTTTGACCCCTCAAATTTATTTTAAGTAGTTTTGCAAACAGCTTCCTTTCTCCCTTCCTCCCCCATGCAACCAGCAGCTCACGTTTCTCGCGCACAGAACATGTTTTGTCCACCTTGGGAAGTGGCACTGGGGAAGCGGGGAGCCTGCTTTCGGTAAAATCAGAGCCAAAAATCGGTCCCATTCATTCGAGAGACTAAAACAGTTTCAAGAACTAATTTGTATTTTAACAGAACAAGTAGGAATTAAAGCAGTGATTCCCTCTATCTGGCATGTAAAAACAAATATCTGGCTCTCTGGTGTCACAGTAAATATGCCCAGAAATGTATCTGAAATCCCAGCATTGCTTTACTGCTTAGATACACACTGGTACTAATCGCCATAATCAAAATACTTCATTGGAGCTTTTCAAACCAAACATCTAAAGCTTGTTCAATAACAGTAACAACAATAACTGCTACAATAAAATAACACAATAAAATAACAATTACAATAATAACAACAACAAGGATTTGGAGATTAATGGAATAAGGAACAGCAAACAAAGAGAAGCAGTTTCTAGTCCGTGCTAAGTAAAAAGGTTTTGACAGACAATACAGGAAAAGAACAGTAAATCAATCTGAATTCATGAAGGGTTCTGGGCTTCTGGGATCATAAATGCCTCATTGTAAAGGTTCAATGTGAATTTTTCAAACATCAAACAGTAAATGAGTTTAAGAAGAAGAAGAAGAAAAAAAAGTGCTGCTCTGTCATTGTATTTTACATACTACTTCTACTGATTTGCTTGCCCCAAAAGAGAACCTACCTTTAGAAAGTTTGATTTTAAAATGTTCCTTTCAAACTATGTCTGTGTCTCAGAAGAATGGCAGCAGAACGTAGTCACAGCTTAGGAAACACCCACACGGCGCTGTCTGGGTGTTACCCACTTCTCCAGGGTCTCAGGGGCGCCATCGTCCAGCGCTCCTCCTCAGCTCCCAAAATACACGTTCCTTATCAAAAGTACTTCCAGTTTCACTTTTTATGCTGGCAATTTTCATGAGAGAGAAAAAGGTATTTTAAATGTTTCATTTTATAGGAAAATAAGATGATTCTTATATTTCAGAGTCACCCAAAAGACATGTTTTGAAACAATTAAAAAGATCTGGTTCTAAAACAACAAAATCTTCACTAAAATAAATATTCAGTCCATGCGTTTTTACTGCATAACTGACTCTGAGCTGTTGTTTGCTGTGCTTGCACTGACAACAGTAAAATATTTTGCTATGTGTCTCTACACATGGACCAATGTACGTACAAACTGATCCAATGCTCTGAAATTCACCTTAAAGTTCAGTGCTTGTGTCAATGATACTTTTTTGAGAGCCAGATGGTATACACATTTGCATAAAGAATGTCTACCCATCCATTAGGGCTGTGATTTCTCCAATCAAACTCTAAATGTGACATGTTATCTCTCCTATCTGCTACTCTTCACTCAAATCAATATTCTCTGCAAATCAATTTTCCCATTTATAAAAACAAATGAGCTCACTTCTCTAACACAAATACAACAAACTGAGTATCCTGATGATTTTTTTTTTTTAATTCACAACAATTTCTTACTTAGTTTAAGCGATAGGTGCCGCTGCAAAATGAAAGAACACTGGCGACTCCAAGTTTGATGAACTCCTGATACGGAATTCCTCACCAGTCCTAAAAATTTCCTTCCCATCCTCACCCAGCATATTTCTGGCTCAACTGCAAATGTGACACTTCCAGAAATTTCAGAGACAATCGAATCTTTTAAAAACTTCCACAAAGGTCTAATGCTTTATTGATAGCTTTAAAACTTAAAAATAGATCGTTTATATTTGATGAATTTGGAAATGTGCCAGCCCCAAAAAATCAACAGTAAATCGAAGAGGGAAAACTCCCTAATTGAAAGGGGGGCACCCCAATACATCTTTTAAAAAATCTAACGTTTTCTAAATTTTTTCCCTTTTCCCCCTGGGCCTACACAAAGGCCTTGCCCAGGTTCTGCAGTAAAAACAGCCTTTTTTAAGACCTGGCTTTAAAAATAATGATTCAATAACAACAACAAAAAAAAATTTCCAAAATGTGGTCTTATAAATTCTTTATAGTGCCTAAATCAATGATCCAGTAAGGCCATTCATACTGCAGAAAAAATCATAGCATTTCAGGAAAGCTCACATTTCTAGCTGGCAATGTAAAATCACAAGAGACTGAGAGCCTTTATTATCAGTAGTGAAAGTAGTGGTAATAACTATAACTATGTTTATTAAAAATTTATCATGTATCAGACGCATTTCTTCTAAACCTCAAAACAGTGCTTACTGATTTTTCAGACCAGAAAGTTGAGGTCCAAAGAAGTCATTTGCCCCAAATCACATAGCTAAGAAACACTGAAGCCATGATGTAAACTCACTTTCTCAGACTGTAAATCTCAAGTTTTTTCAATTATCTCTGTTTGCCTTTATGCTGTTCTGTGCTGTTTGGTTGATGGTTTTTTTCTTATTTAATACTAATGCGTAAGTTGTTTCAAGAAACTTCTTTTTATCACATATTCTGAGGCACATGTACATTTAGCAGTGATTGGCACTTATCATTTTCCAAACGCAAAATAAGCCAATGTTTCCCACAGATTGATCCTCCCAGTAGACAAAACACACTGCTTTCTAATACGCCATCCACACTTCTCTGGTTTGTGTCCTTCTGGTCACATCTGCTGCACCCTGCTGTGACTTTCCTCTTCTCGATTCCAACAGCATTCATAATCTTATGGCCAGACCAACATAATTAAGCACTTAAACCTGTCTACTTCAGTGTGTTAATTCGGTGTCTCCCTAACTCAAGTATCACCAATTCAAAAGCAGTGACAAAAATTATTTATTACATATGGAATCAGACACAATGTATTTAGTGTGCCTTCCCAACCAAAAACTGGGAAATTGAGATTCCTGACAAATGACTTACTTTCATACAAGTAGTCCAATAAGGATTAAAAGTTAAATCATATTTAATTATGATTACAACAGCTAACGCCATTTACTGCGTACTTCATATGTTTCATGCACTGAAGTAAGTACTTGATGTAGCTTATTTCCTGAGTCTCACAAAATATTTACAAGATTATTCTCTTCACTGTGAAAACAAAAACATTGAGGCTCAGACGGAGCACAATCCCAAGCCAGTCACAAGGGTGGGGTTCAAGCATGCTACACCCCAATGCTTCCCACCACTCTTAACTGAGCACAGCTACAGGTGTCACCAACATACCCTGAAACAGCCAGGCAAGGATAGGGTAGAGACCAGGCTCTGTGCCAAGGCCTAACTGCGCATCTGATCACAGGGTTCACATCTGAGCCCACGACCTCCCTCCCTGTGAAAGAACTTGCCTGGCAAGTTCCCCAAAGCAGGACTAAGTCCTTTTCATCGGGGCTTTCCGAGGCTGGCAGAGCTCATGCAATGGCAAGGTGATACTGAATTTTATCAGCCCTCCCAGCCCCTCCTCACATCTGCCAGCCTACATGCAGCCTGGGACTCCAGGCCAGCCGGCCCAGAGGTTCCCCACATTATTCCATCCATACCCAGCTTCCTGCAAACCCGTGTATGACGATATCACCCTGTCGCCACCCACTGCCCAGCCTGCACAACAGGGAACTGTGACGGCACATGCCCATGCTCCAGCTCGGCGTGTTACAGCACCTCTCCACAGCACTCCACACAGGCCACCGCTAGCCACAGGGGCAGCACCTGGCACCTCACGTGGAAAGCAACAGGAAATGCTGGAGAGGAAACCGAAGGGCACAAAGGAAAGAGTTTCTCAGCGCTACAGCAGCTCCAGGGCGTGAGATTTCATCCCGGCTAGGGTTGGGACGGACTTGCAGAAAGGAGAGTTTTGTTGCAGTGCTGGTAGGAAGGGGACTGTGGGAGGTGAAGGAGCAGAAGAAAGGGGAGGGGGAGGAGAAGAAAAGGAAGAAAAAGAAAAAGAAAGAATGCCGATGATGACATGAGACAGGAGAGAGGCCAGCTTTGTCCTGCATCCTGTTGAATAGCCAAGGAAAACAATGAATCTATTTTTCCCCTCCTCTTCTTTGCCTTAAAAAAATTCAAGAATTTCATTTCCTTCGTTGAAACATAGCTCTTGCATAATTTTTTGTGCTCCTTCCTGCTGTCTGCAATGCTGAAGGAAAGGACATTTGACTGCCCAGGGACCTCAGGAGTGGATGCACAGGGGTGCCATACCTTGGGGGTGGCCCAGGCCACAGGAGGTGGCAATAAGAGCTGCCTCCATGTATCACACAACTGCCACACATCCCAAATGGTGCTATCAACCTATCAAAAACCCCCACAGCAGGAGAAACTAGGGTTCAGAAAAGCAATATGCCCAGCCCACAGACACACACAAAACAAACCCAGCAGAGGAGGCAAAATCCCGCTGGATTCTGTGACCTCAGAGCCCAGGTTACCACGCTGCCATGTCCTAGCTCTCTGGAAAGCTCTGCAAGCAGAGGCTAAGCCTCCTCTGTACTTCCAGGGATGGCAACGGAGGAGGCAGGGCACACAAATAACCGCAGCTTACAGGGTGTTTGCAAATGGGGCTATGCCTTGGCTCTAAGCTAGGAAAGAAAACTGAAACCCACAGTCCTCAAAGGTAGAGGAAATGCCTGCTCAGGTAGGGGAGAACGCCTTCTTTCAAGCACACTGGGACATCACTAAAATCAGTCACCAACACACCATGCAGAGAAGGCAGCACGCTCTGCACCGGTCTGCTTTCTAGCCCTGCGCAGCATCTCAGGTGCACACAGGCCTCCAAGCAGCCCTGGCTTCCTGCCCTTCTGTCCCAGCTCAGGGCGTCCAGAGCCCACAGGACACAGAAAGGCAGAGGGGCAGCAGCCAGAGCAGCACTTCAGACAGAAGTAGCAGGAATAGCTTTTCCAGCCTCGTCACAGTGATGGTCCCCCAAAAGATGGCACACAGCTGTGCCCCTCCAGTTCCCTTCGCTTACCCACAACAGCTGCAGATAAGGCTCGAGCCAGGGACACAGGCCATCTACGTGGCAGGCCAGGCCTTCAAGACACCCTGCCCTTACAGACACATGGCTGCACACAATCCTGCCACCATCCTCATTTGGGGACACTATGCTCTATTTCTGATTCTTCTCCAGTATTGGTAAATATTGATAATTACCTCCAAATGCAAAAGTGAAAAAGCAGTTTATGTTTTGAAATGCGGATCATAATTCAAACTGGAAGCTGACACTAATCATTTGATGTTCACTTGAAAAGACCAGATAGGCTGTGCAGGAACATTTCAGTAAGGGGACCGATAAGGAGAAGGGAAATAAAAATTATTGGTATTTACTCAGCCTGCACTGCTTGTAGAGGGAAACTCTTTTAAAAGGGGAGCACTTCAGAATAGTTATTCAATCTGAATTTTACAGATAGCACTGGAAATATTTTCTCACAGAATGCACTCTATCTCTACCATCATATCTCTCCAAGCGCCTGAACGTCGCTCATTGCAGGAATTCTCACTCAATTCTGCTCCATTATGAGCTGACGGTGACCCAGCGCCTACGAGGCATTCAAGAGTCTGACTGGAAATTACTACCGAGGAACATCTGTCCCATTCCCTGCTTGCCAACCCTGCCTCAGGGGGCGAAGATGGAAAACAACCCAGGACCAACACGCAGAAACAACTTTTCATTCCCCTTACAAACGAGGCTCCTCTGGAAATTGAGAGTTCCGGCATTTCTCAGAAATTATGTTCCTGGAAAAACATGGTGTGAGCCTCTGTGGAGAGTCTATAGCTCCAGAGCCTCCCTTTCCTACCAGATCCTTCTAACAAAAGCCATGACAGGAGCTTCGAGGGGAAGCAAATGGGAAGGCCACCTATGACAAGCCTTGCCTGGCACAGTCAAACTCAAATTTTGTGCTAAATACCACAGATCAATTAAAAGTCCACCAGGATGTCACACGCATTTGTCTATCCCATGGCTGATATGGCATCTTACAGACACGCTCCTTTTGGAAGATTTATGTTGGGATTACAAAAGTTTAGAAGACAATGTCTGATTTCACAGAAGGCTCAGCCTAGGACGTTCCTCTCCACGATGGCTATCAAAGGACTGAGATAGTGCAACACCTCCCACCTGGATTTTGCTACACTTTGCTGCCAAGCTGCCCGGGGCCACGCAATGGACCAGCTCTATGAGCCATGTCAATGCACAACCTGCAAAAAACTGGTTTGTCTGCAGGCAAGAACCAGAGTCTATGCCTCTATCCTCACATCCACCAAGACCCCACCACCCCATGTGCTTATCAGGTCAGGGACCCAAGCGACCATGGCCACAACATCTGCTCCGTACTACATGCAGAAGCTTTACAGGCACCCTCTTGATAAACCCACCTAAACAAGACAATCGCCTGCAATGGAAGGATGCAAGCAGGCCAGAGAGGCCAGGCAGTCTTCTTCCCAGATGTGGGAGTCCTGCTGGGCCACACCCCCATCACCTCCAGCACATCCTGGGTGCTAGGCCTAGCTCTGTGTGGTTTTCAGCTGTACTCTTGGACATCACATCCTGGAGGCACCTGAAGTCAACCACTCTAGGTTGGGGGTGAGGAGGTTGTGGGATCCCAGGTCCAGCCCATGCTAAAATCTGCTGGGTCAAGAGCTATAAACCAGAACCGGTCTTTCTGGTGGGAAAGTCTCTGTGGCTGGAAAATACCAAGGAAGAATTGAAAATAGGCATATTCTCATTCAAAAGCAAGCACTGCCCTTTTCAGATAGGACACCATACCCCTGGGAAGCAGGAGGCTCACCTTTTTCTCTTCCTGCAAATGCTTTGCTTTGGCTAAAACCATAAACTTGCAGAAAAAGAAAGTTAAGTATAGAGCAGTTAGTGACTGAAGTCCACATCTTCAAATGCTTTAAATATTAAGTCAGATAATCTCTACACTGATGTGAACGGGAGAGGAAATACATTTGACCCCTTGCTTCAAACAAAATCTTTCCATCTGGTTTTTAATTAGAAAGCAGTTGTTTTGCTTCTGCAACACTTTTTAACCTCTGCCACTGTAGGTACAAGCCTGCAAACCATATTTTCATTGATTAAAAAAAAAATTAAAAATAAATGTTGAAAGAAACAATATTTTCTTTTTAAGGAAAAAAAAACAGTGGCAGCAACATTTTGGTGGGGTCAGCCACTTAAAGGCATATAGAGAAGCCATTGCGGCCATGGCTTACTGTGCATTTTGTCTTGAACAAGTTCGAGGTCATTTTAACCATGCTGACCTGTGGACCCACACCAGGAGCCAGCACTGTAAGCAAACACTGCCCTCTTGTGCACCGAACAGCTCCAGAGTCGGCGCCTGCAGACAGCCTGTGATGGTACAGCTGGTCTCCCAGCTCAGGATGTGTCAGGAAGAGGATGACACACATCTGTTACCAGAGCGCTCCCTAGAATGTCCTCATCTTCCGAGACAGATTTCAAGATAATAGGAAGAGGAGACCATTCAGCAGAAGAAACCAGACCAAACCTAACCCACTGTTATCTTCCCTGGAAAATACTTATTCCTCAGGGAAAAAAAAAATTTACTGGTTGTCATGGGAACTTATGATATACTTTTAAAAACTTTTAGGGATGATTAATGAACCTACAATAGTAAATAGTACCTATTTTAATCTAGGTAATCTTCACCAGAAAAAGATTCCATTTGATCTTAGAGGAGTAAGGAGGGGGGACCCTCGGTTGTCGTTACTCTATAAATCCCCTAGAGCTTGGTCACAGCTCCTCCTCTCCTTTCTGAAGGCCCCCAATCTGGGATGACTTGCAAACATTCTCTCCTCTAACCTGTGGTCAGGGTTCTGACTCCAAAAGGCCAAAATGGTATCTCAAGCAGAGCCTTAAAGAATATCAATTCTTATTAAAGAATTTGAGAAAAATCAAAGGAAAAAATTATACACAGGAGTCTGATGCTTGCTGGGCAGAGGGCTCAGGGGTGAGTGAGGCCCTGGGCTTCTCTAATATGTTTCCAGGTCAGGACCAGATACCCCATCAGGAAGAGGGGAGGGGAACAAAAAAGGAGACATGGAAGGAAAGAAGCTTGACCCAGAGGCACAGGCGGCCTGGACGCCAACAACACTGTATTATTTATGAGCTTGGTGACTAGATACCTCACTTAACATCACTGATGTCCAATTCTTGGTTAGTGGCTCAGAAATGTTTCCTTACCCTCCGTGTGGCCTACAAATCAAAGGCAGCCCGTGTGCCAATGTTTAATGGCCAAACACAGTCACACAGTGGTGAGGAATGTCTAATTCACTTCATGCCAGGACTGCCTGCCAAGCCTATTTTCACTCCAGCCCATCCCGCTACCCTGGGAAGAAGACGCGGTCACAGTCACAGAAACCTAAGGACTCAGAATGGAGCAAGGCCACCAAGACAGCCAGGCTGAGGCCAGACACCTCTCCCCTCTCAGTCCTCATACCAGGACAAGACACAACACTGCCTGTCCTCTGGCAAAAGTAGGATGGAGAGCCCCAGATGGTCCACACATACGTATCTGTTCAGATACCTGCGACCCTCCTGCACCAGGTCCCCTCCTGCAGTCCAGCCCCATGGCACTTCTTGCCTTAAGGCTGTGTGCTATTCTGATCTGAAGCACACCAACTCTCCAGTGCCCTGCCCCGCTTCCTCTTTCAGCTGTAAACTTCTACTCCACTGCCTCAGAAAGGCCTTCCCCAGACTCCACCCTGGGCATCCTATAATGTCCTTCTTAGCACTTACCACAATTTACAATTCTATATGTCTCTATTTACCGTTGTAACAACCACAATGTTAGGTCACCTGCACGTGAGCAGGAGTCACTTCTGCCTCACTGGCCATGGGGCAGCCAACACCTGGCAGGCAGTGGGTTGCTTGGGACTTGCCAGGGAATGAATCCAAGTGATGACCCACTTTCCTTCTACATCATTCAGTTCAAGGCATAAAGTCATGCTGCCAAATCTTTACAACACAAAGAATCATGGGCAAACCAATAAAGAAAGCCAAGGAACCAGGTCAAATGCTCACACAGCCCCCAAGGTATGCCAAGGGTATGGCACAGAACAGCAAGGAGCTAGCCAGGCATGGTGGTGCATGTCTCCCAGCACTTGGGAGGCTGAGACAGGAGAATTTCTGTGAGTTCCAGGCCAGCTTGGGCTACATAGTGAGTTTTGTTTTGTTTTGTTTTGGTACCGGGGATCGAATTCACGACCTTGCGCTTACCAGGCTACATAATGAGTTGAAGCCCAGCCTGAATTACAGAGCAAGACTCTGTCTCAAAAAAAAAAAAAAAAAAAAAAAAAAAAAAAACAAAACAAGAACCCCAAGGAGCTACCTGGAGAGGTACCTGGGGGCCTCTGCTGAGGTTGTCTCACATCCATGCATATCGTAACAACGGCCCTGAAGCCCCGACAGTCCTGTGACAGTGACATCCCACATTCACAGGTGTCTTTGGGCTTCCTATGAGAAAACACACAGGAACCAAAGGGTGAGCCTGGCCAGCGGGTGGAGATGTGTGAAAGGCTGGGTCTGCAGTGGGGCGCTCACTCACCAAGTCTCAGAGCAAGGATGAGGGCAAAGGCAATGTTGAGTCTCTGTCCCACCACCTCACAGAGCTTCCTCTCTCCCCAAGAAGCTTCCTCCCATAGAAGCATTTTGCTATGGTGGGTGGGATCCTAAGTTCACCTCTGCCCTGCCAGGTACCTAACGAGCTGGCACTGTAGGAATTCTGTATGGAACAGAACTCGATGATCAGAGCCAGCAATCTCCTTTGCTGACCTGCCATGAGCCATGGCACAGCAGAGGCCTCATGCTGGCAGTGCACCCCTGGTTGGCCTCCTCCCCTTCACCTCCATGGCTTCACCTTCGCAACTCTTTGCAGAGCAATCGCTGGCATCAGCCACAGGGTTGCATTACACTCATTTCCCCGTCCCCAAGCTCAGGGGCAAGTTTAAAAAATCCTTGTCCTGTCTCAGAATCAGGTCTGAATTAATACCCTTCCTCAAAAGAACTCCAGTAGCAAAGTGGAAACAGACATACTAGACAATGCGCTTTGAAAGTCCCAGCAGGGACAACTGGTGACAATGCAGCCCCCAGCTCTGAAAGAAACCCTAAGGTTAAAGGTTCACAGAGGTAGGAAAATTACCAAAGTACAAGTTTGTTCAAATTTCCTCTGGCAGATTTAAACAACCAGGGTCAAGCTGAAGACTGCCGGCAAGAACCTACAAGACAATTCAGCCCCTTTGAACTGCGTGGAGAAAGGAAAATATACGGCCTGAGAGGGATCTACGTTAGAGCTTTTCAAAATGTTCTTGAAAGGGTCAACCCTGTTAACTCAAAATCACCCTGTTGAAAGATGTGTGAGGACCACTTTTCTAAAACAACAGGGCCACCAGGCCACACCGTGTGCAGTGAGCTGCACTGAGGTCACTGTGTTCCTGGCATTAGTGTGCTGACCCTCCGTGGGCCGTGAAATTAACCATCAGCACAGTAGAAATCTGCTCCGAGTTAAACTACTTTGCTACACAAAGTGGCCTGAAAATGAAATATGAGGATTGAATTTCCATTGAAAGATTAACTAGTCTAACCTCAAGGCAGGCTTCTTCCACTGTTGAACTCTGTTCAGTCAGTTGTTTGTAGCACCATGTGAGGGTGGTAATTGGTAGAGGCAGTGGGAAATGACCTCTTCATTTATTCATTCATTCATTCATTCAATCAATCAATCAATCATGTATTCAAGCATGTATCAGGTATTCCTTCTATGTCAAGCTCTTAGAAACGGAGTTGAATGATAACAGGAGCCTGCTCCCAAAAGGATCAAGTCCAATGGAGAATATAATCCAGTAAATTGATAATGACATAAGATGGAGAGAAAATGAAATCCTAGTGGTATGTGGGACATTCAAGGCTCTCAAGTGAAGGTCACTGTATCTAACCTTGGGAGGGCTGATAATCAGGCTTCCCACAAAGTGCATGGAGCCAGAACACGCAGCCTGAGAACATGGCATGTCCATGAAGCAGAGAGAGACAGACAGACAGACAAAGACAGACAGACTCTGACCTACCAGGAGGGCCTTATCAGCTGTGCCAAGCAGTACAGCCTTTACAGTAGGGAAGTAAAATAATTATCTCATCAATTCAGAAAGAGTTCTTGGCTACAGAGTGAAGGATCATGTAAAACGGGGGACTGTGTGAAGGAATGAATGCCATACTCATCGCACGCAGTGGCTGCAATGATGGGAAAGGGTTGGGAGCAAGTGGGAGGGACAGGGATGACTGGTCACTCGTGTGTAGCTGAGAATGCACTGAGGACCACGGCAAGGGCCATGCCTTGTGGGAATGAGCTGTCATTCACTAGGAGAAAGGGGTAGCAGGGGCAACACAAACCTAGTCTATAGCAGGGAGGCAGAACCCAACCCATCCCTCAGTCCTACAGCCTTATACTATCAAATACCGATGCCAAGGGCTAGATGCAGGTCCTTACTCAAACTCAAACTAGTTAAAAAGAGATAAAATGTCAGTTCCTCAGTGGCACCAGCTGCCATGCAAGCACTCAAGTGGCCACATGAGGCTCAGGGCTATCCTCCTGGGCCATGCAGGGACTGAACTTGCCCATCGCAACAGAAAGCTCAAGTGCTGATCAAGCCCCTACAGAGATTTTTTAAAACACTGTCCTCTTCCCTCTCACTGCAGTGCTGAATGCTGAGGGTGAACCGGGCTGCCCTGGCTGAAACACTGGGACTTCCCTTTCCAGTCTGTCCTGGTCTGCTTGTCTTTGGGCACCGGACAGCAAATGCTGAAGAAATGAGTCGTGCTGGTGTAAAGCCTTCTTCTCTAGAGCAGACACTCTGCAGACCGCCTCTCAGGTGCCTTGGGTCATCACTCTAGAGAACACAATGCTGGGAACATGTACATGAGGGTCTTTGGGGTTTAAGGCAAAATGGACCAGGAAAGGACCACACATACAGCAAGTGCTCCCAAGTGCCCCACTGCAGTGTAACTGGGAAAGCTGAATCCCAGTGTCTGATGACCAAGGACAGGCCATGGACCCTCCCAGGGCTTTAAGTGATCCAAATAAATCTATGATAAAGGCAGAGCCATGTGGCCAGGCAAGGCAGGTTCCTAGGGCCAAGCAGGGCAATGCTAACAAATTTCAAGCACTAATTTTAAAAGAAAAAAGTCAGGTTTATCTTTAGGTAGCACCTGTGCATGCCACCAAATAAATATCCTCAGGAAGTAGGTTAGAGACAAAGGAAATTATTTTAGTCTTCCTGAAGGCTTCAAGACAAGCAAGGCATCATCACAAGAGATACAGAAAGAGAGAAAGTCAACTTCTCTCTCAACGACAAAAGTTGTTTTTTCTCCTGCCAAGAGAGGATCACCCACATTAACTAAGTCTTTCCTACCCACCCAACAAAGGCCACTTCAAAGCAGTAGGAGCCTAATCGCACAGCACAAGAAAATGAAAGACCCAATTAACAAAAAACAAAACCCAGATAATCCAGGGAAGAATGGCAGGGAGTTCTCTCCTTATGGCCGTTGACTCACTGTGTGTATAAACTGCTCCCCCAGGGAGTCATGGCTTTCTCCGGATGCACCTGCGGTCTAAGGTCTGAGAGCCAAACCTGGGCAAAACCAGGCCCCTGAAACCAGGCCCAGGTGGAAATGCAAGATGCCACAGGTTCACAGTGTGGGTAGCAGCAAGCTGCTTGCCTCTCCAGCCTCACCCTCCTGAGCCGCAAAATGCAGAAGGCTCCTCTTATGCTCCCTCCTCCAGCTAGATCAGAAAGCTGCAGTTGGAGCAGGGAGCAAGTTCCTGGCCCCAAGATACCTGCCTCGGCCCTCTCCTCTAACTCAGTCTCCCAGTAAACCCCTCACACACATACGGGGGCTCCAGGCTCCGAAGCACTGGTCCTACCCTGCTCACTGCTCCAAGCCCTCATCTCTGTATCTGCATGCTGAGCCCCATGGCTGGAATAGCCAGATCCCCACCATCCTACAGGCCCTCCTCCTGGAAGCCTCCCCTGAGTAGCCCACAGCCTTGCTGATCTGGCCTCAGTGCTTCACTGTCCCAGGTCTGCAAGTGCCAGGGCCATGCTTACACTCGCCCAGGACTGTTTTGAGGCTGTTTCCTGTGTCTGCTCAGCCCAAAACCTCCATGTCACCCTGCACAGTCCAGCCACAGGACAGGACACCTTTCCTGCCTGTCCTGGGCAGGCACACCTCTCTGGGTCCCTCCTGATCAAACCCTAACAACTCTGCATCTTCTCTGAGCTGGCTGTTGGAGCTGCCTCCCTCCACTTCTTCCTCCCCCGCAGGGATGGTGTATCCCTCAAAGATAGGCATGGCCGCCCATCTGCCTCACATCCAGAGAAGCTGAGTGTGTGAATACGAACACCAAGCAGCAACGCCGTGGGTCCTCTCCCACCAGGTGGGCTCCCAAACGCTCCCAAAATACGGGGCTTTGAACCCAGTGTCCCCACGAGGCCAGACAGGTAACAGAAAGGAGCGACTGGAAGAGCACGTGCCACTGCACCTTAAAATGCTGAAGACTACACATTTTATATGTATTTTACCACAGTTAGAATGTAGATTTTCTTTTAAAAAGGAATGAGGGCAGGTTCATGCTGCAATGAAGATGAGCCTTAAAAACCACTTGTCAAATGAAAAAAGTCAGACACAAAGGTCATATAGCACATGACTGCATTTATATGACATATCCAGAAGACGCCAATCTAGAGAGCTATTAAATAGATTAGCGGCTGCCCAGGCCTAGGGTGGGGGGTGGGAAACAGCTGAGTGGGCACAGGCTTCCTTTATGGGGTGATGAAAATGTTCTAAACAGAAGAGTATGGCGACGAAAACATAATTCTGTGAATATCCTGAAAGCTGCTGAGCATACACTGAAATGAGTGAACTTTATGATATGTGAACTGTATCTGAATAAAACTGTGCTGAAAAATGACCAACTATCTACTATCTACCAGGCCCCTTGAGCTAGAAAAGACTCAGACATCATCTCTACCCTCGACGCTGCCTGTGTCGTGGATATGTGGAGCCAGCAGTGCGGCATGGCACAGTGATTCTGGCATCCCAAACTCGGGCCTCCAAGGGCCCCCACTCCCTGCCCTGCCCCAAGGCCACACACTCACCAGGGATTTAAGGGAGCCTGGTGCCAGCGCTACGGGTCCCATCAGCTTCTGCATGACACCCAAGCCTTCACCCATGAGTGCAGGTACAGAATCACACTCTGAGGCAAGAGGTGCCAGCCCTAGCCTGGGGCTCTGGCTCTGTAAAAAAAAAAAAAAAAGAACCAGGCCGGAGATATAGCTCAGTGGCACAAGTGCCTGCCTGGCAAGTAAGAGGTCCTGAGTTCAATTCCCAGTACCAAAAAAAACGAAAAAAAGAACCACAGAGAGAGGAACATGTCTTAAGGGCGAACTGATGGGCTATTTCCTGGGATGCCTGCCCTAATCTTACCCTAACATGAATGGGGTGATTTTGAAGAAAAGTCCCAGCAACATGCTGTAGAAAACAAAGGAGATGCTCAGTGAAAAGTTTAAAAGCAATTAATTTTAAATGATTACAGCTTTACCAAAAGCTGTGGCTACGATTTCCTTCTGACTTTGATTATAACCTTCCAGCAAAATATTTGCCTCGAGAAGGCAAAGTCTTTGCATTATTTTCTATTCCTAGCATGACTACAAAAATATTCTTTGATTTAACATTTGATATGTTTTGTTCTCAAGGGCAAGCCCCATGAGAAGAAAAATGTACCCCAACAGAATGAAATATGACTACCTGCTTCCATTTTTCTTTCCTGTTGGTGCCTGCTCAAATATTCTGCATTAATTTAAACCCTAGGCTGTGTCTCTGATGTGCTGCTACTCTTGCTCTGTCACCCAAACCAAAGTCACCCGCTGTCCAGCACTAAGAGAAAGTGCTGTGGACAAAGCGCACCTTGAATCTCCGAGACAGTGAAAGGCAGGCAGGCTTGGAAGGAGACCAGGAAGGGACACACAGCGATAAGGTAGCAGGCAAAACAGAAAAACTTGTACTTATAGAAAGGCACCCTTCGTCCAGGGGCCGGCTTCCTACTGGACAGAGAGGCTTTGAAGCAAGAATCAGCCCAGTGTCACTTAATGGTAGAGGACAAAGTGCTGGACAGGAGCCTCTTCCAGTCATGGCGTGTGCCCTTTGATGAGGAAGAGGGATAAAAGGCAGCTGTCACCAGGCGGGCACAGAGGAATAGGGTCCCGTGGCCTAGCAGACACTAGGGCTAAAGATGTTCCTGCGAAGGAATCATTTCCCCCTCAACTCCCTGAAATATGCTTCAATAGCATAGGATACACATATAATTACCACAATTTAACGTCACGAATCCTATACCAGTTCTCATAAAAAAGGAAAGGCAAAGAAAACCACAAGTAGCTTTTGTTTGCCTTGCATTAGAACAACACAAATTTCCCCTGACAGCCAAGGTCTGTGTCCAGTTGCCCTACTCGTACCCACTGGTATCTCTGCTCATACCATGCGGCTTTCTGGGCCTGTGTGTAGACACCCAAGGGTATTTCTGATTAAAAACCACTCTGGGCCACACACGGGAATCCTGCTGCATCCACAAGACCAAAGGCAGAACCTCAGACAGAGCAGGAGGACAGCAGGGCACACTCGGACAACAGCGCACACAGGTACAGAGCTCCTGCCACCTCGGCACCCGGTGCACAGACTCAGGGAAAACACAGAAGGCAAAGCAGCTGCAGAAACAAAACCCTCAGGCTCCTGGCATCATCCCCCTCCAAAGACAGTGACCTGTGTCAGACTCGAAGACGTTGGCAGGTTTCGTCAGCTCCAGGTAGGGAGGCCTGAGCCATGAGTCATAGGCTGCTCAGGAAGGAGCGCTGGCACAGTGGGCGCAGCAAGGCAGAGATGCAGGCGACGAGTCGACAAGTCCCAGCACAAGAGCCGCCGTTCATTAACAACAGGAACGAAAGACCCGGAGACAATAAGCTGTTAATCCTAGCAGCTACCCAAGGACTATAAATGGCCAAGCTAGGGTCCCAGCATTTTTCAGCCCTCCTCTTCGCTGCTAGAGTAAGATAGAGGATGAGTCCAGGTCCCTCACCCCCACCCAAGTCTTTCAAACATGTATTACTGAATCTTTTCGAAGTTCTAACCTCTGAAAGATTTATTCTCTAACATGGATTTGAGAAAAATACTGCCCTAAAACCCTACCACAGGGGCTAGCGTGGATGTGCACTTTTTCATCCGGGCTGAGAAAGCTGGAGCAGGGGCCACAGAGTCAGAGGAGCGGGCTCCCTGGCCTCCCCAAGACACAGTGCTTTCATCTATACAATGGGACCATCACCTTTTACCGCCCACCATGGTTTTGACAGTGAAATGGCAGGAAATAATAAGGACAGCATTAATTCCTAAGCACTGTTGCCACTATGAGCCCCCCACATCCATCAAGGGAGGTGAAACCCTATTTTCTTGAAGTTAAAAAGGATTCTGTGTATGTGTGGAGAGTATCTTGGGGGAGCAGCAGAATTAGAGAGAGCAGGCTTTACTTTAAGAGACATTAAGCTCAGAGATATCACTGTGGATCTCAGATGCCCCTTGCAATTCCCTCTCCTGGGGATCACACATTCCCCACAGGACCTAACTCCTTCATAGTGAGCCAGAAACTTGAACAAAAGTCCATCACCCAGGGAGCCCAGGTGCGGTGTCCACCCTGCTGCCAGTGAGCACTCCTACCCAGCAATCTTACATCCTTCTGTCCTTAGCTCAGCCAATTCCACCGCATGCCTACTTCAACAGTGCCCCAGGGAGTTGACAGGCTCTAGGGAGAAACCTACCCAAAGGCCTTCCTACCTTCAAGCACATGCCTCCACACCACACTGATGCCCTTCTGTGCCACACGCTGCCAGTTATCGCTGGGCCTAGACTGACAGAAGGGCACGATTAAGCTTCACAAGCTGCGCAGCAGTCCCCTCTGCCAAGAGAGCTCTTCTGTCCCCATTGTCCCCCACGTCCCTGCTCTCAGCAAAGTGACTTATTGCTACCTTTGCCCAATGTGCACAGAACTCCAACAACTCACTGGTACACAGTGCAGTCTCCTCTTCCCTCCTGTGTAGCTCC
This sequence comes from Dasyprocta punctata, assembly GCA_004363535.1. Taxonomy (NCBI): domain Eukaryota; kingdom Metazoa; phylum Chordata; class Mammalia; order Rodentia; family Dasyproctidae; genus Dasyprocta; species Dasyprocta punctata. The sequence goes on from RJWM01000701.1 coordinate 193,390, forward strand.
TGGCAGGGAGTGGCAGGAGCCAAAGCACTGGGCACTCATGACAGGACAGGCCCTGTGTCAACCACTTTCCATCCAAGAAGGTTGTCTGCACACCATAAGCAGCTAGCCCAGCAGCTAGAACACAGCCTTCAGATCTTACCAATTGCCCAGCCTGTGCTAGGTTCTGGCCCAAGCACTGAGAACACGACAGTGACTAAAGTGGGTAAAGGTCACCCTCAGCTCTTGTGGCACCCCTTTCTAGCACAGAACAGACAACAGGTGAGTGAACACATAAACAGCATCCAATGATGATGTCAGGGAAACAATGCAGGGACAGGAGAGAGTAAGAGGAGAGTTGGGTGGAAAAGGCTGCTTAGGGAGGGGACATTCAGGCCCATGCATAAGGATCAGGAAGCAAACATACCACACAGAGGCCACCACAGGTACAGACGGAAACAGTGGTGCAGAAAGGAGGTGGTAGGTGGTAGCTGAAAGTGGGGAGCCAGGGAAAGCAGTAACTGAGGAGGCTCAGAGGAAGGAGGAACCAGGCTGGGCGTCCTGTGGACCTGATAATAAAAATGGCTCTTCCTCTAAGTGCTATGGGAACCACTGAAAAGTCTTAACGTCTTGATGCACATCTCTAAAGAGAGTACACTGCCAGCTACACAGAGAATAAAGCAGATGAAAAAAGAGCAAGCAGGCCAGGTCCAGAATGACAGGATTGCGGGTAGCTTAAACCAAGATCTGGCTACGCCCTACAAGGCATGGTGATACACACCTGTAATTCCAGCACTTGGGAGAAGAGGCAGGAGGATCGCCAGAGTTGGAGGCCAGCCTGGACTACATAGTGAGCTCAAAGCCAGTCTGAACTACTTAGCAAGACCCTGTCTCAAAAAATAAACAATCTTGCCACAGCAAGAAGGCAAAGATAAGCCGGGCGTGGTGGCGCACGCCTTTAATCCCAGCACTCGGGAGGCTGAGGTAGGAGGAGCGTTGTGAGTTCGAGGCCAGCGTGGACTACAATGCGAGTGCAAGACTGGCCTGAGCTACACAGTACGACCCTGCCTCAAAAAAACCAGGGCCGGGAGTTTGGCTCAGCGGCTTACGTGCCTGTCAGGCAAGCACGAAGTTGTGAGTTCAATCCCCGGTACCGCAAAAAAAAAAAAAAAAAAAAAAGAAGGCAAAGATGTCCGTAACTTATGCCTCACAGGACACTGAGGGTCTTCACTGGTCCAGCTCAGGAGCAGCAGAGTTGGTTCCAACATCAGCCCACGCACTCTCCCTGCCAATCATCTGAAAAGCAGGTTAACACCCCCAACACACAGGCTATCACACACATGTGAATCATGGCAGCAGGCTGGGATAGAGCACACACTCAAACACAAGCACTCTTCTGTTCAAATGGAAAGTAAACTTCTCATTCCCCAGGAAGGTGGGACTCTGACCTAAAGGAAGAATGGCAGCCACTTTAGTCTCACTGGGCAATGTACCCAGGACCCACTTTGATGCTATAGGAGGTGAGAGTAAAGCAATAAGAACAACTACATATATGTAAGAAAAGAAAAATTCTTCTAAGGTTTCATAAACCAAGGACTTGCTAATTGTTTGGGGTTAGGGTCTACAACATTTGGTTATAGAATCAGGCCAGTACCAAACGCTGTTAGTCCCTTGAAGGGCCTCTCTGTACCTATGCTGGAAGGGATAAGGAAAGTGTGGAAAAGGCTTTGACGTTGGAGTCAGGCAGACCTGGACCCAGCCACTGACTAGCTGCCTCCCTGAATCCCCATTTCCTCGACAGTTACATGGAAACCAACACACTCCTCACAGGGTTAGGCTGGAAAGTAGCAAACATTTGGGAAAAGTCAGTAAATGCCTACATGGCTCTCCTATCTACCAGTGATAGGAGGTCCAGAATTAGGTTCGAAGGTCACACAGCTGGTTTACGGAAGGAAGCCAGCCTTCATGCCCCGATCTGCCCAACTCCAAAACCATATTCTTCTCCACAGGCCTAAATTACAGGTGCTCCTCGACTCATAAAAGGCTGTGTCCCAATAAAGACATCAGAAGTTGAAAGGTCACTACATGGAACATGCTCCTCACTTAACCTACCAAAGACCACCGCTGAGCAATGTCACCGCAAATCACTGCTGTCCTTCCATGATCTCCAGGTGCACGGCAAGCTACAGCTCACCGCCACTGCCCTGCACCACAAGAATCACATTACCTTCAGCTCAGAAAAGGTCAAAGTTCAAAGTACAGTGTCCACTGAATCTATCACCTTCACACCTTCAC
>RJWM01000702.1:0-195428 GCA_004363535.1 Dasyprocta punctata
AGATACTATTTTCAGAGGCAACAATAATTATGAAGTATCTAGGCAAGTGTCAAAGAAAGAATGTGCAACACCTGTAAGGATGAAAAATGAATCACTTTTAAAAGGTTATTGTAAGACTTAGGTAATGAAGAGGTGAACCATGTTTATAATTTAATATTGAAAATACAATTACTCCTCAAACTGACCCATACATGCAATGACTCTTCAGCAAGAATGTACTGTAGGATTTGGGGACTGGCCTAAGACATGTAGTCTAAAATGTATGTGAGATAATAAAGGTCTTCATTTCCTAAAACAGTTTTTTTTTTTTTTTTTGGTACCAGGGATCAAACTCACAACCTCATGCCTGCCAGGCAGGTGCTTAAGCCACTGAGCTAAATCCCTGGCCCTATTTTTTGAGGCAGGATCTCACAGTTCAGGCTGGCCTTGAACTCACTTTGTAGCCCAGGATGGTCTTGAACTCGCAACGATCCTCCTGCCTCAGCCTCCTGAGTGCTGGGATTAAAGGCATGAGCCACCACACCTGACCTGAGACAGTTTCGAAAAAAGAGAAAACAGAGGATTCACTCTACTACCTACTGTGGACATGCTGCAAATGTTACACAACTATAAAGGTGCGCTACTGCTGTAGGACCACCTCTGCCAGTGGGAGGGAACAGATTGCAGAAATAATTCCTGTGCAGTGATACATGCGCAGTATATACATATACTATACCCATGTTTACAGCAGCACAACTTTTGGAAGTGGTCTAGATGTCCATCAGCAGATGAATGCATAAAGAAACTGTGGTATTAGCACAAAATGAAGCAGTACTCAGACATGAAGGATAAATCTGAGGCATTTGTAGGAAAATGGATTCACTTTGAGACTGTAATGCTAAGTGAAATTAATTGAACACAGAAAGTTAAATATTGCATGGTTTCTCTTAAGTGAGAAACTCAAAAATATAAATAATTTAAAGAACAAAATAAAGAAGAGATGATAGGAAAGAGGGAAGTTGACTTTATGGAGATGGGAAGGGGTCTGGGGATGGGAAGAGAGGAGGGGAAAGTGAAATAAAAAGGTTTATGATGCTCCAAGTATATATGCACCAATTCCCTGAGATGCATCTGATTATTGTGCATTGCAAGCATATACTAATTAAAAAAATAGGAAAAATAACTCCTTCTCTAATGAGAAAGGTGGTATACATGTTAGTGGAGAAGAATGGTTTATGCATTGGTCAGATTTGGTGAACTGGCTTTTGGAAAAAAGTAGTCCAGATCTCTATTGTTATATACAGAAATAAGGCGCAATTGTAGGACTAAATATGAAAGGTAGGATAACGATACCGAAAAGATGGAAATTGTGTCTGTGTACATATGAATATTTTGGGAAAGCTTTTAAGAAATAAATAGCACAGATTATAAAAGAATATATTGGTGACTCTGATCACACTAAGAATTTCTTTTTAATAAACTTTACATCAAGTGTCAGATTGATGATTTTTAAATTTTTTCTTTGTGGTACTGGATGCTGAGCTCAGAGGCTTCTACATACTAGGGAAATTCTCTACCATCGAGCTACATCCCTAGCCCTTTAATTTTTTTTTAAGTGTTGAGACAGGGTCTTAATAAGTTACCCAGGCTGATCTGTAGTTGACGATCCTCCTGCCTCAGTCTCCCGAGTAGCGAGAATTACAGGTGGGACAGCATGCGTGGCAGATTGTGATAGTATTGAAGATATGTGCAACTTTAAAACGATGAGGACATTTCTAGGACGCAGCAGGGACTACCACAAAATCAAGAAGGAAAAGACATTTTAGAAAACTAAGCAAAGGATAGGAATTTACAGAAAGCTGACAGATACACAAAGAGATGCTCAACTTTACTTGTGACCAGAGACACACAGAATAGAAAGAGATGCTACCCTCACCCAGGAGATGAGCAGCCCCTGGGAGACAAGGCCAGCAGCTGCCCAGCGCTGGGGAGGAAGTGCACCACGGAGCTCTCCAGACTGAGCAGCTTAGGAGCAGCTGCACCTCACTGTGAATTTGTGTTCTCTGCACTGCAGCCATCACACCACTGGGCATGCGCCCGGAGAAGCCCCTGGGCCTCTCTAAGAGGAAACTTGACCAGTGGTGGCCACTGCAGCTCTGTTTCTGCTTGCAAAGTGCCCTCCGACCGACACATCCCTCATTAGGGGGCTGGGGAACTAAATCACGTTACGGCATTAACTTGACCTTTTCCTAAGCACTTGCTATGTACCAAACATTTCCCAAATCTCTTCAGACACATTAAAACTCATTTAATCTTGTAACGTGGTCATTGCTATTATCTTGTTTGATGGAACCCATGGCACAGAGTGGTTAAGTAATTTGCCAAGGTCATGCTGCTAGTCAGTGGCAGACCTGGGACACAGTGGAGTGGACACAGTGGGGTAGGCACGGTGGGGCACGCAAATCCTGCCCTCATCTGCAGTTTCTCTTTTCTTGTGGTTTCAGACACTCACAGTCAATCACAGTCTGAAAATATTAATGGCAAATTCCAGAAATAAACAATTCATAAATTTTAAGCTGCACGATCTTGCAAGTAGCAAGATGGTCACCTGTCCTGCCCTGCTCTGCCCTGCCTGAGAAGCAGTGGTCCTTCTGTCCCCCATGTCTGCAATGTGTACACTGCTGCAGGGCCACCAAATGGCCATCTTGGTCATTGCATTGAGTGTCATGGCATCACAGGGCTTGTGTTTAAGTTACCTTGTGTGGTGGCCTGACTCTGTGCCACTATGCCTACACCCTGACCTGGTCCATCTCACCACCCGGACACTGTGACCTCTCATGACGTCACACTGAGAGGCCTGCTGGGGACTACATAGTAAGATGTTTTGGGACAAGGCCATATTCATATAACTTTTCTTGCAGTTTATTGTTGTGATTATCCTATTTTACTATTAGTTATTGTTAATCTTTTATTGTGCTTAATTTATAAATCAAGCCTTATCCTCAGTTTTACATCTGTGAAAAAGCATAGTCATTCAGAGTTCAGCTTCAGGCAGGGATTGTGTCTTCTGCAGGTTGGGAGCTGGGCTACTCTGCTCCATGGTGTCAGAAACTATGAGCTGGATTTAGGACAAGATGATAAAAATGTGTTGAATGAAAAAGTAAGATGCATAAAGCAATACCACCCTCTTCTGTTTTCTTTTCTTTTTAAAATTCATGTTTATTAGTTCGTGTTTGCTGTACACTATCACACTCACGGAGGGGGTTTCATACCACTCTTATGTGATGAAAGCACACATACTCACCAAATACATTTAAGTGGCTGTTGGCGACAGGACGTAATTCCAAGGACACTTGAATGGGTCCGTAAAGGTGGAGTGGAGAAGGAGGATGAAAGGAAAATTGCTGCAGTGTAACCACAACATCAGACGACCATCAGGACTTGGAGAGCATGGTTAACTCGCAGCCCAGACCTTCACAAGGGGGCCATCTCCATGCAAACACACTTGAGACACTGAGGACTCCAGGTGAGGTAGCGCAGAGAGGAGAAGCCTGACTCCAAGGTTCCCTCCATGGACCTGTTCACGGGGTGCAAGCAAGACAAGGGAGCCAGCGAGTGTGCATCTTGTCAATTCCCTTTCACTTTGAAGTCTGTCCCCATGCGCAAAATTAAAAGCAGGCCATCATTCTCCTTGCTGTTCTAAAAAAGGTTTCTGGGCCATCTTTCTTCACTGCTGTTTCCTGTACATACTAATTTTAACATAACCCTAAGCAGCGCGAAATGAGGGAGCAAAAGCTATTTAAACACACACACACACACCCCATAAAGTGGCTCTGCTTGCAGATGCTTCGCAGCCTCTAGGTGTCTTTGCCCCGTCAACACTCAGTGTGGCTGATGTAGCAAGTCACATGCATTTTCAAAAGATGCAGCTGATGGCAGGAGCTTTTTGCAGACTGCATGGAAGCAGGTGTCCAGGAAGTGTGAGTGTGCGTGTGTGTGCGTGTGTGATCTGGAGGGGTGCTGAGCGTGGGTGGCTCCCCCATCAGCTGAGACTGCCAGGGGATGCAAGGGTTTACACACAGCCTCCCTGGAATGGGGGCCCTCGGGAAATAGCATCTGTAGCACAAGCTTGACTGTTGTAACTCTGTGGAGTTCCTTGCCCTCCAGCAGGAAGAGGGGTCGGCGCTGGTATCTCTGAGAAGCATGTATTGCTCTGCTTTTTCACTTCTACAGGAAGAGAGCTGGGCTGGGGAACAGGAGCCTTCCTAGCCCTGGCTGTGCTTGTTCCCCACTGTTGCGGGGTGGTGAGACTTTGTGAGGTTCAGGAAGTCCAGCCTGGAGAACTGCTTCCCAGTCTGTGAGATGCCGTGTGGCTGTGGAGGAGGGCTCCCTGCTGCCTTTCCAGCTGTACTTCCTCTGAATTGCACAGGCTCCTGGGTCCTGTTCACTTCCTGGGATGGGTAGTTATGCTCGTTTCAGCTATGGAAAACCAGGAAATTGGTCCTAGATGATCCCCGTGTCACCAAGGAACTGTCATCTAATTAATTACTTCTTAGGGGGAGTGATTTTGGGGTACAGGAAGCAATGGTATGGGTTCAGAGTGGAGAGCCTACAGTGGTGGTGTGGCTGACCTGAGGCGTGGCCTCTGCGGTGTTATGACTTTGAGTGAAGGTGACCGGGCTCCTTTGGGCCTCCTCTACTCCCCTATGAAAAATCACTTGCCTGTCCTTACTCCCTCCCCAATTATTTTGTGATGATGTTTAGGATCCATTTGGGATTGATTTAATCTTAAAAGTCCTGGACAGACACCTGGCTTTCCTTGCTGCATGTCTTGGTCCAATTTGTTTTTGACACTCACTCAATTTTTAAACACCTTCCTACAATTGCTGTGGAACATGGGTAACTTTCAAGTTCATGCCTTTGAAAGTGAAAAGCTTTCCATCTTTTCAATGCTGGCAGTCCCAAGTAAGCTGTGATACAATTCGGGCTTCATCCATCAGAACCCTGGTAGCTGCTTTCTCTCTCTCTCTCTCTCTCTCTCTCTCTCTCTCTCTCTCTCTCTCTCTCTCTCCCTGCTATTGTCAGAGTGTAGGAGCTCTCTATTAATAGACTAAAGATTTCATGTCACCAGTGATTTTTCTAAGAGGAGACAGTCATGCAGCCGACTGGGCTCAGCTGTTCCTTTTTGCCTTGACAGTTTCAGCTGGGGTGCATGGCCATCATTGGGTTAGGAGGCTGCTAATATGGTTGGGCTGCTTGGAAATGCCAAAGCCGTGAGTGGTGAAGTTATTTCCAGCAGATCAATGGCAGCATTTTCCGACCTTGCTGGGCCTGGGTGATGGGAGGGCTGTGCCTCGCAGGCCAGCTACTCATTCTCTCTTCTGGTGCCCTCCTATTGGTGGCAGAGGGATCCACTGTCTTTGGAGACCTTGCACTGCTGCTTCTGGGCAGCTTGGCTGTGGGGCCTTCTCAGCAGATGGAGAGGGTTCAGTTTCTTCTGTTTGACTCAGTTCAGCAAAGGCATACTCTCCTTCTGTCTGTACAAAGCACACAGAACAAGGGTCTTCTCTTTTCTTTTAAATTAGGAGTAAGAAATATGTTTGTTGTGGAGACAATAAGTGGAAAGGTCACCTTCTTCCTCCTTCAGCCCTCCACCCCCACTGGGTATCCAAGGTTACAGTGGTACTAAGGTCTATGCTTCGGCAAACAGATTCAGAGATGCGGGACTTTCATTAGAAGAAGAATGAGATAATACATCTGTTTGCTGAACCCCCCCCCCCACCAAAATCACATAACATGAAATTTTCTAGGTTCACTGGCCTGGTGTGGTACTATTCGCCTGTCATCCCAGAACTAGAAAGGCTGAGGCAAGAGGACAGCTGTAAGTTTGAGGCCAGCCTAGGTTACATTAGTGAGTTCTAGGTCATCCCGAACTGCATAGTGAGACCCTGTCTCAACAAACTAAAAAATTTTTTTCTAGGTTCATAACATATAAATCAGGCTCATTGCCTTTCTAATACCTGCATTTAATTACATATTTTCAGTGTAATATATACAACACATTTCTGATGTATATTGAACTTATTTCTAGGTAATTTTTTTTCTGCCTCTGCTACTCTTTCTGGGAGAGTAGCAAGCTTACAATGTGGGCTTTGGAAGTACACAGAATTGGATTTGAATCTCACTGAACAGACCTTCTCTAAACTCCTTTATTCCTGGTGTCTTTGGTTGTAAAACAAGGAAAGGCATAGCCTCACAGTGACACAGCGAGAACTGAAGGAGATGGGGTAGACCAGGTGTCTCTAAGACGGAAGTAACTTAGGCTTTGGAAGTCCTCCTCCAGTTTGCTAGAATCCTCATCACTGTACTGCAGGGATAAGGTTCTCCAGGGCCTGTGCTCTTAGGAGGAAGACATCTGAGAAATGCAGACATCACTTGACCCAAGTCTACAGTATCTGCAGGCAGGCACAGTCTCCTTTTGGAGGGGTGGAGTCTGGGGGAGTCCTAGGCAGCCATAAGACAGAGGTAGGTGTCCAGCCTCTGTTCGGTCTGTGAGGAACCTGCTTTGAGGGGTCCTGCTTATCCCACAGGGGGACATTGTTGTCTTTACTTTCCTCATTGCTGAGACAGAATACCCAATGCCCAAAGTTAAGGGGGAAAGTTTTATTTAGCTACAGTTTGTAGGGGTTTCAATCCATAGCTGACTGGTTCCAAGGCAGGGTGGCATATGGCAGAGGGGTCCCAGTTCATGGTGGAAGACAGCAAAAGCAACAAGGAGAGAGGGGAAACAAGCCTCTTCCTGTCCTTTGTATTGTATGCAGACTACCCATCCTAGGGCAGTTGTAACACTCACACCCTTAATTTCAGTATTAGACTATGAATTACAACCCGTAGATTCAGCTGCCTCCAAAAAGCCTGCCTCTCATTACTGTATGAGACTTTGGGGGGACATCCATACACAAATCATAACAGTTGTGTTCATATAAATGGAGCAAGTCTGCTTTGGTGGAGGGGTCTTATGTGAGGTTCTCATGCAAGGAGCACCCTTGGCTTATTCATGGTTTCAGGCACCAGCATAAAGGCTGGTGGGCTGCAGCCATCATCACCTTGGTGTGAATGAGTCTCTGGCAGTTCTGCTAAGGGTCATTGTCATCTACCTAAGTGGCCTCAATTTTCAGTGGTTGTAACTCTCAAGTGCCATAGATGTGGCCTTGCTCTGCCAGGGCTCCATGCTGAGGAACATAGAACACAGGGCCTGGCTGTTGGCCTCCCGCTAGCTTCCTGCCTTCTAAGGCAGGGTGTTTTTCACTCCTGCTTGTGTGGGCCAGCCTTCCCCAGTGCCAAGGCCTCGCTATGGTGATCTTCTAAAGCAGCTTCACCCTGGGGTCCCAGGGCACCATGGGTTTTCACACAATCTCACTTTTCCCCCAGTAGACCTGGACCATCAGAGAAGTGTGCCTTTGGTGGCCTCCTCTGCTGTCTGTGTGGAATAGGCCCCTGCTACCAGTATGCACAGACTGAACCATGCACTCTAAATGTTTCAGATCAGTGATCCAAATAGTGGAACGCAGACTGGTTTCAGTGGTTTGTTCACAATGAAATGAGAAAATTATGAACACAGTGATGAGATTTCATAAAGTGAAGCACATCCAATTTATGGGGCTGTTCTTTACCTTTTGAGTTTCAGAGATTACTTTTTTGGCATTAAAATGTCCTTTAAAAATGTTGGTGGTTTCTATTACAAATGGGAGCATTTGATTTTTATTGATATTTTAAAATTAATTTCTGTGATTTTTCAGCTCAAGAACTCTGCTCATATTTCCACTGGATGTTAATTTTCATATTGACTTGCAAGATATTTTATACTTGAAAAACATTAACCCCTAAGACCACACTTGCAAAAATATCACACAGTACTTAACCATGTTCACTTTTTGATGTGTACTTTTCATCTTTTGCACTTACCCTCAGTTCTTTTCACAATTTAGGTAATAGAAGCAGTAAAAATAAATCTAACCCCACTCTAAATTTTATCTAAAATTTGTATGATTTGTTTTCACTTAAGCCTTGTAAGTCATACATTTATTGGCTTCCCTTTCCTGTGTGCCTTTATGTCCTTACTTGGACAGACTAAAAGATGAGCAACCTAAGGGAGCATTCCAAGGTTTTAAAGTTCTAATTTTCTGTGACATTCAGGTGTTTGGTTAACATCACTTTAGGTGACGTATTTCCCACACTGCCTCCTTGGGTTACGCTGGGCTCAACGCATAGTCTCATCAGTCTGAGCACCTCGTGGAAGCTCAAGGGATGTTGTTAACACATCCAGCTGTGCTGTCTTTTATTTTGTGATCCATTAAAGCAAACCAAACTAATATATCTTCTAATAGCTACCTTATTTCTCTAAAATCTTAGACTCACTCTTTCTTAACTTGATTCTCAGCAACTTCTCCCTCTTTTTAAAAAATTACTATGTTTGTGATATATAATAAGTACATTCACCACAAGCAATTGGGACACATGCATGCAGCATCCTGACCTTTTCTTCTCCTGTCCTCTTTCCCAGCCTCCTCTTATCCCAGGTCCCCTTTTCCCGGTCGACTCATTAGCATAAAATTCCATTACTATTAAAACTTGTATTTTGCAATGGTCACTAATTCAATGTTATAATGTCATTTACACAAACCATTGTTGCCATTTGACTCAAAGTGGTTCACGTGCGAATCATATGGGATGACTGCCTGGTGGTAACCAAAGCACAGTGGCTTCTCTTTGGCTTTTGTTACTGGATAAATTCCCTCTCATGCAACTGGTTGCTCCATTGTGTGGTATTGTCACCCTGGTTTGGGAGCATCCACTTTTCTCCTTGGGATCTGGGGCTATAAGCAGGGTGGGAAGTGGAGAGTGTGGTTGTTGAGCAGAGTGCCTGGGTCCCGCAGAGACCGGGAGACAGAGAAGCAGTGGGCAGCAAGGATAAGGACCTGAATGAACTGAGATGAGCCTGGGAACATCAGAACACATGGGGAAGAAGGAACCTGAAATGCGCCCTGGGAAGCAGGAGAGTCAGACCACAGGGGAAGTCTGTCCCCTCATGCCAGAGGCCTAGCAGCTACATCATTTCATCGTCTCATTTTTGCACACTCACCAAAAACAGTCCACTAACTCACTGAAGTCTGTTCATGACCCCCTGAACTTGGGCACCTCCAGAGCATCCTCTCTTGGAGTCCTTGTCAGCTAACGAGGGCTCTTCTGTGTTATTCCAATGAACTACACTCGATTCCTTCCCCACTGCTCTGTCTGTAGACTTTGTACTTTGTGGTCTTCAGGACAAGAGCCCAGAGGAAGGAGATTGGTTATGCTGTCAATGTTGAGAAAGCACTGGATGTGTGGTCCAACAGATTCTGCCCCTGGTCAGCATGTCTGGTTATGAGACCTGGAGTAAGTCGCCTCTTCTCTGGGCCTCATCCTTCTGTATGTGGTATACAAATGAGTTGGTCTCCACATGATGGGGGGCATACAGATCACTGAGGTGTGAAGATATTAGCCCTTCCTTTGGTAACAATTTATCTTTAAAAGAATTGATCTGGACAGTGACCAGTGCCCTGTATCAGGCAGCCACTTGTTGACAGTGGCTCTTGTTCATTAGCGTTCAGCACATCGCAACAGTTTGCAATTTACCCATGCTCCAGTAAAACGTAGCATCTGTTTGAATCAAACTAATCCTCCTAAGATGGATGAGTGACTTAAAAGATTCCTACAAAGAAGCAAGTGGGTTGAAGATAATAGTAATTATGAAAGGATGAGAAAACAGTAAGATGAACTGGGTATGAGATTTCATGTCTGTAATTCCACACTCTTGGAGGCTGAGGCAGGAGAATCACAAGCTCAAGCCCACCTAGGCAGCTCAGCAATTGAGTGAGATCCTGTCTCAAAATAGAAAACAGAAGTGTTGGGGGGGTATAGTTCAGTGAAAAGGTCCTGGGTTCAATCCTCCAGTACTGCAAACAAATAAATTAAATAAATAAATGCACTTCGTCTTGTCAATAGCACGTCCTGTGTGGTGTGTCTACTGTGGCTTTCTTTTTCAACCCTGACAAGTCATTAAAAGATGCATGAAAATAAAGGGAACTTTTCTATTGATGCTCCAGAAGCAACATATTTGAATTGATACATCTCGAAATGTAATTCCAAGATTTAAAAAAAATGATACAAATTTTATCCCTTAACTCTCACTAGAGATAGGATTTTAGGCACTGTTGAGCTTCTGTTCTTTCCACCACAGTGCCGTGTGAAGAGAGCTTTGTATCTTACTAGAACTAGTCAGCACTGAGCTGCTGCTGCTGGGCTCATCTCTATGTACAGAAAATCTTGCTTTCCAAAACAGCCAAGCTCTGCCTAAAATCTAGGGAACTGCTAATGGCAATCAACTGTCACTGATATCCGGAAAGGAAAGCAAGACGGGATCCCACCGCCAAGTACTTCTGTGAAACTCTCCAATTCACACCAATGCTCCAGTTCCAACCAATACATAGCAGACAGGAGAGCACCCTGTGGCCACCGGGACCAGCTAAGATCACGACAACAAGTCTGCTGATTCCTCAGAAGGGCTCTTCCCGGAACACTCACTGTGGACAGCTAGGGCAGGGCATGCTGCAGGGTGGGGAAGGCAGCGAGCAAGAGCTCACGGCCCCCAGTGTCAGGAACCAATTCCTCACCCTCTGTTTGCTCTTTCCTCTTTCTGGACAGCTTTGTTCTCACTGCCCATTTGGTGAGCACACATCCACTGTGCCCAGGAAGTCCCAGCACCAGTGGAGGGCCTGGGCCTGAGCAGGAGCTGTGCACTGAATGAGTAGACAAGCAGAGGAAGAAATGAATGGTGGAAAGTCACACTTTATGCTCTGCAGAGGGTCCCATTAGGAGATGACAACTCCTGGGCCTAGAGAACACACATGTAAGAAAACTAAAATATTTGACAAATATTTCACATTGCATGACCATGTGTGTCATTCCTCAAAATTTGCCCTGTAGATTACAGTGACCTCAAAATTGCGTGGGAAATAAAATTCTCTTGTGGGTACCATTTCTTTAATCACATTTCAGTATGTTTAGAAATTAGCAACAGGAATGAAAGTAAAACACAGCAACTGTGTGAGTTGCAAAGCTCTTTTCAGTGAACTAGGGGTCAGAGAAACCCTAAACTTTCACTTGAGCAACTACTTGGAAATTACAAGCAAAGAAAACATCCCACGCTGCCGACTGCAGAATGGAGCTAGGGTTCAAAGATGATTTGCAGCATTTAATACTTAAGGTTGAAGAGGAAAATGTGGAAGTGGATTGGACAATTGGGTGTCTAGCTTAAAAAGTTGAAAATGGGTGGGGTCAGGACAAGCAAAGCAGAGCAATGGAAATAATTCTGAAATGAGGTGCTTTAGAACTCAGCTGCTGATGGCATAGTCCTAAGCCAGTGAAAGGGTGGTTATTATTATTTCTTTTAAATAGAAAAGACAGAGACATAAGTCATAAATGACAAAAATATAAAACCAAAGACATAAAGGAGAAAAGATAGTTGAGAGCCTTCCTTCCAGACTCAATCCAGGGAGAAAGAGAGCTGACTGTCCCTGTGGGGACCTGTTATCTTCTGGTGTGATGTCACCCTCACCCCGTATGAAAAACCCACTCCTCCTGGTATGGCTTCCTGCTTTCCTGGTACAGGAAATTAAAAATTTTCATCCAGCCCAAAGGTGGTGGGAATACCAGGCTGGGCCTGGATTGGGGTGAGGCTTGGTAGCCTGGCTGGGATCACCTTCTGGGACATTTCCTGAATTAGGGGAGAAGGAATGCCATGTTTTGATCACTGTTGTGCTTTTCTGTGCCTATATCCATTACAAAAGATGATTTTAAGAAAAAAGATGACAGATTATGAATAGAGGGTCCTCAACAGTTTGATTGTTATGAAGGCCCAGGGAGCCTCCTGAGATGCCCAGAGACGTGTTTATGGATTGAATGTATGGATGAGTGACCAGACTTTGGAAAATGACATGTAGCTTGGTGAATTCTGGTTTCCTCGTAGATTTAAAAACCCCAGTGAAAAAGCCACAGTTCCTGGGAGGCGCAGTAGCTTCATATTTTATGTTATTGATATTGAAATTTACCGAGTCCTAAAGCAGGTTACCAATGACCAACTCCAAACTTGCTTGACTTCTCTTCCTCAGCTAGCTCAATGGTCCCACCATTCACTTATGATTCCCTGGGAGACCACCCTGCATTCCCTTCTCCAGTCTATCTCACTGTTTATCTGCCAGAAGGGCTGGTCAAGATGACCTCTCCACAAGTGCCCTAACTGTTCCTGATACCTCCCTCTCCCTGACCAAAGTCACCTTCATGTATTGCCTGGACAACCACCACCACCTCTTCCAGGGCCTCACGGTTTGCTCTTTCCCCTTCAGGTGTTCCTGATTTTTTGACACGGACCTGTCAGCTCCCCCTCCAGGTGAAAACCTTCCCAGGGCTCTCAGATATGCTATAAGACCCAGACTCCTCCACTTGGAAGGCCCTTGCTCCTCCCTTAGCAGGCTTTTGCCCTCTGCATTTCTGTCTGTCCCCAGTTTGTCAGAGACTTGTGTTAGCTTTCTCTCCCACGTGAGTGTCCCCCTCCAACTGACCACAGTGGATTTTTCTTTGTCTGACTTTAGTTGAAACATCCATCATCTCTTTGGCCCCAGTGCAAGGTCTCCCCCTCATTCTCTCTATTGCATTCCCCTGATGGATTAGATACACCGTCATTGGAAAGTCTTCGTGCATTTCCACACATGCATAGGCATGGCTGGTAGTGAGAGTCTTGTCCTATTTTTCCCTTTCCTGAGAACCCAAACAAGGATATGGGTTAGTGTCCTTCCTTAACAGTTGTTCTATGAAGCTTTTCTTCAGACTTGTGCATCAAAGAATGCCCTCTTCGCAGGTGTCCAGGCAGCATCTTATCCTGGGTGCAAGGCTGTCCCAGCCCACGTACTTCTGGCTCTGGCATTGTCTCCATTTGCATCCTACCATCTTGTTTTCTGGGCTCTCTTGGCCTGTAGACCACTTACAGGGCAGGTGACCAGGGAAGGACACTTGGCTCTGATAACAGTCTTGGGGCCCCTGTCACCAGCAGCCCTGGAACTAGCTTTATGAGGACAAAATGCTAGGGATGCGAAAGTTACCCACTTCTCATTGTTTTTGCAATGTTGTACTTGGAATTTTCTGTTAGCACTTGACATATTTTGTGGCAGTTCATGCTGAGTGAAAGTTATGGAGAGAGAAATCTAGAGGCAAAGTCTAGCTGAGAGAGGAAGGGATAGGCATCAAGGTCTTGGGCTAGGTAGGCCAATTTCTGTTGAGGGAGAGAGGCTGGCACAGTCAAGAGAAATCGCGTAGGTCACTGGACAGTGTGGGACAAGAGAGCACAGCCAGGAGGAGATCCATGGAGCTTGGGGATAGGTTTGCCTTTTCTCACAGAGTGGTGGTGCGGACTTTGAGCCAGCCAGGGACAAGGTGAGAGAGAGCTGCCCTGTGCATGCAGTTCATGGGGCCCCAAGATAAGCTCCTCCTCACGTGAGTCACCAGGAGATGGCAGGGTAGCCAGGAGTATGACTTTCTAGAGCATGACCTTTAGGTCCCCTGGTCGTGTCTGGGGAAGGTCAGGGAGTTAGGAGTGGGGAGGATTTGGTGTCATGGACAGACATGACTGTCAGGAAGAGGAGATTCTTAGTGAATCATAAAAGATGTGTTTAGATAGACACGCTAAGTATGGGGGACCCCTACTCTTAATCAGAGCAAAAGTGGAAACAGTACCCAGTTTCCATCCAGTTTGTCTCACGTGTCCTCCTCACCTCTACCTAGAAAAAATGAGCATGAGAAGGGCAGCATTCCCACTGAGGGGGACACATGGGCAGCTGTGCCTCAGTCACTGCCTCCCCCAGGAGGGTTGGGTCTTCTTGGTGCCCCAGGAGGGCTGAGTGGATGACATGACCTTTTGTTTTATTACTGGTCACCAGACACAGGTAAGTTGCTTTATTGATTTAAGTTGCTTATTAAGTGCCACACTGGCTACTGCTAGCTAAACAGGTTACTTTTTGTGAAGAACTCAGAATATGAGGTCTCATAGTGACTGTGATGATTACTGCAACTGCTACAGTTGCTGGCTTCTGGTGGCCTGTGAACCAGCAGCCTCGAGGTGACTTAGGGGTCAGGGCTGTGCTGAGTGCCACCTTCTGTCTGCCTGGAGATGGGAAAGAGAGAAGCGTGAGGTGGAGCTCCTGTGTGCAGCTGTTTGTTCGGCCCAAATATCTGACATTGGTGTCTTTTGTAAGTGAAATCTTCTCTCATGACACCACATACACATGCATTTTTTGCACAGTGCCTGCAAACTGCACCTGTCTTGGCAAAATGAGAACTGGCTTTTTTTGCAGCAGGGTCCTTGATGAGACCTCTGGACCACTTAATAGAGCCATTTCCGAGGTACCTGCCCCCTGGCCCAGTGGATGGGGGCCTCAAATGCTCTGTTTGGAATAGAAGCTGATTAGTGAACCTGTCTTATCCGTCCTATTCCCTGGACTGTATGGAAAGGTAACACCAAGGCCCTGTAGGGCATCTGGCCATGCTACCCCCATACACATACACATTCTAGCCGTGCTCACCCACAGACCTACACACTAGCCCCTCAGATCTTTGGTGAGAGGAGGGTGAGCCCAGGTCTCCAAGCAGGGGATCCTCTGCTTCAGCTGCCCCTGTTCTGGGCAAACATCTTTCTAGGATTTGAGACAGGAGAGGAAGGCTAAAGCTCCCAAAGAGGTGCTTTTGATTTTTCTTCTGCAGCTGCTCTAAACGTCTTAGAGTCAAACCAGCTACATCAAGTACCCCATCGCCACTCTGGGTGATATTTTCTTCAGCTACAGAAAGCTTTGGTCACAGACTCTGCTATGACCTGCATAGTCAGTGGGGTCCTGAGAGGGGGTGACGGGAGATTAAGAAAAAACTAGACACCTATTGAAAAGAAAGCTGGAACCAATTGGGCCTGATCTCCCTGATAGCCCAGTCTATATCTTTATTTATACATAGTAAAAAGGAGGGAAGTACGCTAAGGGGTCAAAAGTCTAAGATCTAAATGTTTTGTGGAGAACACTGCAGGCGAAACATTTTTAGCTATCTATATTGTAGCTCACAGGGGGGAACACCAAGGTCAGATACCTGTTGAACTGGCCTTGCTCTAGTCTCAAGGAGTTCACAGACCTCCAGCTCGGTTGTGGCTCAGTTGTTCCTCACAGACTCTCCCATGTGACTCCATCTGCAGCAGTTCTGGATGATTCTGCTTCTCGGCACACCTTCATCACCGAAGACTCCTAGGGGCCCTGTGCTTACTGATGACCAAGCAGAATGTCTGACACGGAACATGGGCCAGCGTGACTTTTTCCCTTTAGAAGCAACCTCCCATGCTCTTCGTGGTTCAGCCTGTGTGCTGTTCCCTCTGGTGCTGCATGGCGTATTTGTGTCTGTTTGCTGTTTCTTTCTTAAGTAGAGCATGCTGAGCTGGTACACCAAGAGCTGCTAACAATAAAGGTCATTGATGCCAAAAGTGACCAGTGGCTAGGGGTGATAGCACTGAAAGTGGGTACCAGCAGGGAACAATCAGGAGTGATGGGAAGTTGCTGCACCTGAAGTCTCTTGTGGCAGGAAGAGTTTCTGAGGCCTGTTGGCATCTGTTTGCTCTGAGCACCAAGGAGAGCCACTAACACAAACAGAGCTGATAACAGCTGGCCTCAAAAACCCAGGGCTGTAAACACTAAACAAGCTTCAGTTTGTCGACTTGTGATTTCGGCAAGAACCCTCGGCAGGTTGGTAACATCCTGGAAGCACACAAAGGGACGCTCCCCTAAGGAGGGCCCAGTGGGAGAAGAAAGGCAAGGCTGATGGCCATCCAACAGCCCAAGTCGGCTGTCGTGATACACATCTGTCATTCCAGCACTCAGGGGGCTGAAACAGGAAGATTCAAGCCCAGCCTGTGTAACTTAGCAATTTAGTGAAGCCTGGTCTCAGAATAAAAAATAAAAAGAAGATCTAGGGATACGGCACAGTGTGAAGGCCCTGTGCTTAAAAAAAAAAGGAGAGGGGGGTGGTGAAAGGAGAGAAAGAGCTTTTGATCACCATCTTCTGTGTGGCTGAGCATTCATGCTAACTAGTGACAATGTGACTCTTGTGGGCCACCCTATGCCAGCCTGCACAGGATACCAAGAAGTTCTAGGAGCTCTGGAATACAGGGGGTTTCAGTTAGACTTCTATTGGAAGCAGAGTCCCAGCTGTGTGTCAGGGAAGCTGCCTCTGTCACCTACTAGTGCCTGACAGGAAGTACAGGTTGTCTCCTGCTATCCTGGGTCAACAAATGCCAGAGTATCTCTGTGATCAGTTTAGCTGTTATGAAGATGGCTAGCATTGTGTACTATCAGAAAATCTCCCCTTTCTTTTCCCTCTCTTTCATTTCACATAACTGGCACGACCTCCTGCCAGCTATGCTTTGGTGTAGCATAGCAGCGGTATTGATATCCTGCTTCTGCAATCAACGCTCTTGGCCAACTGCTCTGATTGAAAAGAACAGCATTGCCTGCTGCGGTGCAAACCAGCTGATCTCACCACATGACCCTTCCTGACAAATTCTGGGTGTGTTCCTTGGGGCTTTTTCCTCCCTCCTCCTCTGGTCTTGCAGGGGCCCTGGACCACCAGCACAATTCCAGGAACCTCTGAAAATATGAAGACGTGCTTATAGGGGAAGAGAAGGGAGGATCCTGTTATCCTGCATGGAGACAGGAGGGTTGAGTAGTTTTTGTTTTCCAAAATAGGTACTTTGTGTGCATATATAAAAATTACAACCAGTCTGTAGTTCTCTTCTAAAAATAGAACACTGAGTGTTAGCAGAGCTGCTACACCTTGATTTTTAAAATATCTTGATTGCACTGGGGATATGATGTTTGTTTTATTTGGGGGGGTATACCTAGTCTGGTTCTCATTTTCCCCTCACACTCTTGTGTCTCCCCTGAACACGCCCTGCTATTTCACAGCTCAGGGCCTTTGCTCAGGCCATCCAGAGGGTCTGCGGGATGCAGTCCACTCCCACCGTACCTCTGTCACTCTTGGAGAGCAAATTCTTGCTCATCCTTCAAGACTCAGCCCAGAATATTGCCATCTCCTCTACCCTACCCCTGCACCTGTCTAAGCCTCTTTCCCACTGATCTCATATCTCCCTGTATGTTTCCCATCTTCCTCTAATGAAAATGTCAACTGTCTTCTTCTTCCCATCTAGACAATAAGGTTTTGGGGAATAGCAGATGAGCTAGAGTCGGAGTAAACCTCACACCCAGGAGGTGCTTCCATTGGCCTCCTTTGCCCAATACTGACCTCTGTGCTAGCTCCGTCCAGTTGCTCTCCTGCCTTGAGGAGAGTTGTGTGTCCCTGCCATGAGAGTTCCTTGTTTCTACAAGGCTGACAAGTAGGGCTGCTTGGTAAATGTAGTTCTATAATCTCTCCACTTTCATCTACATCAGGAATACTTAACACATTTTGGCCTCAGAACCCCTTTACAATCTTGAAAATTATTGAGGACACCAAAGAGCTGTCTTTCATTTATGTGGGTTACATCCATTGGTAGTTATTGTATTGCAAACTAAATGGTGAAATTATAAAAATGATTAATTTATTTAAAGCTAACAATAAACCCATTACATGCTCATGTAAATGATTTTGAAATAAAAAATTTAGGGTGAAGAGTGGCATTATTTTATACCCTTGGTACTGTGAAGTTCTAGACTAGCTCCTTCTTTTCTGCACTGTCTGCCCCAGCACACTTATACGTTCCACAGCACCTCTGGCCACCGCCCTGCTGTCAGCCATACAGGTCCCCTGTGCAAGAGGAGGGAAAAAACAACATCATTGCAGATGAGAACCACTATTTGATTATATTGCAAATCTTTTTAAATGTCTCCATTAATAGAAGACATGGAGATTCTTGTATCTGCTTCTGCACTCAGCCTCTTGCAATCTGTTATTTTGACTAAAGCATATGATGGAATTTCAGCCTTATACATATACTGTATAGAGTCGAGAAAAGAAAAGTACTTCCATAATCTTTTTAGATAGTTGCCATTGTTCCTCTTTGATACTACACCAAAACTTGGCCAGTGGTGGTTTCTTAAAGGTCAGTTGCAATGCGGAATATAAAAAACATTGTCAATCAGTTTTTCCTATTCTGCTATGCCATTTAAAATATACTGGTTTGTCTTGAACTTTTACTGGATCTTTATTTATGTGAGGCTTCATACACCATATATTAGGCATTTGGAAACATTTAGATAGGTCTTAAATTTTGACACATGTCACTAAACAATACTAAAAATCTTACTAGAAAAAAAAATTAAGTACTAGGGAGCTATCAGTATCAGAACAGTAGATACCAGTTTTCCAAAATTCCAGTTTACTCTTGAAAGTTCAGATTTTATCAGTGACAAAAAAGAAATACCGTTATTCTTCTTCCTTGAAGTGACCTGCTCATTTTGGTTTGAGAAAATCGCTGCCAAACACCAGGGTATGTGCTATCAGAGACTGTGAGTTGTTCTTAAGTCACAATGTTTCATGTAGAAAGTGGTTTGCTAGATCAGCCTGCCATTCAAACAGTTGCACAGAGCTTTTCCTTGAGATAACTGCTGCTCTTTGATAAGAAATTCAAGGGATTATGTGTACTTCTCTCATTCTCACAACGGATCTTGTAAAAAGTGTACTCAAAGAGCTGGAATTTCATAAAGTTAAAAATCTTTTATTACTTTATCAAGGTCATTCCTAAATAGACCCAACTTCCCCTGCTTCCGTGAGCACCCAGCTGTGAAGACTATAGTGACGGCTACATTAATTCTGCCTTGATTTGTGCCAAGGCATCACAACTGTGCCCACCATTGCTTTTGTGATGTTGGTGCAAGTGCCAGCCCAGTGACGAAGGTAAACAACATCTTAGTTTTATTATGAAGATAGGTTTGACCATAATGACCTCCAGAAGGTCCCGGGTATGTGCAGAATACATCACTGGCCCACCCCAATGTTGCGCTCTGATCATGAAATGAATGCACTGCAAGAGCCAGACATGAGACAGGGAGAGCTTCATTTATGTGACTGGCTCATGAATTGCCCAGAAATAGTCATGGGTTCAAACTCAGCCTGGAAGGGAATGCTGAGCTCATCTAAACTTTACCCCTTTGGTTTTCAGACCAGAGAGAGGGAATAACTCACCCAAACTGCATGGCTAGGTGTGGCAGGACAGTCCTAAAACCCAGGTCTTCTGATTTCCAGTCCAGTGCTCTTTCTACCCTATTATTCTCAAGTACTCGATGTGGTGTCTATCACAAGTCCACTACATGTAAAAAGGTCCCTGTTAACTCAAAGAACGGGGTTTTATTATTGGTGGCAAGTTCACTGTTGGTTTATAAGCCTGTTTGTCTGACCAACATTTGGGAAGCTATTTTCTCCAGTTGCTTGACCTACAATTATTCTAATTGTTAACCAGTTGTATTTAGCTGTGCCTTGATGCCCCTCCACTTAGACCTCCCATAGAGTTGATTGGTCAAGAGAACCAGGTGAACTTTTCCACTTAAGCAGGTCATATTATTATTTAAGATGACCTAAGGAATCTACTTCCCACCTGCATGTTGGTTTACTTAAAGGAAGCCTTTTCCAGGGTGACTGCCTTCCTCGGGTCACCTTGATGTCACTAATTTCCTTAATCCCTAACTTTGACCCACAGGGCCTTGTGCTTTCCAGAAGAAAACTCTGGCCATTTTTCTCTGTCTGGCAGGTGGGGAGCAGAGAAAGATAGATGTGACTTCTCCACATAAGTAAGCACCAGAACACCAAGTCAAAATTATTAATGACAGTGAAGATGAGAAGCACTAACCAATGACCTGCAATTTTCTCCAGGAAGCACATGCCAGGTCTGCTTGGCTTTCAGACAGCTGAGCTGAGCTGAGAAAATGAGGCCCTTTTCCCCTTCGATGCCACCACAAACATCACGACAAGACAGCTTATTGGCCACATGTGAGAGCAGAGGAAATTGTTAAAGGAAAGTCTGAAATGGAACTTGAGATTCTTTCTAGCCATAATTTGCTTGCATTTGTCCCACCAGACAGATTCAAAGTTAATAACCCAGCATCCTCCTTAGAAACTGCCCTGGGCTGGGGACCATCTGTCCAGGTATACTGGCTGGACAAGGCCTCTTCTGGTAAGTGCCAGCGCTCTGCTTAGTCCACTAATAACCGAGGGCTCTGCATCTTAAAATGATGACATAGAGGGTAGTTTTGTGCCTGGGGGCACCTTGTTTCTCAGACAATCCTGCCATAGTCCTTCCTTCTATGGTGCTCCAGAACCCCCAAGTCCTGGATCTGGATCAGCTGTCCTAGAGTTTTGTCACACCAGGAGGCTGGCTTTTCTGGATCAGATCTTCCAAGGTAGTAAAGACTAAGATTGTAGAACTGGTTAATTTTGGAAAATGTTCAAGGCAGAGGGAAGCTAAAGCCACAGTACTGGTGTCTCTGAGCAGATCTTGACTCTCCTGGAGGTGACTGGGAAAGTACCTAAAAATCTGGTGAACTAACATCTCTAAGAGGGGTGCCAAGGAAGGCCAATTGGAGGATTGCTCAGCAAAATCAGGAGGTGGAATGGTGCTTTAGTTGACCTTTAGAAGAAAAGAAAATAATACCTGCTGTTTAGAGCTACCAACCTGATAGGGCAGAAGAGCTAACACCCTTGCGTGGGTCTTTAAAATACATCAGAATAAGTGATGGCCTAGGGTCCTGCCCAGGGACACATATGGCCATAAGCCAGAGGCTATAAACCAGGGCATCACTCCTGGAGGGCAACTCCTGACTGTAAAGGTCATCAGGAGAGAGGAAGTTGCTGAAAGGGGAAGGGGAAACCACAATTCATCCTCTCCCTTTACCCCTCACCCTCTTCCAGCCTGACATGGTCAGCCATCTCCTGAGAACTGAAATCATGCCTTAGCGGTCATCTGTTGGGGTCCAGTGGCAGATCCCAAAGGGCAGTGCTTCGTGAAGGCTGACTGGGTATCAGAGTTGGCAACTGAGAGAGCTTATGGGAAATACAGAACCTTGGGCCAGCCCTCGCCAAGGCCAAACTGGTCACTTGGAGGTCACTGCTCTGAGGGGCTTAGGATGTGGTTTCTGAACTCAGAGGCTTCAGTTTCCATTGGGGGTTTCCATATGCGCTGTTCCACATGCCAAAGGGACCTTGAAGTTGGACTGGGAATGACATGCGTGAGCCAAGAGCTAGTGAGCACAGGGTCAAGGGCCATGGTTAGGAGAAGACTTGCACCTCTGCACTCACCTTTCTGCCATCAGGGAGAACTGGGCCTCCACCACGTCACTCAGGGTGCACCAGGCCTTGTTCTGATAGCTCTAGTAGAGACCCCAACTTTCTGCTGGATGCCAGGGCTTTGACACTCTGGCTGTGTCTCTCTGTCAGCCCCACTCACACCTGTATATCAGCCTGTGGCTATTGTCCTGTGGTGGCCCAGTGGCGGGTGCCCACATACTTTTGTCCACGCATTGGGTCTTTTGGCATCTGCCTTGCTCCAGTGACTCAAAGTCACTGTGGCCTCTGGGGGAACTGGTGGTTTCATGTGTTTCTTGCGACGGGCCACCCCTTCAGGTATCAAGAGTTAGTGACAAACTCTGGTCTTCTTGGGGAGGTCATGCTTTCATTGTAAGAGCACAGGAGGGAATAGGGGAGCCATCCTCTTGCCTTAGCCTCCTCAAAGAACCACACTATTCAGGGACACAAAAGGTCCATGACTGTGCCTTCCTTCTCGGCTTCCAGCAGGTGCCCAGTGGAGGGCTCCCCTGGCTCTGTGTTTGTCTGTCAAGTTTTTTCTTCTAAGAAGGACATGATCAGGTCCCAGAGTCCTGCACCCAGCAAAGCCACCTCCCAGGCTACTCTGACACCTGTAGCCTGGGTGGTGGTGTCACAGGGTACAAAGCATGGTCACCGGTGTCAGAGGAATGGCCTGTGGGTGTCATCTTCAGATCTGGATGATGCCTGAGAGGCAGCTGTGGCTTTAGGGAAAGCCTGCTTGTGGCCTACGTGAGTGGGCTCCTTCAAAGTCACAATTACTCATTTCAGCACGGAATATTTAAAGTTTGATGGCAAGTGAACCATCAATGTTAATCAAAGACCACAGGATTAGAGGGGTAGGAAAACCAGCCAAAAAGGAAGTCACTCACTGCTTAGTGTGGGAAGGAGAGAGACAGTGAGAGAGGTGCTAGGCACTGGCAGCAGGCGGGGGGGACCCCATCCTCCTCCTCGTCAAAGTGGAGATCTTGAACTTTCCTTGAGGATGGCAGGTGGGAAGTGGGAGTGAGGAGAAAGGCACCTCTGGCCTGGAGTGTACCCTGAGGCAGACGAAGGGGCAGGGGCCAGTGAGCTGGATCCTAGAACTCACTGCCTTCTCCCACCTCTCCCTGCTACCCCAAAGCTCACTGACTTGTCCCCTTGCCCTTGCCACCCGAATAAGTTGCTTGGCTGTGAGAGGGCTGTTCAGTGGGGTCCTGCTTCCCACCACTCCACTCTGCACCCATCCTGTTCCGCCCTCCACCCAGCTCCACAGGGGAAGTGACGCACAGCCTGCCTTCCAGCTCCATTCTGAGGGCCTACCTGGCCAATCGCCTTGATTTCTGACCCCTCACTCTGAAGGGTCTTGGGGTGAAGTGAGTGGAGCCCACTAATCTGAAAATGGCCTGGGTCCTTCTGTCTGCTCTTATTCTGACAAATCACCAGACAGGTGGAGGGGAAAAGGGCAGACCTCATTTGCTTTTTGAAGATACAAGAACATGAATCTCTAGGGGCATAGGAGACATGTCTGTCCCACTGTCCCCCATTCGTGACCTAAGAGGTGGACAGGGCTACAAAGTACCAAGTCTAGGTCTGTTCTTGCTAGTTCATGACATATGGCAGCACTCCAGCCTGTTCTCACCCCTGTAAAATGAGGACAGTGAGACCTACTGCATAGGGAAACTCTGAAGCCAAAGCCACAGAATGTATCTGAGCTGTTTAGCCCAGCGCCTGGGGTGAGCTGGGTACTCAGCCACAGTGGCTGTCTCTCCTCCAAGCCACATTCCCCTCTGACCCTACTCACAAATACTAATGTTGTCACAGCACACAGCCTCAACTGCCTTTCCTCTGGCCTCACTGTCCTCTTTGACTTGGATTACAGGTCCCACAGTGATAACTCAGGGGATGGAGCCATTCAATGAAATGTTCTGGATCCTAGATCTCTTTAGGAATCTAATGAAAGCTAGACATCCCCTTCCAAAGGAGAAAATTAATACTCATATATTTGCCACCATGTTCTTCTCTGTAGAATTTCAGAAGACCAAAACACACACCTTCAGCAGAGGGGACATCAGGGCACGGTAGCCTTGTGAGTGATGCGTGGAGCCACATTATTCCCACTCACAGCCCATCCTTCCCTCAGGAGACAACTGGGCTGACCTTCTAGATCCACCCGGTGAGAGGTTGCAAAGGGAGCTGGCGTGGCAGCGAGGAGAGAGAGCAGCAAGCAGCAGCTGAAAAGGGGCCGAAGCACCGCAGCCTTTTTCCCTCTGTGACTAACAGTTCAAGGTGATAGAGAAAACAAAGGTCATCAGACAGAAAGAAAACCCCATCGCAGGGAAGTAGAGGGGCATTAATTAGAAACAGAAGCTGTGGGGTCTGCCGAGACAGCCTATTTCCATTAACTGCCTGGAGCTGGGGAGAGGAGAGGAGAGAGAGTCATAGGTGACTCGAGGGAGCCCTGGGGCCTGGCTAGCGTGGGGCAGATAAATCTGTGAAACTCTCAATTCTCAGCTCTGATACCAGGACAATGTCCTGACTTTGCTGAGCACATCTTTGGTTCTGTAGCCACGTGGACCTTGATCTTATCTTTGATGCATCAGAAAAATATTTGAAAAAGTATGATGTCAAAACCTCACATTGAAAATCTGGAAAATATAGAGAATCAGGATACAAAGGAATAATATAGAAAATCAATACAGAAAGAAGAAATAAAAATTAGCGACAACCTCTGGTCTCCATATTTAGGTACTATCGACATTTGGTTGGCTTTTTCTAACTTGTCCCCTGCTGTCCCCCCACCTACTATTAGGCAGCATTATAATAATGTATCCTTCCGCTTGTCAGGGCTCTTTTGATTTGCTTTCCTGCTTAGAAAACAGCATCACTGCCTGCAAACAGGACTATGCACTACTTTGTGTGATTGACTCCTGTCTTTGGCTAAGAGAGATACTTGTCCTCTATCCTTCATCCCAGCAGTGGAGCTGGAGCAATGGGCAGTGAACCAAGTACTGGGGAACGGAACTTCTGGCTACTGACCCCTAACCAGAGTGAATGTTAAACAAAACTTCACTTTGACAAGAGGAGACACACACACACTAGGCTTCCAGAGCAACCTAGGCTCTTACTAGAATTATACTCATGCGTCTGTGATGAAAAATCAGAACAGCAACCAGTCCTGAGAAACTTTACAATTTGCTTTTTGAGCCAGTAAAAATTTGGGCAAAACTTGCTCTTTTCCACACAATGTGTTCCATTCACCTCCAGTTCAGAGAGCTGTCCCTCTCCCTTGCTTGACAAGTAATAAAGCCTGCCCTGGTGGCCTCTGTCATTCTCCTCATGGCATGGCTCTCCTGCCAGTCGTCCCTGTGATCGGCGTCTAGCTGTTCTGTCTCCAGGCACCCACTGCGCTCGAATCCCTCTCACTGTCTGTCTCTCAGGGGAGGTTTCCCAAGGCTTCTCCGGCAAAGTTGAGGCTGATTTTCTTTACCAGTTTGCTCAGAGGGTCTCTACTCAAAATAGCCAGCCTCATCTGGTGATGCACATCCACTTGCTTTTCTAGTGGAGAGTTTTTCTTCACTTAAATAGTGCATTCATAGACTAACTGGGCAGAATACTTTACTTCTGTTAGAGTGGCTTGAGAGCTGGCAGCGAGGGCTATGATTTTCAACTCCATCTTCTAGCCAGAAACCTTTTCTGGATTTGGCCTTATTTTGGAAATCAGAGCTTAGGTGGATTAACTAGAAGTATAAGAACTCCTGGGTAAAGTTGCCAAGCGGTAAGTGAGGGAACAGCCACAGACACAGGAGAGTCACTGTTTTTCTAGGCTGCCTCAGGGATGAATGAGAGGGCATGCTTCCCCCTGCCCCTTCTACCTCTTGGCATAAAAGCTATTTCTTATGTATTAGGTGTAACTTTAAGGCATCATTGAAAAGGTTGGGGTTTCCTGGATGGTAACTTTTCCAACCTGACATGTTCATTCACACTAGCAAATCACATGTGGCCTCCAAAAGCCTTTTTTAAATGGCAAAATACAGTCATACTGGTTTTCTGTTATGTAACTGAGTCCAGGCCTCTTTAACTGTACCTGCAAATTGATGCAAACAACATGCAAAAATTTGTGAGGTGAATCAGCAAAGGAAGACCTTTTGCGGTGACACACAAGGCAACAAATAGCTAGCAGAAGAGCGCTGTGTATGAGGGGATAGGTCAGTGCGAAGCAGAGGAAGGAGAGGAGGGAAAGGGGTAGTGGGGTCTGCAGTAATGATGAATGACTGTTGGGCTTCTTCCTACCCTCTGTCCAGCTTGGAAGTAGCCAGTGAAAGGGAGAGGACTGGGGTCCCTGTCTCTTTCTCATTTTAGAGATAGCATCAGAGTTGGATTGAGGATGGAACTGACCCAAGCCAGATGCCACACTGGGTGCTGAGGATGAGTTTGAGAGTGTTCCCAAGCCCTCTGACCTACCCTTGTCGTTACACCAAATCATACCACTTTATAGTTAACTTCAAATTAAAACATTTTAATTATCCCCCTGCAAGGCTAAACTTCATAAATTTTACTCTTCTGTGATTCCCCTTTGACCATCATAGAACCATTTAAAGTCTTAAAATCTGAAGATTCTTTAGCCGTCATCCATCTAACCCCGTTGTTCCATCCATGATGTGACTGTGACTCTAAGAAGTGGCTTAGCCTTGTTCACAGACCAGACCCTCATGTCAGCAATGCACCTCTCCAGGAGGTGTCAGTTGGTGGCATCAGACCCTCTGCAGTTCAGGTCCCATATGAAATCTCCCAGGAGAAAAAAAATCCGTTTTTTTTTTTTTTAGGATTGAGAGTTACTTTATAAATATTCCCCCACACTCCCCATCATTCCAAAGAAATTATGTAGGTTATTGACAGCATCAGCTTCTTTCTGTGCTTTTCAAGGATCAGGCAGTTGGTTTGGTTGCAGCCTCATCCCAGACTTGTAAATAAACTCCAGGCCATCCAGTGCTGCCTGCTAGGTTTTGTGATCACTACCCTCTGGCTTTTGATAGGCAGTGCTGCAGTTAGGGATTATGGGAAAGAAGATGAGGACAGAATGGGGTGTGGGAGTGATTGAGGTAAACATATATGGAACTCTGAGTGTATTCCTGACATTGTGCTTAGCACTTTACCCATTGGTATCCCCATTCTATAGATTAAGGAAATTAAGGTTTAGAGAGAGGGCAAGTAATTTGTCCAAAGTCTTATGTCTGGTAAGAGGATCCAAGATTCAAATGTAGAGCTTTCTGATTTCAGCCTAGGTTTATCTCCTTCATACTCATGAGTCAAATGTGTGAGGAGAAAACCAGGTTCCCAGGAGTTTCTAACTGGATGCAGCAAAGAACGAGTCTCTTATATTGTAATGTTTGTACAACTGACTTTGATGGGATTTTAAACACCACAGTGGAGGAGAAAGAAAGAGGGGAAGGACATACCCAGTTTTAGTCAGGACTTGGACCATTTTGCCCATTTTTAACTAGAGAATAGACACTCGTGTGGCTAAAGGAGCTGGGGCTTTGTTTTTGTGCTGATGAAGGGATTTTCAAACTCACATATTTTCAGCTGTTTATTTGTCCATCTACCAAGCATTTGTTAGACACCTCCTCTATCAGTGAGGGAGTCTGTGAGTAAGCATGGTCATGGCCCCAGCAAGTACAGCTCAGATTCGGAGATCTGACGCCTAATTCCAACAAAGATTTCTGTAGGTGATCTAGGGCAGTTTCTGCAGTTCTTTATCTTTCCCACTTCTCTGCTATTACTTTACCAACAGGAAACTACCACAGAGAAATGGGGAGGAGATGGAAAAAAGTTAGACTTGTGCTAATATTTTTTAGAAGGATATGGAAGCCAAAGACTAACAAGAGGTTTTGCCATTACTTGTAAATATCTCTTATCCTTAGTATTCCATTTCCTTGGCACTAATTTAGGTTCATGATGTGCTATGCTTTAGATCCAAAATGTCTCCCCTCATTTCCCTGAGATCCATGTTCTGTTTGGAAGGTGATAAACCATGGGATTGTTCATCACTGAATGTGCTGCTAGGAAATGAGGCCATGTTGGAGGTGGTCACTAGGATTGTGAACTGGAAAGGTGCATTCTTGTTCCCAGCTCTTCCCTTCTTTCTGCAGTTCTTGGCTGCAGTGGGATAAGCCTTGTTCCTCCACCATGTCATAATGCATTGGAGTCAACAAACCATGGACTGAATCCTCTGAAAACTGTAAGCCAAAATAAACTTCTTTTCCTTAAAATGTGGGGATCAGGTATTTTTTTCAGTGACAAGAAGATGACTGGCTTATAATGTTAGGGCCAACTGTCCACTTAAAATTCCATCCCAGCATCTTCAGTTCAAACTCAGAACTAACTGCCAGGTTCCACTTGCCTGCCCCAACGGAATTAACAGAAACCCCCAACTGCCCTCTTCTAACTAACTTCAAGGGATAGAACTATGCTGTTAACAGACATGAGCTCCTCTTTCTTCTGAGATAGAGTAAGGAAGCCTCTCATGTGGTGTTCAAGCATCAGCCAGAGTAGGAGTTTGGGCTGTTCTTTTATTCCCATCAGGAAGCCCCCACTTTTCAACATAAGTGTCTAAACTGACTCTTTGAAGAGCATCTGACAGGCACAGAAAGAAGCCAAGGAAGGCAGGCAAGAAAATGATAGTATTTCAGGAGGTCAGCAGTGCCCTGACTGGTGTTGTGACTTTGGGTTGAAAATGGCAGAAGCAGGTTTAAATTGGATAAATGTGCTTGTTAGACAGACCTGTTAGTCCTGTCCTCTGATCTGTGGGCAGATGGAGAAGATATGGAAAGCATTAATCACTGCACAGATTTAGGGACCTATGCCCCTTGTGGAAGGTCGTGAAGGGTGCAAGTGTGGAGATTGTGTATAGAAACAGTGAAAATGAAAGAAAAGCCTAGGATTCAGGGCTTGGTTATGGTAGGATGAAAGCCATCCCAGAGGATGGAGCCATAAATCCAAACCCTGAGAAGCTCTGAAAGAGAGAATTCATGACTGCAATGACACTACCCCAAGAATTTCTTTCTGGTTGTTGCCTTTAGATTGAAGGTCATGAATGCCTGATGAATGCCTGTACATACAAGCAAGCTTGTGAAGCTATTTGTCTTGGCCTTTCCGAAGATTATTGGCTGAAGATTATTAGGTAGATTAAAATATCGAGGAAGGTTGTTGTACCAGAGATGCAGCGTCTGCCTGGCTTGCAAGCCAGAGGTCCTGAGTTCGATTCCCAGTACTAAAAACCCCCCAAAAAATCTGTATCTATATCTGTATCTATATCTATATCTGTATCTGTATCTATAGCTGTATCTCTATCTATATATCAAGGAAGGCTATAGTTGCCTTTTCTCCACATCAACAAGAAGTTGGACTTTCATAAAATTCTGGTGGAGGTTTCCTGCAATATTGAAGGAAAATACTAGCCTTAAATGTCCCTCTGTCCCTGCCAAGTAGTGTGCTCTGGGACAAGCCACTTAACAGTCCAGAACCTATGTCCCAGGACTCATTTTAGTGGTTAGAAGGGAAAATAACCAGGGTCAAGATATATACACTGTAAAGAGCTGTCATCATCTTGCAACAGTGGTGCTTTTTTGTTTGTTTGTTTTAACCCCTTAGATGGTCAGTTTTGCACATTCTTGCCTAGAGAAATTGTAGACTCAATGTAATTCCTCCATTTCTGGGGTACTCCTGGAGGTTACTAGAGACTAATCTGCTTGATTTCTAACATAAGTAGACAGGTGAAGCTGAATTGAAGTCCTTGGTTACAAATGAGTGGAATGGATAAGGGAAAGGGGATCTTTCACAACTTTTGAGAGCAGTATGAACAGCTCTCCAGGAATATAAAGCAAATATTAGCAGGGAAAGATGTAAACCACATCTTGTCTACTTAAAGCAATAACTAGAGGGAACAAAATTATACAAGTGAAGAAGACTTTTTGTTTGTTTGCTTGTTTGTTTCCCTAGTCAAAAATCCTGGTTACAAAAATACACACAAACCATGAAGATACTTGATTCCATCTTCTAATGATATGGGCTTCTTATTGTTTACTATGTTTGAGGAAAAAAAAATCCTAAAAATGAAAGAGTGCTACATCTTCTTCAACGTGCTGTCTCATTTGAGCTTTATGTTTGTGTTTGGTTGAGAACATCCCAAGATACCATCTACATTCTCTTCTGTAGTAGTTGATTTTTTCTTGGCATGGAGTAGAGGAAGGTGAATGTAATTTTTCCATACTTACTCATTTACTCATTATTTATTCAGAGCTACCATGTGCTGAGCTCTCTGCGAGGTGTAGAGAACAAAAATAAACCAAAGAGACTCTGCCTTTAAGGGCAGAAAATACATACGCCCTGTGATCTGTACTTGGGTAGGCAGGGATTTGTCAACAGGGAGGTAACAGGTTTGGGGGCAAGCAATAAGAGCTGTTATTCTAAGAAAGCTGCTCTTCTGGGCTTAGCCAGAGTGTTTGCAAAAGAAATAATGGGTAATGCTTCTAGAGGGAAAGTAAAACCACATCACAGAAGGCCTCCATGATGGGCTAAGGATCTGTGCCTTTAATTTGAGGTATAGGGAGCATGAAAAACATTTTGGGGAGGAGAATAGTGTCTGTGGGTATTGATAGATCCTGAAACTTGTAATCTAACTGTTGAGAATGAACTTAGAAGAACATTCAAAGATTGGATTTAAGAATGTCTCAAGAGAATCAAAAGAGGAATAGCACTTTTGGCTTGCCCTTCTGGTAATATAAGCACTGCTACCTAAGTTCACTCCATTTAGCATGGACAGCCATGCATGTGTACACAGGACAGGAGGCTCAGAACCTTGAGAAACCTAGACCCTTGTAGCTAAAATGCTGAGAAAGAAATCTTATATGGCTCAAGGGAGGCACTAGCCACCCCAGCCCAAAGGAAGGACATGGAAACAGAAAACGACAATATGCTCTGATAACCAAGCATGAACACCTGCTGTCAAGGATGGGTGGGATGTTGGCATGCACCATGCTTTGGCGAATCACAGTCAAAATTTGGGCATTTTCACTAATTTGCTGTGTGACTTTGAACAAGTCACTTTTCTTTGGTGGGCTCCTTATCTGTAAACTGAGAGGTTAGACTGGACAGTCTCTATGGTCACAGTCAGATCTGACTTTTGGGTTTGCATGAGATTACTAGGAGCTTGGTCATGGCAAGTCTGTGATCCCCAAGTTTCTCCTCCCTTCACTGACAACACAATTCACTCATGTTCAGTGCCCTAACCAGATCTGGAGCCCAAATTCCAATCCTGGCCCTTACCAGTGTGAACTAGAGCAAGTCACATAGGCTCTCTGAACCTCAGTTTCCATTTATAAAACACACACATGGGCATGTCAACTCTCTCCAACCAAAGACCCCTGCTTTTAGCCAAGGGAGGCAAAAATATCCTGTATTCTTTTATTCAACATTATTCTTTGACAGTCCACTCTTGATCACTGCTGAAATTGTGCTGATCAAGAGTGTACAATGTGGAGCTAGGCCACAATGCCAGCTCTTGTGGCTCTTTTGTTGCAGGGAACTTGTTAACTTCTCTGGCTTGACAATGACTGCACAGTAGCCTTAAAGACTGTGGAAGGCATCTATTAACCAACTGCAACACAGGTGATTATCAGAATCCACAGAAAGTTCTCTAGTCCCTATAAAAAGAGACCTAGATTATCAAACTCAGACCATGAAAAATATGTCTCAGAATCTACCTGGCTCTGCTTCAGAGGGTCACGTGGCTTTTACTTTTATTGATTTACATACATACCCTGTAGTACGACAGGCAGACAGCAAGAAATGCTTACTGAAATAAATTTCTTTTTAAGGATCCAAGGAGAAATTAAGGGCTGTGTGGTCATCCATGATTAGGTGCCTCTAATGACAGGTAAACTGATTTGCAAGGTTCCTACAGCAGCACTTGTGTCATTTATACTGTCTGTTAGGGTTGGGCTACATTTTTCTTAACTTGTGTTAATGCCTATGTGGAAATTGTAACTTCTAGATTAAGCATGAAAGAGTCTCCCAAGTACAGTAGTTGCCTCTTCTTGAGGTTTCTGAGTCTTCTTTTAGGGACACTGGATGCAGTGTGGGGGGGCAGTAATCAGAAACATTTGATGGTCTCTAACAGTTATCCTGAGCACAGAGGATAAGTTCGTAGGGGTGACAAGTGTGTGTTGGGGTGGTGAAAAGATTGACCAATAACAGACTAAGAAAAGGCTATAATTTGAGTCAGGGGACACTGTCAAGAGGGACAGCCAGGTGGAATCACACTGTTGGGATGAGAGGTTGGAGTTTTCACATCGGGTTGAGGGACACGGGAAAGGGTCTCAGTCAGAGGAGATGTCTCAGGAATGTATTTGCTTGGGAATCCCATTCTGATTAATCTTCTGGGAACACCTGCATGGTAACTGAAGTTGTAAGAGTTGCAACATGACAAGGTTATTTCCTTGGGCCTTGCAGGAAGCCCCTTCTCACTGGGAGAAAGATTAGTTTTTATCTCACACTGTTTTTCCTCTGTGTCACTGTGCTATCTCATGACTACTTAGTACCTGCTGGGCAGGATGACTGTAATGGTGGAGTTTTGCCCAGCATTTTAACTCTTTTGCTGCCCATGCATAATCACTACAGCATGCTTTGCTCTTGTCCCAGCTTCTTGCTCTTCAGTTGCTGGCATGTTCAGCCCCCAGCTATGGTGGGACTCCCCTGATGTTGGAGTCATTGCCCTGATCTGTTACCTTGCTATGCAGCCCGCCAACTCTTAACCTGGGTGGATGCCTTGGAGCCTGCAGGAACTCTCTTCCACTGGTCCACCATGATGGACTCTCCATCTTGGCCATTTTCAGTTCAAACTTGCCGCTTGAAAATTTAAGCCTGGAGGAACTGCCCCAGGGGGTGTCTTTCCGTGGAGGTCACACGTGGCAGATCCATAAAGAGATGGTGATGTGTGCCCTGAGTTCTAGGAGACTGATCAAGTTGAGTGGGGGTCAGGGGAGCAGGAGGGGTGATTGTCTCTTCATAGAAAAGCAAGAAGGAGCATTGAGGGCAGCTGTCCTCATTGTACTTCAAGGGATTGGTGGAGAGCCTTCACCTGGGTGTCTGCCCAGGCTGATGCTGGGCTCCTGGCTGAAAGGGAAGGACAGGACAGAGCAAGCAGGAACCAGAATGCTAGTGGGGTGTGGGTGAGTCAGGCTCCCCTGCCATCCTCCCCCTACAAACCCTCACCCATGTAAAGACCCCTGCTCTGGTTGCCTTCCTTTCAGTGCACAGAGATCTTTGCAGTTGCCTTAATTTATGAAAATTTATTATATGGTTGAACGTGTCTGAAAATCAAGAGGCCCCCAAACCTGGGTGCCATAGATACTGAGGGCAGATTGGTCTGCAGAGCCTGGGGCAGGACCTGGCCCTGTAGTGGCTAGGAGCACTCTTCCCCTCTCCATGGCTCCCAGAAAGGTGGAGTCCTTCTGTCACCCAGCCAAACTCTCTAGTGACCATCCCACAGCGCTCCAGGACATGCATTTCCATTTCTTCATGACTTTGGCTTGCCTGTATCACCTCTGCTTGCTCATGTGTGTCTTTTACCTTCTAGTCACACTTGTCAGCAGCCTTTGCTCTCATACCCAAACTTGAGAGGATTTGACGAGAACCATGTCACCATGGCCTGTGTTAGGAGCTACTTGCAAGGTGGCTCTCATCTGCTCAGGAGCGGATGTCATGAGGCAGCTGCACTTCTTGGGTGAGTGAGACTGGTGATGGTGATGAAGGCCAGTGCATGTCTGGATAAGGAGGCAGAATAAAAGCACAGCAAGTGCCCTAATATGTGGCCCACCTGAATTTTTGTCCCAGCAGTTAAGTACACAGGAGATTCTTGGAGGTGCTTTGAAAAGGCCCCAAAAGGCCTCCTCAGTGTGCAGTGTACAGGGAGCCCCTAAGACGGATCTTTCAGTCACAACCAGTAATTGATATGGAAGGCATTGCCTCCTTGCCAGCTCCACCCCTCTGTAGTTCTGTAAATGAGAACAAGAGGAGGATACCAGGAAGGTCTGTGGAGTTCTTCTGCTATAGAAGGGAATCCACAGATTGTATAAGAAATGGGTTCCCCAGCACCCCCATCTGCCTGATGCCTCAGCTCATCCGAACCTTTCCCTGTTTATGCTAAATACACCCATGCTAAATCTCGAGGCAGTGTCGGGAGTCAAGTAAATGCTCCCACGCAGGGTGGATGGATGGATAGGTGGATGGAATTGTGAAGATACTCTCAGTCCTCCAAGGCAGGAGCAACAGGAGAGGCCACAGTGTTTGGCTTTGGTAGTAGACAGGCCTGGCGTGAATCTTGGCTCTGCTATGTGCAAGCTATGTGACACAGGGAATGGTAGCTTCACTTCTCTGAGCCTCCGTTCTGTGACTGCAATGTGAAAATAATGCTCGCTTTACTGTTCTTTTGGACCTGCCTAAGATTAAAATTCCATTTTTGTTTCTGCTTTTTGGATGGCTGAGATAGATGTGTATTTCTTGTGGGGAACTGCATGGGCTCTAGTGCCTAGGGCATGTCAATCCTCTCTACCCAACACAGGGAAGCAATAGTAGGGCCTTTTGAACACAATCAAAAGGCAGCCTTTTATTGGCGGGTAGACAGATATCTTTCCTGTCAAGCAAAAAGGATACAAATAGCCCCATTACATTTGTGTGACTAAACAAAATGGCCAGGGAAGGTAATCAAGAGAAGGATACCAAATGTGGCAGATACTCAGACTACTGATCTTTTCTTTGAATGGTTCATGGTCTGAGGAGGAGGATGCATAAGAAAAAGGTTGAAGTACTATTGTAAATTACTCTGTGACAATGGCTGGGAAACAGTATGATGACTAGAAGACTGAACCCTTGCACTAGCATTTACTCTACAAAGCCTAGGCCACACACCATGAGCCACTAGTGCCATGGTCACAGGTCAGAATGTCTCATCAGAAAGCTGTGGGACTCCCCTCCCTTTTGTTTCAACCTTTTCCCAAATACAAACAGAAAGCTAATCAAATCCATTTTTAGTTTCCATGGAATGATATCTC
Source organism: Dasyprocta punctata (assembly GCA_004363535.1). Taxonomy (NCBI): domain Eukaryota; kingdom Metazoa; phylum Chordata; class Mammalia; order Rodentia; family Dasyproctidae; genus Dasyprocta; species Dasyprocta punctata. Next base: position 34,500 of record RJWM01000702.1, read on the forward strand.
AGTATCTGTTTTTTGGTCTGTTCCATGGTTCATTCTCAGAATTGTCTGTTCCATGGTTCATTCCCAGACCACCAGACTGACTCTTTTTACATTCTACATCCTGTAGAACTGGGGACTTGTATTTTATCACTGACTGACAAATTAACACAGAACATGATCTTCCTCATACCTTTGCCCCAGTCTAACCCAGGGGTCCTGAGCCTGGGGGTGGTCACCAGAGTGGGGAGGCCTGGGATAGAAGCATAGAAGTTTGGGGAGGGAAGCTGTCCACACCCTCTCTTATTTGGGCTGAGTGGTAGGAATGTGAACACTTGCTCCAGGGACTGTCAGGCAAGAGCTGATCTTCACTACTCAGCTGGGCTTAAATTTTGTTTTTAAATTAGTTTTCAGGCAGGGCAGAGAGTCTCTTGAGTGTCACTTCCCATCTGTTCATGAGTGACCCTGTGTGTTTGCAGCTGGAGGGGTCCCTGGGGACAGCTTCTGCTTTGGGCCCACTTATCAGCCTCTCTCCCGTGGAGGCTTACATCTGTACAATGCAGCCCTCCCCCAAGTTGGTGGATGTACTGAGGTTTCCACTGCTTTGGGGCTCAGCAGAAGTAGAGATAGATGGCGGTCTTCCATGTATGTTGTCCCGCAAGAGTCTGGGCAGTTCTAGCTGTGCAGTAAGACAAGGCTGCTGTTCCTGGGGAGCCAGTGAGCAGGCCACCTGGCCAGATGTCCCCAGAACATTTGTTTATTCCTTTATCTGTCTTCTAAATCCTGCAGGTATATGAGGTTCATGCAGGGTGAGGGACTGGAAGCCGTGAATTCTTGTGGCTCAGGTTCCCCTTTTAGACATTCGTTTCCATGTTGAAGCTTTTAAAGTTCTTTCTTACAATTTGCTAAGAAATGGGCTCAAGCTGGATGCTCAGCAGCACTTGGGATCTAGAGAGGAGACCTCCTTTTGGTAACTGGTCCGAAGACCAGCCTTATCGTCCTTCCCAACACTACTGAGTTTTCAGGGCAGAGACTCAAACATTTTCCAGCCCCAGGGGGAACCAGACCACTGGGAGGGAATTCAGCTGCTGGGCCAGACACATGTTGGCACATCTCTCAGGGGAGTCAGGGGAACTGGAGGAAGAAAGGCTGAGGCCTTTCCTCTGGAGGTTTGTCATCCATGTGGAGTGCCTGACCTCTGGGGACCCAGTGAGCAGGTCAATGGGCAACGAAAGCCTGAGCCAGCTGATTGTTTGTGTCAAGCAGGCTGATTCTCTCCTGGAATTTGTTTTGTTATTGGCAGAGACATAAACAGTGAACCAGGAAAGTGCCCACAAGCAGTCTTTCTTAGGTGGAAGGTGCATGGGTGTTCCACGCCCTTGGACAAGTGCCTTCTTTCTCTCTGCCTCAGTAGCACACAGATATTTTCTCTCCCTCTACTGTCTCTCTTGGGGTAGGAGTTTAGGTCAGGACTGTGCAGGGAGATTGAGAAACAAGGAGGATTGGATGAGTCCTTGAAAAACCATAATCTTCTCCAGCACAATCCTCTTCCAAGGTTGCATCCCTGGGAACCCTGGTGGCAAGCAGCCCCCTGCACACCTTCTCCATTCTCCCCAATAAAGTACCTGTATGAAAGCATCCAGGCAACAGTAAGAGTTCATCACTTGGGTGTGGATAGAGAGAGGAAGGCCCCGCAGGAGCTGGGCCCTCAAGGTTCAGGCTTTGGAGACTGTGAGTTGCATTTGAAAGAGAATCACTACCCTGATTGGTTTTGCTCAGGAACTACCTGGGATGTGATTAACTCCAGGTGAAAACTGATTGTCTTATCCTGGGGTTAACAAAGGGACTATAAAGGAGTGGTAATGAGGATTTTGGCATCCTCAGATTGACGCTTAAAACAGTGGCTTGTTCATAGGGCTTCCTAGCTTAAGATTTCTCTAAATAATGAAAGGCAGCAGGCTTACAAAATTAGGGTAAGCAATAGGAATTGAAATACATTCATTCATTATTTCATGCATACATTAATGTATAGGTACTAGCATGTACAAGTACCTGCTAGATTGGCTTACCACTTTGACCAGCCATCAAGAGAGAAACAAAGTAGAAAACATGGCTGTGTCCTCATGCCAGGGGGAAGTGGCTTGACTTTTCTTTATTTGTCTTGGTTTGGACATAAGGCTGCATTCCTGGGAGCTGTGGGGGCAAGCAGCCCCCTGCATACCTTCTCCATTCTCCCCAACAAACAAAGACCTTTAAAAGATGCTGTCCTCTACTCTAGAAAACAGGACTTGTGGGACACAATGTCTTCTTCCTCTTTGGTCTTAACTGAACCCTTTCTTGACTGCTTCTCAACTTTTCCTAATGGTTTGTGCTTTCTCTTCCAAAGCATGGGCCATCATTTCTCATTGTGGAAGGTTCACACCACTTCTGTTCCCTAATCAGTAGAGCCATTAAGATCTCAGGATTGACTTGTGGGAACAAGAGAACTGCTTTTGTTTAATGAGGACATTTTAAACTTTCTATCCAAGTTCAGGTTAAAAAGCTGTGGTTTGGAGTTTGTGTGTTAGGTGGATAATCTAACAGTGTATCTCCTTACCTTCTTGAGTGTGTTTCTCTTTCCTCCTCTTACTCTGTGCTGTTGAATGTAGCTATAAAGTAAGGTAGTAAAGTGAATGCCTCTGTCTCTAATGCTGTGAGAGTGTAAAGATCAGAAAGAGTCCTCATGAACTTGGAGGGCCCAGGGAAGGTTTTATGGAAATGAAACTTAACTGGGCTTTGGGGACAGGAGAGTCCCTGAGTGAGTTGAGGTAAGAAACAGCCACATTGAGAAAGGATTCTCCAGTGTAATTAGATGGCATCTTCATGAGATGATGTATACAAGTGCCTGTATCTTTATGGGATTATATGTGATACTGCATATCATCCATCTTGCCAGCCCAATCAGGGATTCATTCTGTAGGATCTTGGCTTGGGCCTCTCTATGTTCTGTAGAAACTGGTAGTACACCTGCTGCTCTAACTGCTTCCTGGACCTGGAGGGGGAATGACAGAGAAACCAACACCTTGGCTTTTACACAGATGACAAAAGAGTAGACAATTTCACTGTGTGTGCATTTCTATGTGTTCCTTGAAGGTAACCACAAAGACTGGTTTCATCTCCTTCGTGGGCTGGCAAAGGCCCACCCCACATTTTAGAGTCCAGACTTTCTGGTACTTAGGAAGACTTACAGAGTTGGATTTGAAATCAGGAGCCACTAATGGTGATTAGCTGCTGTGAGCATTTGTTTTAAGTGAAAAAATATTAGGATCTTTTTCTCAAGTTATTGATCCTGGGAAAATCTGCAACAACAGAGGGGAGCAAGAAAAAGCTGCCAACCCAGTGCCTAAAATCCTACCAAGTCCTGTAATCACTTGAAATGGTTGGAGGAGGAATCTAGAAATCATTTACTAAGTCAGTGACTCAGTGTCTAATTTTCAAATGGGAAAAAATTTAAAAGTTACAAGGAGACACTGAATTCATCCATTCTTTTGGCAAATATTTATTGAGAACACATCATATCTTTTGACTCAAGATGAGAGACTGAGAAAAATTGGCAATCTCACCCTTCCGTACTAAATCCCTAAGCACGACAGAGCTTAATGCTTTCAAAATATAAACAGTGCTAGACACTAGAAAACGAAGGCTGTTTGCGACATATCGAAACCATGACAAATTCCTGAGAGCTGAAAAGTAGGGAAAATCAGATTGATAAAGAATGTACTGCCCCAAAAGTTCCTGTAGAAGAACCACTGAAAAAGATATTCTAGGCTTATAGGTGACAGAAGAGAGACCAGAGTAAATGTCTAGAGAAGTGGTGGGGTCACCAGGAAGATCACACAGGCAGTAGGATTTCTCCACTGCTATGTGTTTGAGCCCATTTGGGCAGGTATTGTGATGGGCAATAGAGATGTTTGGGTGTTTAGGCCATAGGGGAGCAGAGCACTGCTTAGGCAACAAATATAACCTAAGAAAGGCAGTTTCATTTCTACAGTTCCTACTGGTCTCCTCTACCAAAAGCAGGCACCTTCCTTTGCTTACTCTGAGCAGACTGAAGTAACTACTGGAGTACATCTTGTTCTTTCTACTACCCTCCACCCCATTGCTAGGTTATCAGAGATTTCCCAATATAAAAATAAAACTGCATCTAGGCATTGCCAAAAATATATAGAGAACCAACACTGAGAAAGAAATAATTTCAGTAAACAAATTTCACATCGAAGGATTAACAATGTAAACGAAATAGGATTTTGAAATGGTACAGTTATTAGATCCATAAAGAGACCTTAGAAACTAGATCATTTACAGAAAAAATTTAAAGTCAACAAATGGGCTGGATTAACAGAGTGAATGTAATTAAAGAACAAATTGGGATACTGGAAGACAAAATAGGAATTCTCTTTGAGTATGTGATCTAAAGGCATCATGAGAGGGAGACAAAGAAAGAAAAATGTTGGGATGTGGGGAAATAACCAAATATTTCAGCATCTACCTATAAGGAGTTTCAGAGAAATTGATAGAAAGGAGAAAAAGGATATAAGGAAGAAATAATATAAGAAAATTGCCAGAAATTAGAAAAAAAATAAGACAGAAAATTAAATAGGATGACCAAATGCGAAGTGGAATGAATGAAGAAAGACCTATAACCAAATACATCATGATACCAAAGGTGAAGTGAAACTACCACAAACAAGGAAACAGAATTTCCAGAGACAGAGAAAATAAAAATTGTGCACAAAGGAACGCGAGTGGGAGTGATGACTGATTTCTCACTGACAATGCTAAATGCAAAAAGGCAATGGAGCTGCAAGCATGAAGCTGTGGGGATGGGGAAGATATTGGACCTGCAATTATATACCCAGTAAAACTATCATTCAAACATGTGGTGAAAAAAAGAGTCACTTTGGACACCACGGATTCAGAGTTTCCTATCCATTGACTCTCACTAAGAAAATCACCAGTGTTCATAAAAAAGCAAACTAAAACAAAAGAAGATGGGCATCAACTACCTCCTTTTTCTTACTAACACACACTTCTTCCCTAAAGAGACAGCAGCAAGGCAGTCTATCTTGATTAACTTACTCTTGGGTGAGGGAAAGTGAATTGATCTGTCATCTCCCTAAGACAAATGGCTGGACAGAAGCAAACAAGCTCCTGGTCCCCTCCAGGGATGAGCAAAGGCACAGATATCTAAGCGAAGGGAGGATTGGCCAAGGCTCTGTTCCACATAGACTAGGGTGGGCTAGGAACTAGACAAGCTGCCAGGTAGAGAAAAACTCATGCTGGGAACATTGGCTTCACTTCTTTCTTCCAAACACAAATGTGGGCAGAGGATAGAAATTCAAGGGGGAAGAATTATCTCAACTTTTAGAGAGCTTCCCAACACTGCTCTGTGGAAAGACCTGCCAGAGCATGCAGGGAGGACCTGTTGGACCCTTCTTTGTAGTGGCCCAGTGATACCTGAATTCCTCTTAGAACATTAGGTCCCAACTGAGACATATGATTTAGTATTTCACTGATCCAATCTCTTTCCCTCTTATCCAACCCAATTTAGATTATTCTTCTACAGGACTGGAAATACGTTTCCAATTCCATCTGAAAAAGGGTAGTGGCAGGAATGCTTTCAGGACTTGGTAACCCAATTCGGAGAATGGAGGGTGAAATCCAGTCTTCATCTTAGGTGACTTGAGACAAAATGAGACACAAAGAAGGGAGCAAACATGCTCTGAGGGTCCTGGTCAGCATCCATGACATGAACCTTACAGGACCTGTTTATTGGACCAGATGAAAAGACACAAGCTAGGTGAAACGGAATGGAATATGTGTGTAATCTTAGCTTTGCAGGAAACCAAGGCAGGTAGGTTACAAGTTCAATGTCAACATAGGCAAGTTAGTGAGATCTTGTCTCAAAATAAAACAAAAAGGGTTGAGGGTGTAGCTCAGTGGTAGAGCACTTGCCTAGCATGTTTGAGGCCCTAGGTTCTACCTCCAGTACTGCAAGAAAAAAAAAAACTCCAGATATTTAGTTTAAATCAATCTCAATGTGCAATAGACTATCCTGTTACATGGGATGATAATAGACTGTTTAGGAGGAGGAGGAGGAGGAAGGAAGGAAGGAAGGAAGGAGAGTGAGAGAAAAAACCAGATCTCCCTTGCATGTCGGAAAAGCAGACAGGTATGCAGAGTTACTCTGATATCATTATCCTCCTTTGCCTTTGTCATCCTCTTGCCAAAGTGCTGGGTCTTCGTTTTCTTCCTGTGATTAACCCCAGATTGACTTAAGATGCATTAACTAAGCTTGATGTAGTTGGATGGCAGATTTGGGCACTGTATAAGCTGAAAATTTCCTGAAGTTATAAACAAGACAAAAAAAAGCAACATCTTCCATACCTGCAAATATATTATGCAACCTAAAGTGACACCACTGAGAGAAGTTACTGCTAAGCAGATGTGACACACATCACTGCAATGAGAATATAGGTTGATAGGTGCCATTTAGGTGGAGGTGCCCTGTCAAAAGCCATTGCTGGGCTGGCAGATACTGGGGCCTCCAGGGTTGGGGTGTACTTTTTGCACCTGTCTTTGTGCCCGAGAGAAGAGTGGAAAAAGTTATGCTGAATTAATTTACTCACACCCAGCAGTGTGCTGCAAGTCATTGTCCTATTTTGGGGGAAGGGGATCTACAATGAGCCTGGTTCTAGGTTAGGCACTTTATGACAGCCCTAACCAGCAGGTTTTCACCAGGTCTACTGCTTTTTGTGGATGGGAATTTGAGGGCTTAAAGAAGTCAAGCAATGTGTCCCAGTTACATAAATGTCAGAGTCCAGATTTAAACCAGGCCTGTGGGTTCCAAGGTCTAGGTCTTCCCATTATGGTGTCTGGGAGACACGGATTTAAGCTGGGATCAGTCCTCACCTCTGTGCATGACCTTGCTCTAACCCTTTGTCACCATGTTCTTTAGCCTCTGTGAACCATCCTTTCTTGTTCTATAAAGTGGACACAAGAATCCACTGACACCTGAAATCGGAGTGGGCCATGCCCACACAGGTCACTTGGCACATGCCTGCCAGTGGTGGGCACTGGGCCCGCAGTCCACAATCTGAGGATGCAATGCTACATCTGGCTCTTGGGGGTCTGGGAAGAAGAACTGTGGTGGCAGAGGAATCAGTCCTCTGGTTTTACTGGTGTCTCTCCATCCCAGGGGAGGGAAGACCTACCTACTGGCAGCCCCTGCTGCATTAGAATTAAATGGATACCAGGCAAAGCAAAGAAGTAAGAAGCACTTGCTGATTTTTAAAATGTCACCTAGTCATTATGTAGTTTTTCCTGTGGAATAACCTGAACTATCCCTAACCTCACTTTACTTAGACTTTTGGTTGAGAGCTTGGCAAAAATGGTAATTGATTTTTGTTTCTCTGCAGGTGAATTTGCCACAGGGTGGGCTGTTTCCAAGAAGGACAGCGCACTGGTTGGCTTCTCCAGCATCCTGCTGGTGGCTTTGCAACCATCATCTGTAACCCACCTCGTGTATCTCAGGCAGCACATTGATTTGAATCTTCTGAAGTCACGAATCATAAGATAGATAGAAATTCTCTTTGTATGTGTCCAAATACATAAAATGAATCAAAGAGAAGCAATTTTTGGATGATCTGCTGATTTGCTTTATTCATGCCCTGACAGAGGCCACTGGGAGCTGATGAGCTGGCAGGTTACACTGACTTACCATGCAGGAGCCTGTATGTGGAGGAATTCATTGGTTCTCCTAGGGAGCTCTGCCCTAGACCAGTGATGAGGAAATCAAGTGATGACTGCTTTTAATGGTTTCTGGTTCTGTCTTTGAGGCTGCTAGAGTCAAAGATTCTCCAAACAAAACAAAACAAAACAAGACAAAACAAGACAAAACTCAAAAAAATCTCTAGATATATCTTTTGACCTCTGAGGGCAAACAGTGGCCCAGCCATGTGTGACCACTGTGATCAGCATGACTCCTTTTGGCTTCCTTTGCAACCTCCGACCCAATGGAACTTTTTCTTCTATTGCTCTTAGGGACACAAGATGGGGAAGGTTCTCAGCTTTCCAGCCTTTGTTTTGGTCCCCACATGTGAGTTTTGCTGTGAGATGCTTTGGAGCAACCTTTGTTGTGATTTGACTATGATCAGAATCATAATTCACACCATGAATAAAATTACATAAAAGCAGGAAGGGAATGTAGCACTCCCCTCAGGCAAATTCCTTCTTATGGAGGAGGCAATGGGTCCAGCGAGGTCAGATAACTTTCTAGAGCCCATAGAGCTCTGCAGTGACTGAGCTGATACTAGTGTATGGGGATGCCTGACTCCTATCTTAGTGCAATGCTTTCTCCATCTTGTTTCACATCGGCGCAGAGATGTGGGGAGGAAACTGTTCTGTCATAGAACACTGTGCCCCGGGACTGTGCTGGACACTTCCACATCCACAGGTCTTGTCCTCATGGTGACTATTAGCTTACTCTTTCCCGCAGGTTCTGCTGAATGTCTCCTTATCTCCTTCCTCACTTGGCCTCCATCATACTCTGAAACACCCTTTTGTCACTAGACAGGATCCAAGGAGGTCCCTCAAAGCCGAGATGGGAAACCTGGACTCACTCCCCACACAGGGCAGGCTACAGGCTCTCTGAATTCTATCACAGAAAAGGAATTTTCAAGACAGATGCATCAGAAGGAGGCACAGAGGGATTTTCAGGCAGAAATTTTCAAGTACACACAGAGTGTGGTCTCTGAAGAGAGAGGCACAGTATGGTCTGGAGCTGGGAATATTTATAGGTTTTGGTGGTGGAAATCTGTGGAATTTGTGAGTCTATAGACAGTTTGAGCTTGATTAACAGGAGAAAAGTGATGGTCTGTACACAGGCAGAATGAAAATGTCTCATTTTATAAATGAAAGGATGGCCCATTTTACAGGAGAAAGGCAGGGACCGAGTCTACTGTATCTTTTTTAAAGATAGGTGATCTAAGATGTTTTGCCTGAAAACATTCTTCAAAACTTTGGAATTTGTGTTTCTGCCCTTTACTTTATCAACTAAACTAATCTATGTTCTTAAAGTATCTTTAGGGGGTTTTGGGTGTGATGGGCCTGAAGAGAAGAGCATAAACAAGTGTAGGGCGTTCAAATGTGGCTAACCATGGGTAAATTTGATTGTGTCCTGAAGTTACAGTCTTCTTAAAACTCCAATTTCAAAATTATAATTCTCTATGTCTCCTTTCTACATATTTTAATTTCTTCTATCTCACATTGATAGACTAAAACAGCAGGTTTTATATGGTAAGCTTTCCTTAAATTGAGGGATAGCAGGTAGGTTACATTTATGGGCAACTCTGATTACAGAAAACATTGCCCTAAAAGAGAGGATGAAGAGGCTGTTCTGGGAAGTGAAGAGTGTGATTTCCAGGTTAGGGGATTCCTGTTAGGCGTTCCGTCGTAATTCACACTACAGTCCAAACAGGAGTGTGTCTTGTGTTTCATTGATCTTCCTCTTCAACAGCCTAATCCAGTAGGTGTTTTTGCACTTGATGTCGTGGTAGGTAAAAGAAAGAAGGTTGGGTCTGTGCCTTCTAAGTGTTCAGGCTACAGTTTTAGATCTCAACTTGGTAAGGAATTGGCAACATGTGTCAAAATTGCACCACTTATAGGAAACTCTCATGGAAATAAAAGCTTGCATTTACAAAATATATATAAAGGAACAGTTATTGTAATACTACTTAGAATAACAGAAAGTCCAACTTGAAAGTCCAACAATAGGAGGGTGGTTTAAAAGAGTGAGGCTTATCTATTCAATGAGTTTTACAGCTTTATAAAAATAATAACTTGGGCCTACATGTAATAACCTAGAAGGAGGTTTATAATGCATTGTTTAATGAGGAAAGCAAGTTTCTTTTAAACACTTAGTATATGTTTATAATATGTAATAATTACATTCATCTTGGGGAATTGGTGCATATATATATTGCATCTTAATCATTTTTACTTCCTCTTCCTGTATCCCTTCTGTGCATGACTCCATTTCTATGCAACACGTGCTAACCACACACACACACACACATGCAGGCACAACTTATTTCTTATATATATGTGTGCACGAGCAAATTTTTATACTAAAAAATCTGATAAAGTATAGAGTTTTAAAAATCCTCTGGGAAGAGAAGAAAGAGTGCAAGGTGGTTAAACAGTCCAGGCAGGAAATGGACCAAATCACAATTGCCTCTGCCCACTGTGTATTTTCAGGTGGGGTTACCCACAAAACACCAAAGGTCAACCCTGCACCAGGGGTGAGCTGTGCCCCAAGCTGTGCCAGGATATGGTGCACTGGAGCATCAGTGCTGCAAAACCTCTCATCTGTAAATGTTTCACAGGCACACAGGCACCTTGGTGTCTGGCTAAAGAATGTGTCACAGCCTTACTTGAATGGAGGCTACCATGCTGCTGGTATAGGACCTACAGCCTCCAGGGGCTCCTTGGCTGTGTCAATAGATCTTTCTTGCAGGGCTTACCCAACTATAAGCTATTAATTATAGCTGTATTTAGCCAAAAGAACCAATCCATAAGACCCTGAAGGTTTCTGAGTCTATCACAGCATTTACTGTGTTAGAACTGGTTTTTTAAGAAAGTGTCTTTGAGGGCAGAGGTGTATTTTTTGTCTTTTAGTCTGGAATGCCTAACATGTGCCTAACTATCATCATTGCCATATAAGGGATCATAGAAAAAATATGCACTGAGTTATTGCACTGGACTGATTGAATGGGAAGTGAATGGCTTTGGGGGATTTGAGAGAGTTTATCCGTAAATGATGAGCCTTTGTGAGCACTCTTAAAAGGAAGACATGAGCATGCAATCCCCATGAAGCAGAAAAACTAATTCTGTTGTGACAACATTTTACAATATTTCAGTACACTAATGGCTCTGTTTCTGTACTCTACCTTTCTCTAAAGAGGTCTAAGTTCCATCAAAGGCCACTGGAGAAAATACATCTGGCTGTGTTTTGGGTCTTTCTCATCTGAGGGAAAGAGAACTTGACACTTTAGACTCATAAAACACCAAGGATCAAACTGTCTGTGCAGAATTTATGAAATGCTTTCTAGATGTTATTAAATAAACAAACCAAATAGCATCATGTGCAGCTCAAACCTGCAATGAATTAATCAAATATCATCTGAGCATGGAAGAAATGACATTCCAGTTTTAATGGCAAAAACAAAACAGAAAAGAATGAAACTCAAATTGCTTTGCAGTCACTTGTGGCGGTCTTTCCAGTTGTCCTTTAAAATATAGTTTAAGTAATACTCAGCCTTGGGTTAGGGAGAAATAGGGTTGCAGAGGCTTTTGTGCAAAATTGCCCAGGTGTGTAGATGCTCAGCCAGGTAACTCACTGCTGCAGCCTTGGCTGGGTTCCCATGTGGCCCAGAAGACACTCAACACTGCTGGGTTAGCTGCCATAGGTGGTGATGGATAATGGCTGTGGCCTCATTCTTAGGAGGCACAGATTCACTGCAGCGTGCCATGGCCATATGTGAGCCCTCGCCGTGTGTGGAGGGGTGGGGAGGAGGCCACATGAAAGGTCTTATATATCTCCCTGTGTTGCAGCAATTACATCGGAATAAGCCAGAGTCCTAGTTCTTCCAGGGAGCATGGTCTCCAAACTAGAGAATTTGCATCCTACTTCTAGGTCTCTAAATTTTGACAGGAAACAAAGAAAGGGCTGGTTGGACCCTGGAGTTGAGCTACTACAGTCTTCATTTCTAGGGGTCCAGCAGAAGGCAGGTGGAAACTTAGAGGCCTTATTCTACCCTCTCATACTTACAGCTCCTCTATATCTTAGCCAAGTGTTCTAACTGAACCCTGTGAGCAACTGGAAACTCAATTCTTCTGTGGCATCTCAAAAAGCGGGATAACTTTTCCAATTCAGCCCTTTCCAATGGTTTCATTCCAACCTTTGCCTGACAACTCACCCCTATTCCACTCTATGGTTCCTGCAAGTTACCTCCTTGTTAGATGCAGACCTTACTATACTGTAAGAGTTCTTGAGGACTTAGAATGCTCTGCCTGTAGTTTTGGAAACTTCTGCAATTGTTTTAGTCTCTGGATATCCATTTGTCCTCAGTCATAACCATTCATTAGAATTAGAGTCATTAGAATCCAGATGCCTAAACCTCACTAAATCAGTCACTAGGGATGGAATCAAAACACTAGTATTTTTAAAGTTTCCTAGATGATTTTATTGTGCAGTCAAAGCTGAGAACCAGTTCTATCTTATTCCCTGGGGCTGGGTAACTTTCTGAGGGTCCTGTTATGCAATCAGACATCCTGGATTTCAATCTTGACTCAATTCTACCCTGTGGGAAATTCTCTAGGCTCCTGTTCTTTTCCATTATATGGGAACAGTAATAGTACCTACCTCAAACAGTTGCTAAAAGGACTAGATGGAAACACATGTAAGTCTAAAAGAATCTATGATATGCAAATGTGCTCCATGAAATTTAATTCACATGTTTAGGCTACAGCCTAGCAAATGTTAACACACCATCAACAGGCATTATTCAAAGCATGATACATGTATGTTTAATTTATTCTATTTTGTAGGAGGGCTAGTTTAAGCAAAATAACATAAACAAGTTGTGATTTAAAGACTTGTTTATCTAGTAGTATCTGTTACCCAAAATTAGCCATTTAACTCACACCCTGGTGAACACTGTACCTCTGTCAACCCATAGGTATTTAAAAACTCTGCAAAAGTTCATACATTTGAAAGCACCCGAGATGACTAAAATACAAATGCATCAGTGGTCAGGCCAGTGTCTTTCGTTGCCTCTTGTCAAGCCTAAGTTAGGCATATGAAAGATGCCCAATCAGTTCTATGTAAAATGATTAACCCAATTAAACCAGGAGAAAAAAGTATGTTAACTGTATTGATGCAAAGGAGATGGAATAAGACTGAATGCACTGGAATGGTGGAGGTGATGAGAAAACAGTACTACAAAGTGCTTACTGTGTGCCAGGCGCTTTTCACAAATCACACATTTTCATAACCCTAGGAGGTGGGTGTTCAAGTAATCTCCAGCTGTATGACAAACTTGGTCTCTTAAAGTAACAGCTATTTTGCTTGTGAATTTGTAGGTAGGAGGCTGCAGAGCAGGGGTAGCATCTCTTTGCCCCAAGAAGGCTCAACAAGGGGTTGGAGTGTCCACTTTCAATATGGTTCCCTTGTGTCCTTCTCCAGTCACTGTGGCACCACCCCAGTGGCCTAGGCTCTTTCAGACCCAAGCTGGTTCTGGGTTAGAGGGGTTGGAATAGAAAACCCTTGCTATGAGAATACAGCTTTCCATCTCAGTCTCTCCACTCCCCATTCCAAAGAGAGCCGTATCTGTGCTTGGGGAGAAGCCAAGCAAAGCAAAAGATTTCAACAGAGAAGGGAGGAAACACACCCACTGGGGTTCTCATAGCAACATAATCACGCACAGGCAGCAGCCTATTTCGGTGGGAGCCTGTTTCAGCTCCCTCCTCCCTCCTCCCCGGTTAGTCACAGAATGGAAGGCACAAGCAGAAGGAGTGTGGGGTGGGGGAAGCGTGTTGGACTGAGGATTGGGAGGCTGGGAAGCTGGTCTCAGATGCTCTGCCTGCTTGCTGAAAGACCACAGACAGATGTCCTCCTCTCTGATCTCAGGATCTTTCTCTGTGTACCAAGATGGGACCAGTGAGCTGTGGGGATCCTTTCTGTTTTGCTATTCTTTGATGGTACAAGTACGGAGAATCTTTTGGTAGGGGACCAGGTGTCTCTCAGAATCTTTTATCTCCAAGCAGATGCTCAGAGAAAAGAGGTTCAAGTCGGATTCATCCCTTCCTTTCCTGCTACACTCTGCATGAGATGGAAGGGGGAGGGGAACACCCAGGTGCTGCTGTAGTCTTTGGTCACTCAGCCCCAACTCTAATCCAGATCAGTAGTCAGAGAAAGGAAAAGGTTGAGGAGGTTAAGGTCATCCTCTCATTTTAATTTACTTTTCCCAAGACACAGACACACAGGCACACACACACTCAACTCAAGTCTCTGGCTACCTTTTCCTCATCTTCCTCATTTGTTGCCTCTTCCTTTCCCTACCCCTTGCTTCCGCCTCTACTCACCACCAGGTCTCCTCTCTGCCTGAGGACCAGGCGAGGAGGCCTCTTTAGCGTGGAGCCCGGTCTTGCCCTTTTCTTCAAAGGATTTTGAGGTTAGCTGAGGATGCCCGGGCTTACACTTCTTGGCTGTCGAAAGTAAGGATAGAAGAAAATAGGGCATTCAGAGCAGCTCTCTCAGCGTGAGGACAGCGACAGCGGCATGAAGAGAGCGGGGGACTCAAGGCACCTCTTGGAGGTCCCCATCCTTGACCGTGGTCTGTCTTAAGGAGTCAGCCTGTGTGTCCTGAGGCAGCCAGAGGAAGAGTAGCGGTCCCCTCCCCCACTGTTCTATCTCCCACCGCCTGACAGATGGCCAGTAAGAGAAAAAGAAGCTCTCAAAGTGAAGACAGGGATGCATTGTATAAAAATTCACACCCCCTGCTGCCGCCCAAACTCCCTTAAAAAAGGATCAAGAGAATCCTAATGGGTACGTGACATCCTCCCTCTTTCCCATAAAAGGGACTTCAAAATCTGGTAGTGGAGGAGGGGCGGGGAGGGGGCAGAGATCCGTGTGGGCAGGGGGCCACCAGGGAGGACGGGGTCGGTGGGGGAGAAGGCAGCGGGCGCTTCCGTTTGACTTTTCCCCACCTTGTTTGTCGCTCCAGCTGGCTGTCACCTTCACCCCACCCTGTCCGCCAGCGGGGAGCCTTGGAGCCTCCAATGCCTGGGACAGGGACATTGGAGAAAGGGCTAGGTAACGACTCCACAGTTCGCCCCAGAGTTGAAGGAGTTAAGGACCCTCCCCCACCCAGACACCCACCCCTTCGCCCCCCAAACCATCATTCACCGAGGAAAGATCCAGGAATCAGTGGAGGAGCGGGA
This sequence comes from Dasyprocta punctata, assembly GCA_004363535.1. Classification (NCBI taxonomy): domain Eukaryota; kingdom Metazoa; phylum Chordata; class Mammalia; order Rodentia; family Dasyproctidae; genus Dasyprocta; species Dasyprocta punctata. The sequence continues at coordinate 49,518 of RJWM01000702.1, forward strand.
GAGGTGGAGGTCCAGTGGGGTGCAGGCGAGGCACCTGGCCCCGTCCTGCCTGGAGCTCGCCCTCGGTGGGCGGGAGGACGCGCGCGGACGGGGCCGAGAGCCCACGCGGGCCCTGCCTGGCGCTTGCTCTCCTGGCGCGAGCCCCGCGCGGCCCTGCAGCGTCCGCGCCGCCCGCTGTGGCCCCCGCGCAAGTTGTGCGGCGCACCAGGGAGCGGAGGCCGCCCGCCAGCCCGTGAACCGGGCCAGGGGCGCTGGGGCGCCGGGGCCGCGGTCTGCACCCAGCGGCGCCCTCCCCGCGGGGCTCCCTCCCCGCCCCCACTCACCCGGCTCAGCCCCCGGGAGGGAAGCGCGGGGTGCGCGCGGTTCCCCCGCCGATCGGCAGAAGTTGAGCGGAGTTGGCGCCGCCTGACCGGCCGGACTTCGCGAGCCGCCGCCGCGGGAGCCCTCGGGGCCGCCTCCTCCTGCGCGCCTGCAGCGCGGGTGGAGAGGGGCGGGAGGGGTCGGGCTCCGAGAACTTGCAAGTGTGCTAAGGAACGCGGAGCCGGGAGAAGGAGGAAAAGAAAACAAAGTGCAGACTGCAGGAAGGACTCCGCCGCGGCTGGTCGTGCGGCCCGGGCTCGGCGGAGGGGCTGGGGTTTTCTTTTCTTTTCTTTCGGTCTTTTTTTTTTTTTCCTCCCCTCGCCCGTTCCCTGGCTCTCTCTTTTAAAGCGACACCAGCTCCCTCGCTTTCTCTACCAGCTCTGTATCGCCGAACCCTGGCTGGCGCTTATGGGCATGAAACACTCCTCCCGCTGCCTGCTCCTCCGGAGGAAGATGGCGGAGAACGCCGCCGAGAGCGCCGAGGTAAGCGGGCTCGAGGGCGCACGGTCTCCCGCTGCGGCCCCGGACCCCAGACCCCCGGCCGCCGACCGCCGCCCCCGGCTCGCGCCGCCGCCGCCCTGCGCCGAGTGCCAAACTTTCCGGCTCCATCCCGCTGGCTGCCGCTGGCCGGGTGTGTGTGTGCGTGTGCGCGCGTGTGTGTGTGCGCGCGCGTGTGTGTGCGCGCGTGTGTACGTGTTGCGGGGGGAACGGTGCAGGTCTCGGGTCCCCTCCCTCTTTAAAATGCGAGTCGCTCTTGCCCTGTCACTCTCTCCTGCCACCCGCTGCCCCTGCCCTTTCCCCGAGTCCTGCGCTGCGCCCCGGGCCGCGGTAGGGATCCGGGTCCGGTCGGTGCCGGGCCAGGTCTGCCCCCTCACGCAGTCTCACGACCCTATCTGGCCGCTGCTCGGTTCCACCCTTCGAGCTCGAGGCGGTCCTGGCCTCGGCTTCCCGCGACACCGAGCCGGTGGTAGGACTTAGGCATCCCCTAGAGACCCCCGCAGCCCCCGGCCCAAATCCGGGCAGTGAGAGGTGCGCAGACCTCGGGCGCTGGGGGGGCGTGGGACCGCGGGGCCTCCGAGGCTTCAGCACCGGGGACAGTGGCCGCGCTGCCGCAGCGAGCCTCGTTGGGGGGAGGGGGGCACCGGAACGCGGCCACGTCCGGGCAGCGGGAGCTAATCCTGCTCCGCAGGCGCACGCGGCGCCCGCCGCGGCCGCCGGGATCTGCCCTTCCGCCCCTCTCAGTCGGCCCGAACCGCAGCGTCCCGCTGGGCGTTCCGTCCCGAGACTCTAGGCTCCGTCCCTTCGCCCGTCTCACACCCCGCTGTCCTTACGGCCACCGGGCTGTTCCGTGGGCTCTGAGAACCTGTGGTCACGGAGGGCATCGGCGTGGGCAGCCCCTTACCTTCCCAGAGGAACGGTGCGCCGAGTGGGGGCGGAGTGGGATATGTGTGATCGTCCCTTACTCGGCGGCAGGAAAAAGACACAGGGAGCAAACTCCTGGTCGCTATTAATAGCCAGGCGTCTGTGGGGCTGCCGTACATTCACATATGGTTACCCATATGCAGCGTGGGGCGGGATGGGGGTGTGGCGCGGGGATTGTCCCTACGTCTTGCCGGAATGCAAAAAGGTGCGGAGACCCTTCCCGATCTTCTCTCCTGGAGTTCACAGCTCTGCAGCTAACCCCAACCCCACAGCGTAGGCAGCAGAGCTTTAAGAATCATCGTTCCCTCCGGGACTAAAAGCAGCACGCATCTGGCAGCACGCCTGAGGCTGAGAGCTCTGGGCACGCGGGAGCTCCTCCGGGCTCCTGGAGTTAGGGCAAAGCCGGCGTGCTTGAGTCTCCAGCCGCATCCCCGTCCCCACCCCCACGCAGCGCAGACGCTGGGAACGGTGTGCAGTGCGAGGCTCCCAGTCTCGCAGACACAGCCAGTCTTTCCCCTCCCCCTCCGCCCTCTGCTCGCCCACCGGTAGAAAAGGTTTCTAAAAATAGCAGAGACTCAAGGCCTAGCTTCTCCAAAATGTTGGGCCAGCCAGGCGTCACCATCCCTGCAGCCAGGTGGCTGGCGCGCTGGAAGCCGGAAGGTGCTCGCTCCCCACTGCCTCCTCATCCCACCTCACCCCTAGCTCGGTTGCTTAAAAAAAAAAAGTTTTTGCGGGTCCCAGACTCTGCTAACCCGCCTTTGAGAAGGGTCTGGTGCAGACCCCCGTCTGCTCCCGCCGTGTGCACCGGTGGTGGCTGAGCTCCCCCTTCGGCGAGGGTGAAAGGAGTCCGAAGCAGGCAGCGCGGTGCGCGCCAGGCTATTTTTACTTGCTTCCCCCGCCGCTCGGCGCTCCCCCTTCTCAGCAGTCGCACATGCCAGCTCTGCTCAAGGCATCAATGAAACAGCAGTAGAGGCGGCCGAGCTCTTGTGGGGGAAAAAAAAAAAACCTACAAGGCGCACAGGGCACAAAGGCTGCAGGGGCAGCAGCATCCCAGCTGGGGCTCCTTGGAAACAAGTGGGTAGGGGAGCATGAGGGGCAGGCAGAGGTCCAGCCTTCAGCAACTTCCTTGGAGAAGGGATGGAACCCAGACTCGGTCAAACGTGCCCAGCACAGGCATCCAGGCAGCGTGACTCTCACTTGTTTCTCCTCCAGGAACCGGCTGTCTTTGGAATAATCCAGGAGGAAAGCAGGGCTTCCCAAAGTGGGGTATTTTGGATTCACCTGCATGTATGGGACTGGGAGCTGGGGAGGGTCCCTGTGTCTGTGGATCCTGAGTCATGGTGGTCATGGTCTTGGCTGGGGATTCAACCTCTGCTGTGAAGCATTCACTCTGTATCAGGAATGAGTAGGTACCTGAGCTCCAACCCTTCTGGTCCCTGTTCTCAAGAGCTCACTGGCCAGTGGACAGTTTTCTGGATAATCCACAGCACCCCTTTCTACTCTGTGCTGGTGTTGTTCGCAAGCTCTTTCTCTGCTTTCATTCTCAACAATAATCCTTCAAGCTAAGCAAAGGTTAATGTGCAATTCTTGTCCCCCAGGCTGAGGTCAAGCAAGTCACCCCGTGGCTAAACCAGCCTTGGTGCACAGGTTGCTCTCACTTCTGATTGGTTGCTCTTTGCCCTGCTCTTGCTATTTCTAGCAAGACACATATGTGAATGAGAGTGGAGGAATAGGCCGAGGAGAGGAAGGGAGGGATGCAGTGATGGGGAGGCAAAGACGACGGAGTTCTTTCACAAGGGAAGCACAGGGAAAGATGCCCCTGGTTTGGGACAGCAGGGAGAGAGTAAAGACTAAAGTTACGTGTGGTGTGACTAGAGTCCCCAGCATGCAGTGAGGTGTGGAGTTGGTGTGGGACCCCCAAGGCACAGACTTGGAGGGGAGGGATGGTCCTGGTGGCCTAGAGAACATCTTTGGCTATTTTGACCTCAGTTTTATTCCTTGCTATCCTGAGCTGATTCTGCTTATGGCGGCACCATATGAGGTTGGTATGGGAGCTAAGGAGACACCAAGACAGCCCTGCATGTGGCAAACATGCAGTGGTGTTAGTTCCACTCTCCAGATCCCTCCAGGTGCTCATCATCCTCGGCTAAGGGTGTTCCCACCCTCTGGCAGCCTCTGCTTTCCACTTTCCTTTCTCTAGGTCTCTTCAGAAGTCTGTTTCTATGGCCTTCTGAGATGTCCGCAGAGCATCCAGTCCTACACTTATGCAGCCACTTCAGCCTTCACTAAAGCACTGGCCGTTGAACTGCTGGCCCTGTCCAGTCCAGCCTTGCCATCACTGCTTGCTTGGCTTTTGGAAGCATAGATCTGCTTATGACGAGACACTTCTTTAAAAACTTAGGATGTTGCCCTGTTCTCTACAGGCTCTGAGAGAGAGCCCAATTAATTTCTTTTGAGCAGCAGACAAGGTCTTCAGTATCTGACATGCAATTCTCTAAAAAGATCACCAACTCCAGACCTGAGTGTATGTTGTATGCTGATTTCCCCAACCTGCACTGTTCTTTTTCTCTTCTTCCCACTGGAAAATAACATTCCTCATCTGCAAGACCCAGCTCCAGTGTCACGTCCTCTGGGCAGCCTTCCTGCCTCCAACTTTTCTAACTGCAATGCCTTTTGTGTTTATTCCTATTAGATAATGAACTTTTTTTTTTGTATACAGTGTTAGCACTGTCTTACACACAGTAAGTAGTAGATGTGGACTGAATTGACTCATGCGATTATGGACAAGCTCTTTGAGCCTTTTGGCTTTCTCAGAATTGGGGATTCTATCTCCCACACTTCTGCTGTACTTAAGTTATTGTGGACCTGTAAAAGTCACAATGGATAAAGACTCTGGAAATGAAGGTGTTGCAGCAACTCAAAGCATGAATACATTTTGGTCTTTCTTATACCTATTCCTTGTTCAGTGATTACTGGCTCTTACTATGGGTGTCCTCTGAATAGCAGATAAATGCATTAATCACAGTGCCCACTTATGAACCATATGGCATAATGGGCCCTGTGATCTATTCTGTACCTTACTGATTCTTGGTGAGAGGCTGGTGCATTATTTATGGTAATGACTGCCTGATTGAGGTTTCATCACCTCAAATGACAGCCTCCAGGGGTGCAAAATAAAAGTCATTTTGGAGACTTTTTTGAATGTTCTGACCAGAGAAAGAAAATAATAGTAGGTTAAGAAAAATCCTGCAACATGACCACCAGGTAAGGATACCATTGAGTACTGCCTGAGTTATAGGAATAACTGAACCCACTTCTGGCATGGTGTGCCTTGGTGGCTTTGACTGATGGATCATTCATTTTCAGCTGAAATGTATGGCCCCATTACACAGAGATCAGAGAGATGACGAAGAGGGTGAAGAAGAGGTACTATGCAGGTTCATGATATGCACAAGCTAACAATGCAGGCTCTAAAGCCAGGCTGTCTGGTTTGAAATCCAGCTCTGGGTTTGGCAGATGTGTTGTTATGTTAAACCAACTGCTTAACCTCTCTCAGCCTCAGAAGGCTGTTGGGATGATTAAGTGCGCTAATCTGTGCACAGGGGTTAGGATATTGTTGTGTTCGCATGAGCGCTCAATAAGCTTTTAGGAGTCTTGCCATGAAAAGTGCAAACTGAATGGACTCTCCTACTTTTTACATCTCCAGCCGAAATGGTCCATAAACCATTGTCTACATCAAGTTTTCCTTCCTCAGCAAACAGTGATTTCAGTCCTTAAGTGAGCTCAGGAGAATTACAAAGATGCCCATTTTTTTTTTTCTGGCAAATTTGGTTTTGTAGAGTCCTAAATTGGCTTTTGGCTGTCAAAGAAGGTGAAATACAACCCTCCCATCTCCAATTCAGTAGTGGGTTTGATTTTCTCCTCTTTGCTGAGTGCAGTGTGCAGTTATCCTCACATGCCAATGCAGAACATGCGAAAATCTGTAAGAACACTACTTACAACTTGGTATCTTCTGTGCCAGCAGGAAAAACATGAGCAATGTGTGTGTGCAACACAGGAAGGTGGTGCCCTTGTGACCTGACTGTCACACCAAGGACAGATAGAGCAAGCACAGGCAGGGAAAGACATCAAAAGGTCATTGTGTCCGTATTCCTGCCTCTGTGCTCTGAACTTGAAAATGTATAATTGCCACATAACTTCTTGTTAAAGAGTTTCAGGAAAGACGATGTCCCCAAACTCACGTAGCATCTCAGTGTTCAGGAAACTCTTCCTGGAGTCTTCACGCCAGGCACCTTTGTTTATGTTATCCTGAGCGGTGATGAAAACTAGTTGGTGACATTTCCAATTTGGGCAGTGCTAGGCCATCTCACCCTCTTTACTAGTTTTGTTCCAAATGACGTCAGTCTCTTTCCGTGACAGTCTGGCATTTGCTTTCTCAGAGGAAGAGTGGAGAGAGGGGCTTTTTCTCTTATTACCCAGTCCCATGATTATTTCACACATCAAATGGCTCTTCTAACTTCACTCGCAATTAGAATTCCCTTGCGTATCACATACTTTCCAGATTTCTAACGGGTGACCCATAAGTAAAGATCTTGTTTTAAAGTGTGGTTCTATAAGAGCAAACGATGAATACACACACTTTCATTATATCACAGAATCTTGGAGCTCTAGGAGTCTCACATCATTTAATTAAAGGGATGAGAACTCTTGTCCAGTGTTATAGAGCTCTTTGGCATTGGTGGTGATACCTCCTTTACTTCTGGGCCATTGCTGCTTATTTGTTCTTTATATGGAGCGTCTGATTTATCCATGTACACACACGTGTGTGTGCGTGCACATGCAAACTGGTTTACTGCTATATCCTATCCTACTCTCTAAAGATCCATATTTCTCTACAGAAGTCCTAGGAATTATACATGATGAGAACTCTTCACCCTCCATAAAGCCCTTAAAATGCTCATGTTATGTATTCCATCATGTGGAATGCTACTGGGCCCACACATATGGTTCCCATTGTACGGATCAAAAAGATGAGGCATAGAAAGTTAGTGTTACTTGTCCAGGATCCCAAAGCTAGTAAGTGATAGAACTAGGGCTCAAACTCTGATTTTCAAATCGCCAAGACTCACACATTTCCCATCCACTAGTCTGTAAAGTGGGTAAGTTAGACCGGAGCAGAAACTGAAAATCTGAAGAGAAGGGGTGGTGAAATAAACCGGAGCAGTAGGGGGTGCTTGTTGTGGGAGAAGTCCAAGAAGGGGACCCAGCCCCACTCTCTTCTCCCCAGCCCTTCTTTCCTTGCCACTACCCTCACTTGCACAGTCCTCAGTGAGGTGCCCTGAGTGACAAGGCCATGACATAACTCATGGCAGGGACAGCCATCCCCTCGCTCTCCCACGCACCCATTCAACCCCATGGCCTCAGCCCTTGTGACAGAGCAGGAGAAAGAGTGCCCATCTAGGCAAGTTACAGCACAGTGGAAACTGGACCTACGGCCGTCAGCATGACATCTGGACACTATCTAGATCCTTTATGTGGATGAAATAAATACTAAAGCCTGCAGGACAGGAGCTGTGTCTTTAAATTTATCTTTGTAGTTTTTCCTAGGGTTGTTCTAACAAAGTACTACAAGCGGGGTGGCTTAAAACAGCAGAAATTTATTCTCTCATAGTTTTGGAAGCCAGAAGTCTGAAATCCGGGTGTCAGTAGGGTTGGATACTTCTGGAGGCTCTGATGGAAAATCTGTTCCTTGTCTTTCTCCTAGCTTCAGGTATTTGCCAATTATGCTGGGCATTCCTTGGCTTGTAGCTGTATCATTCCAATCACTACTTCTATCTGCATAGAGCATTCTGCTGTGTGTGTGTAACTCTTCTTTTAAGGATGCCAGTCATATTAGAATAGCTACCCCCTCAAATCCAATATGTCTTCATTTTAGCTTGATTTTAGCTTTATTTCTCAGTGAGGTCACAATCACAGGTACCAGGGGGTCAGGAATCTGGAACATCTTTTGGGGGATATTACTCAACTTACAACATTACTCAACACATGATAAATCCAGTATATGAATGATGGATAACTGATTAGTCAGTGGAGTTAGTCCCCACCCCATCCACATTGCCCACTGGCTTCCCATGCTCTTTCATGGCATTTTCGTTGAGCAGCAGCAATAATTATAACAAGAACTACCATTTTAATGTCCATATTATGGGTTAGGTGCAATGCTGAGTGCTTTGTAAGCATTGCCTTATTGAATTTTTACAACAACAATACAAAGCAACTCTTCATAATTGCATTTTGCCATTGAGGAACCTGAAACTCGCATGGTTCATTATGTTGGCTGAGATTACAGAGCTAGCAGAAGGCAGAGTTGCCCTGTGCTCTCAGAGTTGTCCTGTGCTCCATGCCGACCTGGGTTTCTTTCTCTCTCCTGTCCGCACTCCCAGACTCAAGCTTTTCTACCTCTTTGGCCCACATTGGCCCTCCCTTACCTGCCTGGACATTCAGGAGGAACTGACAAACTTCCAGACACGAGAAAGGGCAAAGACCAATGGCAGCCCATGGGCCTGGAATAAGCTCCCATGGGTTATATTCCTGCATCCTCTGAGCTTATGTGTTTTGTAGCAACCAGAAAAATTATTTTAGTGGCAGAATTTTGGGACTATTAATAGCTTATCTGAAGAACTATCCTGGAGGGCAAGAGGGACAATGAGTCCCTTGGCACTGTCTAAAAAAATTAAACCTAAGGCTACTGATTTCTTGGCTTTGTGTGGAGGTGGAGTGCTGGCTCTGGCTCCTCTGTCTGGATGAAGATCTTAGCGCTGCAGCTTCCTAGCTTTTACAGGTTACTGCATTTATCTGTGCCTGGTTTCACCATCAGTGATAGGATTGCACTAGGGCCTTATTCCAGAGGGTCTTTGTGAACATTTTGTGAGTTATTCAGGTCAGACACAGTTCTGAAATATAATAAGTGCTCAAGAAAGGTTAAGTGTTGGTCATCTAGGCTTACCTGGTGGTGTCCCAAAGGGAGAGCAGATCCAATAAAGGGTCTTTCTTGTCGATGCTGGCTTGGAGAGGTGGGAGTTAAGCAGGTGAGGGAAGGTCTTTCTGATTCAGATTGTTTGTCCATAGGTCAGCCAGCCAGGGCCAGGAACCCAGCGGGAGACCGGGCTTTGTGGCCCCCTGCCAGGTCTCCACCAGTGCCCCTGTGAAGACCCCCCCTGCAGGAGATGAGGGCTTTTCTGTGATCCACGGTCCAGCCTGTTGTACAGCAAGCTCACACTTAGGTCTGCAATCTCCAGCTCAGGTATCTGATCACATCTACAGAATCAAGGTGTCCTTAGATATGTGAGGGAAGTGGGGCTGTGCAGATCAGCCTGCCAGGTTAAAAACATTCTGAGGGATGCCTGATGTCCCAGAAGCCTTGTGATCCTCCCAAGTGTGCCGCATGGAGAGTGCACACTTCCTAGTTGTTCATTATTGCACGGATGGGGGATTTTCCCATGTTGCTACACAGAGAAACTGAGGCACTGGAGAAGGAGAGAGAGACGAGGGATTCCCAGTCTCACAGGACAGATTGGATGTTTAATTACCAAGTTAAACTCTTTTGGCATAAATCCTGGAGAATAGATGCTGTGTGTGTGGCCCTACCAGATAGAGTTGGTCCAGCCAGGGCCACTTTGGGCTAATGCTACCACAAAGGAAATGGCTATTAGCAAAGTCACTAATTAGGGCCCCTTTTGTCACTCTACTGTGAAAGATAATCTCCTGTTAGTCAAGTTAAGTGGAGGCCTTTTAAGCGGGGCCTCACAGAAAATGAAAGGCTGCAATTCCCACAGACACATTAAATCCAAGGACTTCATCTCTTGCTGACAAGCAGTTATGACAGCAATTCTCCAGAGAGGCTCAATCAGAGAATTCCACAAATGAGTACAGCCCATCAGAAGTGTATATAGGATTCTAATTAAGGCATGTTCTCTATTAACATGCATTAGTTCAGTTTCTGCCTACAGGTAGATAGTAGGAAATTGGACACTATTTAATGAATGAAGAAAGAAAATAGACTTATGTACTGTACATGCCATGCTAACTTCCTTTTGTTAGGCTCCCCCTTTTGTAAGGAGGCCTTTCCCCAAATTAAAACTATTGGTCCTCATCCTAGGAGACTGAGGCAGTAGCATTGCAAGTTTGAGCCTCTCCTGGGCAACTCAGTGACTTACTGAGATCCTGTCCTAAGGGGATGAGGGCTGCTGCAGATGTAACTCAGTATGGAGGTCCTAGGTTTGATCCCCAGTACTGGAGTGGGGTGGGGTGGGGAATGCTGTGAGTCTTATGGGGTATAGGGGAGCGTTTTGGAGTCAGACCTGAGTTTGAGTCTCATTTTCAGCCCTGTGGGTTATAAAATCCATTTTATAGTTTAGCCAGGAGGACTCAGTTTTACTAATGGGATAAGATAGGAAGAAATGTGCCAGAGCAGGGGGTGTGGCTCAGTGACAGAGCTACACACAACTCTGGGCTCCATCTCCAGTCCTGTAAAAAAAAAAAAAAAAAAAAAAGGGCGACAAATGCTTTCTGCACTGTAAGTTTATTTGTTCAGTTTTGCTTTTAGGAGGAATCTGTAGCTCAGAGTGGATACAAACAAGCTAATCCAGGCAGAATGCAGAGGGATGGGCACCTGGAGGTGTGGGGTTGTATCCAGACATCTGAGCTTCTAGGTCCACTGTGCAGTAGTGCGCTCACTCAGTGCATGTCAGGGGTGATGTGCAGCTCCTAACTTGTAATGCACAGGGTGCCCTGTTGATCCACAGCCCAGGACTGCTGGGTAGTAGTCACAGGCTCTCGGGAAGTGTGTTGCATGTGACATGCGTTTTAGGGTGAGTCTGGGTGTAGGAATAGCTGAGGAAGAGTCTTGTGGAGATGAGTCTGAGTTTCAGGGTCTGCAAGGCTGTGCAGCCCTGATCCTGTAGCTGATGGTCTCCAGTTATTAGTTCCCAGCTTGCCGCGGGGCTGCGTTCTAGATGACCTCTTCTTATCCATGTGTTCTCTCCAGATAATCTCCTCCACTCTCCCAGCTTCTGCTATGCATTGAACGTGTTTTATGTCCCCTCAGACAAGCTCACTTATTAAGGGAGCTTGGTCCCCAGGTGGGTGGCATTGAAAGCTGGTGCAGACCTCTCAGAGGTAAGCCTGGGTGAGATTCCTGGGGCCTGTTCTCAGAAGAGACTGAGGGACTCTGCTTCTTGTTTGAGCTATGCCTGCTTCCACCATGATGTGCTGCCATTTGCTGTCCTTACCAGAGGCTGAGCCAGTTAGCAGCCTGGTTTTGGACCCTGATCATCCAAAGCAGTGATCTGAATAAGGCCTTTCTCTTCATTATAGTAGTGGAAAGCTGACTCTAGCACCCTGGAGCTGCAGCCTTTTCAGCGTCTCCCCTCCACTCCCCTTTCTCTCTAGAGCCAGAATCCTTTCTGCCATCCTCATCTTGCTCGGTGCTGAGCCACCAAAGCTGCAAACACACACTCTTCTCCTTTCCCCTCCACAAGACCTGGTGACAGCACATGCTGTGTGTCTATTTCTCCTCTTGTCCTTACTCTGTCCTTTGTGTCCCAGGCTTGTTTCAGGTCTCTTCCTCTATGCCTGGGCCCCCATAGTGTCTTCTGGGTATGCTCCACATACCTCCCTTTCCTTGCATGACTTGCTATCACAATGGTGTGGACACACATTCTAAAGTGGAAATCTGATTGTTCCTCTCCCCTTCTTAAGCCCCTTTTGTGGCTTTTCTATAATTCTTAGGATGATGGCCCATCTCCTTGCCATGACCTGTGGCTGTTGCAGAAAGCATGCTCTGAAAACCTTTCCATCTTCATTTCTACTCCCACCACACCCAAACCTGCTTCTGTCTCCTCATACCCTGGGGAAGTTCTCTTCCTTCAGATCCCAGCTGAGAAGTTGCTTCTTCTTCCAGGAATCCTTTTCTACCACCACCTCTTACCTGGTCTGGTTTATTTCTCCCTCTGATATTGCTCTGCAGTACCCGGCCATATACCATACTGGTCTCTATTTCCCTGTTTCATAGTCTGAGAGTCAACCACAAACTTTGTAAGAGTAGGCATTGTCTGTGTGATTCATCATCGAATCGCCAGCACCTGCCACAGGGACTATGCAATTCCAGTGTAAAAAACTTGTTCAGTGAATGCCTGTTGCCACCTGTATGTTTCCTGTGTGGGAAATGAATTGTAGGTGATAACAATTAAATGAATATCTGCTTATTTCTGGTTGACACTCTGTTCATATCAGTCACATAGGATCTTAATAGAGAGGAAATCTCAGGGGTCACAGCTGTCATCCCCCTCAAAGTGTGTGGCCAACATTAACTGTAAAAGAAGGATGGAAGTTGTAAGTTATAAGTTGTAAGGATGGAAGTTAAAGTCCCAGAGCAGGGCTCCCCAGTTCCTGGGCCACAGACCAGTACCTACCTGTCTGTGGCCAGTAAGGGAGCGAAGCTTCATCTGCATTTGCAACTGCTCTCTGGCTGGCTTTACCCTATGAGCTCTGTCTTCAGTCAGGTCCGCAGAAGCATCGGATTCTCAGAGGGGCAGAATCCTACCATGAACTGCATATGTGAGGGGTCTGGATTGCATGCTCTTTGAATCACCCCAAACCCTAGCCCTCCCTCTACTCCCATCCCTGAACAAATTTTCTTCCACAAAACCTGGCTCCTGGTGCCCAAAGGTGGGGGACCTAGAGGCTCCCCTGGAATCTAGCTTGAAACAGGGGTTAGGACTTGGAACAGCCAGTGTATCTTTCCCAGTGGGGATTGACCCATTGTCCTTGGCTGCATGCAGATTGAGATGGCCTGGAGCAGTGATCTGAACCACCCTGAGGCTCTGGCTCTTCTCTGTGGGCACTCGGGGCTCGAGCCCTGGGTTGCAGGGTGGACTTGCCTCCTGCTGTCAGCAGAGCCCTGGCCTCTTCCGCTTACACTTACTCTTGATCCAGCATTGCCCTGTAATCTACCTACAAGGTTAAAAATAAGATGCTCTCTACTTCAGGATGTAAAGAAAACCAGACCAACATCATGGGCTGCCTGCACTGCAGGGCCCTGAGCTTTTGCCCACTATGCAAGCTCTGGTGGCTTTTCTTGGAGATTCTGCTAAGCTCAGACCACCCCTTTCTCTGCCTCAGGGACCCAAATCTGTAGTGCATCTCTGGTCCATATCCCCACCACTAGGGCATGTACCATGAGATTCAAGGAGGATGTCCGGGATCTACCCTGAGCCCCAAGGAGGAGTTACCTTAACTCTCCTTGGTCCTTCACTCCAGCACCTCTCATCCTCAACTGACCTCAGAGGACCAAACACTAGAACCCATGCTTCTGACTCAGGTGTCATAGGCCAACAGTAGGGCCCACAGGCAGTCACCATCCAAGAAGGGGCCGGGCCATTCTCACCCACCTCCCTGTGTGGGACTGCCTCTTAGGCTAGGCACCAGGACGTCTTGAAAGGTAAGGGATGCTGTGCAAATTCAACTTGTTCTTCAGTTGCCATCTTGGTACCACCCCCTTCCCCTCTTCCATGCAATTTTGTCTCCTCCCCTTACTGAGTGGTCAGTGAACTGGAAACAAGTCCCCACCTGTCCATGGGGCATCCCCTTCCAGAAGCCTGCTAGACTTGCAATGCTGTTTGTAGAAGCAGGCAAATGGCATAGAAAGTGGAGGTCTGGGGAAAGTGCAGAGGTGCTGTCAATCTGAAGTTGAGCTCTGGGGGCAGCAGGACTCCTCAGGGGCCCTGACTCAAACTGAGGACAGAGGGCAGGCAGCATGCAGGGAGTTGTTTGTTTGGGGAAGAAACCTTTCTCCAGAAACCTCTGCCTTCTTTTGTGTTCTCTACCTGCTGACTTTTCCTTCTTCTCCTTTCCCCACCACATTCCCAGACATGGGTCCCTAGGCTGCCAAGAGTAAAAGCTCTTCCCTTTTTCAGGCAGGAAAAACTAAGACAGATTTGCTCTCCAAGTGGCAGCTCCAGCTTCTGCACTCTGTGATCTGTGGGCCTAGCATTAGAGAACATTCAATTTCAGGAGGCCATTCCTTGCCTACCTGCTTGACTGGGCAATTGATATATAACCTTACTTGGTGTCAAGGATCTTGCATGTTTTGAATGTGAAGAGGAGTAAGGGGTTCAGGAATATTTGAATTTTGGATCTGTTAAAGCTTTTCTTCTCTGCAGCCCTCAGTGTGCAGTGCTGGACCATTGTTTCTAAAGTGCCAGAGCCTGGCTTATTTCCCAGGATCCAGGGCTGAGCCGGGATGCTGTACACCTTTGGGCACCATCACGCTACCGACAGCCAATATCCATACTGGGGCCATCCAAGTGGTGAGATTATGGCTGTCCCTACATTTAGCCATCTGGGCTGTGGCTTTTGCCCCCAGTGTTAGGAAACCCCTTGTGATTCACTGCAGTGAGTTCCCCGCGGTCTCATCTCAACCTGATCCATCAAGAGCATTAGATGCCATTGATTGTTGTATTTTATTTGATACCCTCTGCTCTTTGGGTTTCTAACCCCTGCTTCTCCTGCCTCTTTCATATGGATCCTAAATGTCCTATGAAAGGCGCATATGTAAGGGCTTGATCCTTGCATGGTGCTGCTGTTGGAAAATAGTGCAACCTTTAGGAAGTAGGACTAGTGGAAGGAGCTTAAGTGTCTGGGGACATGATTTTAAGGGAGAAGTTGGGAACCTAACCCCTTCCTCTCCCATTTTCCTTCCCTACCACAAGGTGAACACACCTGTCCTATGCTTCCTGCTCTCATGTGCTGGCCTCTCCCCCACAAAGCAAAAAAGCGAGGCCACCATGGAACAAAACCTCTGAAGCCATGATCCATAACAAGCCCTTATTTCTTCTAAGCCATTAATCTCAGGTGTTTTGTCATAGTAACAGGTGACTAACATGGTCTTGCCTCCCTGGCTATTCTCTATTGAATCCTCCTTGCTTGAAGGTGCTGGCTGCAGCTTGCAGTCCTGGATGACCTCACCCTCTTCCAGGTCTTGGAAGATTCAGACCTGTGCTCTGGCTGGATTTGTCTTGATTAGGGCTCTGAAGGCCCTTCTGACTTAATGGGACCCCTTGCTCTGCTTTCAGTTTGCTTATCTGCCTTCCTCTCTGTGAGCCCATCTCCCTAAGGGGCACTGCCTTCCTCTCCTTCATCCTGGCCAGAAACCAGGAATTACACCAAAGACCTCCCTTGCTTTCAGCTTTCCTTCTCCAATTGCAGCTAGTTATAACAAAATCCTGCTGACTCCTCTTTGTATTTTGCTGTACTGGAGATCAGATGTAGCCCTCACACCTGTTAGGCAAGCATGTTCTGTTTCCCTTTGCTCACACTGTCTTTCCAGGGCGTGCAACTGACTTTCTGGCACTGCTCTTGCTCTTTGCACCACACTCTCCACACTGTCCGACAATGCCCTGATTCCACAGGTTCAAGAGTTGCTGGTGGGATACATGGATGGATGGATGGGTGGATGGATGAATGGATCAATCAATGAAAGAGTGTTGTGGGTGGAGGTTGCCTGCTCAGAGGGTGTGGTGAACTGCAGCTGGCTCTCATTGTGTGACACAATCAGCAATCACCATTTGCCATCTTCACTGGGCCTTACTGGCCCTTGAATAATTTTAGGTTAATGGGATTTGGGGGGCCAGTGTTAGAGTCCCTTGTGGCTTCTCCCTGGTTCTGTTACTCTGCGACATCACCCTAGGGAGAATGAAGGACAAAGATTATGGTGGAGAGTGAACCTTGAGAAGTGGTTGAGTTCACAAGGAGGTATTTCATAGTTTCTTATGTGAAACATTTTCCAGTCTTTTCAGCATCATGCGGTCCTTCTAGAAAATTTTACTGTGGGCCCTTATGCCCTCTTTGTCTCTCTTTTCCTCATGACTAAGTGGGCTTTGTCTTGGGGGTTCTGGAAACCTCTTTGCAGAGCTCTGACACCTGAACCAAATATAGTATGTGCCTGCTGAGCAGATTGCTCTTATTTCAGTTTCCTTGGCTGCACTAGGACAGAGTGACCACTGGTAGGTCTTACAGGCCAGGGAGCCCCAACCTCCAGCAAAGGAAGCTTCATTTGTATTCGTGGCTGCTCCCCACTGCTTGCATTACTGCCTGAGCTCTGCTTCCTGTCAGATCAGTAGTGGCATTAGATTCTCAGGGGAGCAGGAACCCTACTGTGAACTGAGAACTGGAGGGATCTAAGTCGCAAGCTCCTTTGAATCATCCCAAACCTCCCATCTCCCCACTTCCCACCCCGTTCCCTGGGAAAATTCCATGGAATTTCCCTTGGCACCAAATAGGCTGGGGACTCCTGGTGTAGACTCTTCGGGCCTGTTCAATAACGTTTTCCCTGAGGACAGGGACAAGGCCATACGACTCACTGAGTCCCTTTGTTAACTCTGCTCTTCCAGTTGCAAAGTGAACAGCACCGCACTCTGACAGTACAGTCTTCTCTTTCCATGGCAAACTTCCTGTCTTAACTTTGGGACTTCATTATACCCGGATCTTTTTGGAAAGCCTGTGTGCCTCCTCCATGTCACTCTTCCCATCACCAGTCACTTTCAAGAGTTCTGGAGTAAAGAACCAGAGTAGGACCAAAGAGAACATCCCATTCACCAGCACGGAACAAACATGTAATGGCAACTACTTTTGTAGTTGTGGCCACTGCAGATCCATTCCCTCAGTGTATTATTTTGTGATACTTTATCCTGTCCAATTTTAGTTAATGAATATTAACAATTAAACCAGATATTGCTCTCATGATTTCCTCTAAGGAGCCTAAGGTGATTTAGCGTATCTTGAAATCCTTCTCCAGCCCTGGAATCTTGAAGAATAAGGAGGGTGTGTAGAAAGGGGCCTGCCCTTTAGAGAGGAAACTCTGAACAGAGGTTGCTTTGCCCAGAGCAGAGAACTGGCTTCAGGGCTGTGTGTCGGATGACTGTGTTTGTTTTCTAGTGTGTGCTGAATTCTTCCTGCCTTTTCTGTTCCCTGTAAGGTAGTCTCTTGTGCCCTACAGTACGTCAAGTGTTTCCTTGCCTTTGAGGTTGGCGCCTGGTTGGCTCAGAGTCAGAAGTGGCTGGCTCTGGCCCCAGGACCATCTGGCTCACCTTGCCAGGAATGCCAGTGACCAGCCTGCTGCACTGTATGGCTGGTGTTTCGGGGCTTCAGGGTGTGTTTTGGAGAGAAGCTGCTCAACTCAGCCTATGGAGCTTTTATGAAACCCCCCTCCCTCTTACTGAAAATCACTTGTGTGGTTGACTTAAGGGTTGGTCACCCCAAAGTGTCTGTGTAGGCCAAATGACAGTTGGAGAAGCTCCTTTCTTCCTCTCCCTTTCTCTCTCCTTTCCTCCCTTCGTCCCTCTCTCCCTTTCTTTCTCCCTCCCTTAGTACTGGGTATTGAACTCAGGGCCTTTGTACTGAGCTATACCCAATCTTTTTTATTTTGAGACAAGGTTTAAGTTGTCCAGGCTGAGCTCAAGGCTGTGATCCTTCTGTCTCAGCTTCCCAGAGTGCTGGGATTACAGACCTGTGTCACCATGCCTAGTTGTGGAGGCTCTTTTCTAAGTATGCTGTCATATTATGTCTGCCTCTGCATTTCATTGTCCTTCGCCACCTGGTCAGCAGGGCTTTCCATGAGCCCACCTGCCTGCTTCCCAGCACCTTCCAGGCCTCTGGCTGGCTGAGTTCCACCTCTAGGGGGCATCAGCAGAAGGCCGGTGGTAGGGAGGAGAGTACGAGATTTTATCCCTCTTGTTCTTTCCCTACGGGGTCACCAGGGAGCAACCCTGTCACTGCTCCTAGCCTATTGCAATATGTTCCAAGCACAGTTCCCGGCTCTTGGCCTGATTATCTCATTTAAATCTTGATCCTCTGAGTAGGTACTCATAATATCCTGAATTTATGAATGAGGAGGAAACTGAGACACTGTCAGGTCAGCAAATTTCTCAAAGTCACAAGGTCATATAGCTGGTCTCAAATGGAAGTGGTCATGTCTAGAACCTAAAGTCTTCTTGGTTCCCTGTGTGGTCCCTGCCCAGTCACATCAGCATTTTCTGAGCCTTATTCAAAATCCAGATTCTCTGCATCCCAGACCTCCTGAAAAAGCTGTGGGTATCCCTCAGTGATTCCGAAGGCCACTTGCTGGAGGGCAGCATGTGACACTGAATGTATCCCTGGGCCTTGTGAAAGTCAGCACCCATTGCTTCCTTTCAGACACTCAGGGCTCTGATGTCTCATTCTCTGGCCTGCCCTAGGGTAAGAGCTGCCTTAAGCACTCATACGACACCTTTAGTTTCTAGTTTCGGCAGCTTCTGTTTTGTGTTTCCTGGTGGTTGTAGTCAGGTAGAGGCCTGGGCTGGCCAGTGGTTGGTTTCTCAGAGCTGTGCCTCTGTATGGCCTGTCCCTGTCTTCACGACTTGGTCCTTTTCCTTGGCTTCCACTTCCTAGTTATGAACACAGTGGTGATCAGCCATGGGAAGGCATGACCAAGCTTGCCATGATCATGTTGCATTTGGCCTCAGAGATGCCAATGTTTATAAATCAAGTGTCTGGCCATAAGATAACAACCTAGGGTGTGGGGTGCCTCTTAGAGGAGACCCCTATTCTGCATCCGCTACAGCCCCTGCTCTCCCAAGGTGGTGCTGCCACCTACCCCGTCCCTGCACTAGCTCACAGCTCCTGCTTTCCAGTCGATGGCTCCATGGACTCTAACCAGTCCTGTTTCTTTCTGTAGACAGAAATCTGAGGTCAGGAAAGATGAAGGTTGACTCAAGGACACACAGTGAGTTAGTGGCAAAGCTGGGACTAGAAACGAGAGCTCCTGATCCAAGAGTGGGACTTTGCTCTGTGTACCTGGGCTTCTACAAGCTGTCCAGGAACTGCGTCCCTCTTTGAGATCATTTCGTCAGTCTGGCTGTAGGAAGGCTCTCTCTGGGTCCCTGGAGAGGAGCTCCAGGGCAGAGTGACTCATGAGCAGGGTCAAACTTTTGTGTTCAATTAGCAAAATGGAGAAGTACTTAAAAAAGAGTTCAGAACACTACATTGTGGGACTGAAAAGGGATGACCTTGGTCAGGAAATGTTCTAGGCCGAGACTTTTATCATTTGCTGTGTACATCTCAGGATCTTGACGGTGGAGCAGTGCGACCTCAAGAATCTGCGTCACAACACAGGGGGCAGTTTCCTCAGTCTGAAGGCCAGGTTCTTCTGGTTCCAAATTCTGTGACCTTGAGCCAGTTATTTGCTTTCTCTTGCTCTCATTTTCCCTTATTTATAAACCAAGAATCATGTCTTCTTTCTTTAAAAGATAACTGAAGATTTAATGAAATAAAATCAGAAAGGCACTCAGCATAGGTCCTGGTCAACAAATGGTGACTGTCGTTTTGTTTGAGGCTGTGACTGTTGATTAGGATGGTTGACCATTTACCTCTTGGATAAAAGAAGAAAAGCAGACCTGTGTTGCAAGTTGAAGCTAGGCTCGAAGAAAACAGAGAAAAATGTACAGGTCCTGTCATCTGGGAAGGAGCTGGGGAATGGAAGGGAAATCAGGCTCTGAGCAAAGATTAAGAACTCAGCAGTCCTGCTGAGGGCCACCTGGGAGCTTGGAAGCCATGAGTTCTGTCATTTACTGACATCTGGGACAAGAGTGGAAGCCACTTAAACTCTGAGTCTCATGATCTTCTCCAGGGTTTCCTGTCCACCTGTCCATCCATCCCTTCGACCAGTTACTGAGCCCCAGGGTGCAGTTAAGATAAGGATCATGTGCCTGAGGAGTATTTACTATAGTGGGGGTCAGACATGGATACTCACACTGACAGGGGTATTGGGAAAACTGCAGGAGGGGTGCCAAGGGAAGAGCCACAGAAGGGAGCTTCTGAGGGAAAAAGACTTGGGGCTTAAAACCCAGGCTTCAGCACTTGCTGAGAAGTGCGTGCGCGGTGCAGGCAGAGGATCAGGAAGGGCACACCCTGAAGGCTGCAAACTCCTGCTCCCTCCACTCTGTCACATTTCATTCTAACGCATCGAAACCCTAGGGCTTGTGTCATGCAGAAGTAGAAATGCTGCCCTGTGAGGATTGTCTGTGGTCACTTGAGAGAGGGAACTTCTCAGCCCTCCAGCAGGGAAGGGGGACAGTGTCATGCACAGCAGGGGAGATCCCAGGATTCCTGATAGGGAATCCTGGAATCCTCTGACTAGCAGAGGCTGCTTTTAGAAAGAGTGTGGTAAAACACCAAGAGCCTGCCATTCTGTCATGGTTTACTTTTTCTACATAGCAGGTCGTGTGTTCTGCAACCAGTTTACCCCTAAACTGCTTGAATTGGTGAGGGGAAGTGATCAGAGGAGACCTGCCAAGGGGGCAAGTGCCAGCTGGAATTTGGGGAGTTGCCTGGGTGTGATGGACAGGTAGATGGGCAGTAGAGACAGAGGTGCTCCTAGGCAGAGAAGCAGCAGGCATGAAGGCCTGGGACCCTTAAGAGCACTCAGGATACCCTGTGCAAGGCAGTGGGACCCACTTTGGGAGGGGATAAACCTGAACAGAAACTGGAGTAAGTGGGTCAGATCATGGTGGGGGAGGGGAGCACATATAATTTTGGCTAATGAACTCAGACTTTACTGGCAAGCACTTTGGAAGGTCCAGTGTATATTCTGGCACCATGGATCATCTAGCTCCCAGTTGCTGACCTGGTTTGCTTGGGTTCTGGAGCACTCAGCCTCCTTCTGAGATGAAGCAAGGCAGAGCAGGCTGCACAGGCAGGGAAGCATTTTTGAGCAGCACACAGAGGGGCCACAGTCCAACTTGGGTACTGAGGATGTGTATTTTTCACCATGGGCCTGAGGGGCTCTCATGTGGGGCAGCCTGGCATGAGGTTGTGAGTTGGTCAACTCTAAAGCCCTACTTGGTCCTTTCTTTTGTACTCTCCCCACCTTATCCCCTTGGCAGTTGGTTGAAGTATTCATTCATCCCATCCATCCTCTTGCTCATTCATTCATGCATTCAACACAGGCTTACTGAATACCCACTCAGAGTCAGGCACTGGTATCATGGCAGTAAAGAGGCAGATACTGCCAGCAGTGATAGAGCTTTCATTTTGTGGGGAAGAAAGACAAATAAACAAACATACAAAAATTCCATCCGGAGCTATAAAGACTTCGGAAGAAAAATAAAGCAAGTAAGAGAATCGAACGTGGTAGACGTGGGAATGTTTGCAGACAGAGTGGTGTGGCCAGTGTGGGTTCTCTGAAAATTTGGAATAGATGCCCTAGCAAGAAGAAAGTGAACCATTTGGGTAGATATCCAGGGAAACACTGGTACAGAGTTCCATGGGGGTAGTGAGTCCAGGGAAGGCCAGGGTGATGGGACCCATGGAAGAAGGGGTTAGAAAGTTTAGATATAAGTTTAAAGTCCCAAAGCTCCATGGGGTGGCACTGGTGCCCTGGGTCTTCTGACTTTTCTTTCTTTTCTTTTCTTTTTTGCGTATGGTGTTCCTTTGTTCTCTTTTCCAGGTTTGGGGACCCAACCATAGATATTCCTTTGGAAAGTGCTTTTTTGGACTTGTCTTTGTTCTCTCTGTTTTCCATCACTATCAAAGTATACTTTCTTCCTTCTTTCAAGAGTGAAGGGGCCTGAGGAGTGAGTTCACACTAAAGAACTTACGTAACAAGTAAAAGCTTAGAAGTCGCGATTGGGGAGCCCCTCGTGTTTGGAAGGTAGTTGGATTGCAGGGGTGCTCTGGCTGACTTGCTGTTAGAAGAGGTGGCCCCCAGGGTGGGGGTGGGGCGTGACTTGGAAGGTGCAGCTCTCTCCCTGGCTCTTCCCTTCTCTCTCTCTGCTTCTTGTCCGCCATGACCTGAGCAGCCTTTTCTCTGCTGTGTCCCTCTGTGATACTGTTTCTTCACAGACCAAAAAGTGAGCCAAAGTAAGCCCCTCCTTTAAATTGTGAGCATTGGGTATTGGATGTGATAGCAGAAATTGAAGGGGAAATGCTCCATCTATGTGTTGTAGATTTTTAAATCCCGCGGCTGCTTATTTTTATGGTTTTAAATCACTAAAGGAATTGGACTTGTCCATTCAAATCGTATCTTTCCCTCCAATTTTAAAATTTTGGTAAAATACACATACGCATAGGAATCAAATACATTTTCCATTCTTAGCCATTTTAGGCATAGCTCTCAGTGACACCAAGTGCATTCATGCCGCTGTGCCACCATCACCACCATCCATCTCCAGAACTTTCTTCATCCTGCAGTACCAAAAACCCCAGAACCTTTGAACAACCATTCCTCATCTCCCCCTCCAGCCAGCTCCTGGAGACCACAGTTCTACTTTCTGTCCTTTTGGTCATTACTCTGGGTACCCCATATAAGTGAGATTCTATAGTACGGTATTTGGCTTCAGTGACTGGCTTGCTCCACTTCCTCTAATGTTCACAAGGTTCACAGGTGCTGTAGCTTGTGTCAGGACTGCGTTCCATTTTAGGCCTGAATAATGTTCCATCAACTGCAATCATCATATTTTGCTTATCTATTCATCAATAGACACTGGATGTTTCCATGTATTGGCTATTGTAAATGAGGCTGATAGGAACATCGGTGTACAAATATAGCCTTGAGAACTTATTCTGAATTATTTTGATAATAAAGTCTAGAAATGCAAACACTACATTGTATGGTAATTCTATTTTTAATGTTTTGAGGAATCACTGTAACATTTTCCGAAGTGTCTATAACATTTTGCAGTCCCATAAACAGCACACAGTATTTCCATTTTCCCCACATCCTCACCAAAACTTGTAATTTTTTATTTTTTATAAAATATGTGTTAGCTATCTTCTGGGTATAAGGCATCAAATACACTTTTCTTGCTTCAAATACACTTTTCAAGTCATCCTTTCCACCTTCTAAAGCAGTTCTGGAAGTCTTCTTACTTAAGTGTCTTTATGAAGTATGGTTTAAAAAAAAAACCATGGTGAATGCTGCTGCCACACGTCATACAATGGAAAGGTGTGCTCATAAGGACATTATGATATATCCTCATCTACTGGATTTGGCACCATGAGCTTTCCAGTTCTTCCCTAAAGTCAAACTTATCATGAAAGGTACACCCTTGAATCAACTCAGAGTATTAACAATGCAACTAAATACTTTTACAAAAAAAGGACTTCCAGAAGTGCTTCAGAAAGTAGCAAGAAAGATGGGATCCATGCCTCAAAGGGAGGAGGAGTATTTTGAGGGAGATTAGTGGCAATGTGTGTTTTACTGTAATATATTTTAAAACATACAAATGTTCATATTTTTTATTACACCCAGTACTCTGGCCTTCCCATAATTAGAATTAACATGGTATAGCTCTTTAATACTTTTACTTTTTTTTCTTTTTTAAAAAATTCTTTTACTTTTAACACAGTTTTTACACTAAAAGTAAGTTTCAAACAGAAAGGGTGTGTTAGTCAACTTTTCATGGTTGTGACAAAATACCTGAGATAGGTCAACTTTTAAAGAGGGAAGGTTATTTTTTTGTAGCTTTCAGACCTGGGTTGCAGCAGCACATTATAGCAGAAACACGTGGTGGAGCACAGTTATTTAGCTCAGCTCATGGCAGCCAGAAACAGAGAGAAAAAAGAGAAAAGGTCAGGGTTCTGGGTCCCCTTCGGGACTAAGCCCCAGGGACCTGAGTCTGCAGCTTGGCCCCGCCTCCTGAGACAGCTACCTCCTGCTGACAGGGCCACCAGCCAGAGACCAAGCCTTCGGCAGATGAACATTGGGAGGACGTTTCAGGTCCAGGCTATAACTAGGGGTATGTGGTTATTTTTTAAGATCTAATGTGACAGCATTTACCTTTTAATTGAAGTATTTTAGCCATTTAGATTATTGATGCTGTTGGTTTAAAACTACTATCATTTTACTTGTTTCTGTATCACTGTTCTTTATTACCTCTTATATAGAATATAATGAATATTATGCTTTTAATATATAGTTTTAAAATACGACTATTTCAGAATTTCTGCTATCTACACTGAATTTATAATCTACCTTCAAATAAAATTATAATGCTACATATATGCTTGGTTTTTAGTCCTATTATAGGTACTGTTTGTTTGACAGCCTGGCAATTTTTGACTGGATGCTAGACACTGTGAATCTTCCTTTGCTGATGCTAGATATTTTCACATACTTTGGATTTCTACAGTTTGACTGGGATGCAGTTAAATGACTTGTACACTTTAATCTTTTCTGGACATTGCTTTTAAGCTGCTTTAATCCAGGACTAATTTTCCACTATCTAGGGGAAAATTAACAACAACAACAAAATACCTCTTCTGTTTATTCATCAATTATGAGTTTTTTTCATTCATCAGTTTTTCATTTGGGGCAACAGGAAGATTGCTGGCCCTGTGAGCACTGCATAATCACTCTACCCTTTCAGGATTCTTTTTCCTGGCGTCAGGTAATTATTCACATACATGATTTGATTAATTTCAACTGAAGACTTGAGAGTCCCTCTACAGAACTCCAAAGGCCCCTCTCTGAACAATATTCTGCTCCCCAGTCCTGTGCAAAGTCTAACCGTCATGTTGTCCCCAACCTCCACCTCTGAGACTTCTGCTAACAGAGATTGCTGGGCTCTGCCTGCGTCCCCATTCCCTGCTGCACTGCACATCCCCTCAGACACAAGCAGGGTCAGTCACAGGAGGCACACTTCATTTGTCACCTTTCAGAGATCACAGCTTTTTGTTGCCCAGTGTGCAAGACCGTGAGTACTGCTGTTTCTTATATTTTTGTGTGGCTTTTTAACAGCTGGTGGAACTGCACTGGAATGCTTTAAAACAATCAGAATCCTGGAATCAATCTGTGTTGGTTAATTTGGACTAGACCTGGATATTACCCAATGGCTGACATTTCTTTTATTTGGAATGGCACCATTTTTCAGTGAATGTTTTGCATCCAAATCTATGATGAAAGGAGTCAGTGAGTTCTCCTAAGAATCATGGTGGAAATATATTTATTTGAAGTAAATGGGTTTTGCTAGAATTAGGTGAAAAGTGTCTGAAGCAATCCACAAAAACCTTGTGAGAGTCTGGATGGTTGGTGTGGCTATAATCTTGGTCAGTAATTTGTGATTTTCCTTCTGTTTTATAGCATGACTCTGTAACTGTTTAATTCCCCTTCAGGCATCAGTTTACTGGCCAGTTTGGTGGAGACAGAGGGCTGTGAGGGATCAGCTCCTGGTCTTTCCCAGCTACGCCACAGGATCTGGGTCAGTTGATCTGCGGCTCTGAGCTATGGTTTCAGTACTGCAGCAAGGCCTTCCACCACTCGGGTGTGGAGAGACTTGGGAAACTAACAAACACACTCAAGTCTGCACTTGAAGCCACTTGTAGTCTACATGGCTGGAATTAGGAGTCTTAGTAAATGCAGTCTGTATTTGCAAGATAATCCCTTCTAGAAATCCTGAGATAAGATGCTTCTTCATGAGGACGTTTGGAGTACTAGTGAACCCTCCTAAGGGTGTTGAGTATCACTGGGATTCTGATGATTATTCTCCTCAATACCGTCTTTGTCTCTGCTACTTCTCTACCCACTCACTGGAAGTTGTCTGATTGCATGATGGGAAGGCGCCTCTCTCACTCTTCTTTCATAATATATTTATGAAGGGCAGTGACAACCCAGGCAAAGTGTAAGGATACTGTAATCAACACATCTTTATTGAGTACGTGGCTTTATGCCAAGTATTGAAGGAAAGCAAAAGACATTGAAGATCTAGTTACAAGTCTGAAGGAATTCACTCTTGCTACAGTGACCATTACAATTGTGAGATAATTTGCTTGAGACCATTTGCCCACAAAACCAAACATGATAGCCAACAGCTTTTTACCTGGAGATGCTAAAAGGGGTCAGAAGAAGAGCAGGAGAGACTGGGGTGAAAGGTGCTGGGGAACATGGCCGATTGCCAGTGATGGCCCTTCTGAAAGAAATCAGTCCCTTCATACCCAGAGAGCTCAGGGGAAGAGAACAAAGCTACAGCATAGAGAGTGGAGTGTGGAGAGGGCAGAACCAGGGCCAAGCAATCATCAGAGCTGAGCTCTAAGGGTAGCCAGAGCCGCTGTGTCTGGTGCCCATGAAGAGCTCAAAGGACATCACTGTGTATAATTAGACAGGGACAGTGAACCCCTCATGCTCCGGTATCACACTTTAGAGTTCGCTGTCAGTATTTCATCCACCTCATCTTTCAGTTATCACATTAGCCCTGTGCTAGAAGTAGGACACACAACTATTGCCATTTGATAGAAATGGAAACTGAGGCTCAGAGGGGGTCAGTGGTTTTGCATGGTGATGTGAAGAGAGAAGAGGCCCATGAGTAAATCCACAGTGCTCTGCATGTATGACAGAGAGGGGAGAGCAAGAGAAATCTTTCTGCTGATGTCCCCAGACCAGAGGTGTAAGGAGGCCGACCTGAATCCCATGAGGCGAGGTGACCCTAATCTGGAGCTAAACCATAGCCCCGCCTCAGCTGGGTAAGGGTATTAGCAGAAACTGTCTTTCTGTACCTTTGCCTGTAAAGGGGAACAGAGTAGGAGCCAAGCTCTCCGTAACTCCTTCCAGTCAAAAGGAGAAAGAGGATCCTGCTCTCACTGGGGGGCGGGGAGGGGGGAGGAAGGAAAAGGAGGGGGTGCATGGGAAGTCTGCTTTTTAAGCCCATTAAAGAGGAAGAGCCAGGAGCCAAGCATCCAATTAACCTGACATCTCTTGCAGCCCAAATATCTGAGGATATAAGAAGGGAATTTAATATGTGGAGGCTTGGGAGAAAAGTGACTAATAGTGGAAAACAGCCCCAGTTTATTTAAAAAATAGGTCAGACCAAGAAAATCCAAGAGACACTTTCCCAGCAGTTCCTGGTGTAGGAGACAGAGGGAGTGCTGTGTGGGAGCAGTGCCATTTTGATTTGAGACAGGCTCTGCTGTGGCACCACCCGCCACCAGAGGCAGGCACTGGGATGCCATGTGCTCCTACTCGCCAGTCTGCCTTGAGTTGAGCCACTCAGGGACCCTGGTAATGACTGTGAGTCAGGGATCGGCCAATCAAGTCCTGCTCCTCTCTTCTGCTGTCCAGAATGTTCAGCTACTTCTCTGCTAGGGTCTGTGGCCCATGCTGATCTTGCGCAGCTGGCCACAGTGAGTGCTGTTGGAGTTCATGCATCAGAGGGGAGTGGCAGGAATAGGTGACCTTAGGACCAGTGTCCATGGGTGTCAACTACAGAGCTTGCTGAGTGTGCAAATTTTCAGTTCTCACCCCCACGGGGTCTGATTCCGGGGTCTGGGATGGGTCTGAGTCCAACCCCACGATGTTCGACACAGATTGGAATATTGAAACTGCTTCAAATCAGCGCCCAGATGGTTTCTTTCAGAACATTAGTCTCTAGACATGTTGATAGATCTCCCAGGAAGGAAGAGTGCCACAGCCATCCATTCAGCAGCTCTGACACCCCCATTCCTTTTTGGAGAATCACAAGTCGTTTCAGCAAATTAAAGGCTTAAGAGTGTTACAGAGAAGAATCTCCAGCTTACCTGCCCAGACATACCTGGCTGTGGGATGCCTTCTCTTAGAACGCCCAGTCTGTGGGCACAGGATGAGAAATGCCAGCCAGGACCATGGGCTCTTGCACTAGGCCCCCCAGGAAGCTTGCTGAGCACAGATTGCCAGGTTCTGTCTGCCTTGGGGTGCTGTAATTGGCAGTCCAGTTCAGAAAGTACACTCTGAGAAATTCTCCCTTTGAGGCCTCTATGAGCCCTGGCTGCATCCTCCCTGGCAGCACCTTCTTGCAGCAATTAGAGGAGACAGGGCCAGTGTGGTGTGAGTGTGCCAAGTGGCCTCTGGGAAGCACAGCCTTGAGGGGCTTTGGCTCCAAGGTCACAAGATAGTATGCAAGAATTGACTCTGCCAGGGAAGCTGAATGGGTGACAGCAGCAGGCTGTGGCAGCTGCAGTGGCTGCCTGGCCTCTCCACCTGGGAACAGGGGAGGGGTCTAGAGAGCTTCTGTGTCTGAGAAGCCTGTCCTTGAGGGGCCATGAGAACCATAGTGGGTGACTGCACAGAAGCAGGTCAGGGTGGTCTCGAGGCCTAGTACAAGAAGACAACAGTGACTTACAGGACCTGCAGCACCTGGACACTCCCACATTCCACCCAAGATCCTTCTGGACCCTAGAATAAGAAGCCATGAACTAGGGCTGCATCCTTCTGGTGGGTGCACTTCAGGGTTGTTTCGGAGGGACAGTCCTCAGCCAGGATGATAGGAGACACGGGTGCTGAAGAGGCGGATGGGACTTGGGCCTTCTGTGCCTGAAAGTGGACATGCAAGCCACATAATGGAGGTGTGATCGTAGCCAGAGGAGAGCCTTGCTGCCCCGAAGAGCCCTGTCTGACATTGTCCAGCTGCGATGTCCTCCCTCTGTAAAGCTCTGGTTCTTTCTGAAGACAGGCAGATGTTGCTAGAGGAGCTAACTCTGTGTGTGATCGTCGGTGCAGGGCCACGGCTCAGTCTCAGCCTCAGGAGCCACCGCGGGGATGACTGATGAGAGGGTGGGGGCAGTGCGTGCGAGATGCTGTGCAGGGGCTGGGTGTGAGGACAGGGATGTGGGGAGGCAGAGGCAGCTGGGGAGAAGATGGGACAGGGTCAGGGTGGAGATGTTCCCTGGCGTATCAGCCACTGGAGCCCTCTCTCTTCCCTCTGTGGTCTCTCCGAGCCAGGCAGCTGCTGCTGCGAATGGACGACTCAGGTTAGGAAAATCTCCCTTGACGTTTGGAGAGCAGAGCAGGATTTGGCTCCTCTAGTGGAGCCTCTTGTTCTCAGGAAAAATGTTTTAAGGCTTGAGCTGGTGCTAGTAGGAGCCATTTATAGCCAAAGGGCTTGGGTTCAAGCCAGCTTCCTAGTGTAGAAAGCCAGCTCCCCTCTACCCTCTGTAGCCCCCACTGTGTGCCCACCCTCCTGTTGTTCTTCCTTGAAGCCTCTTCCTCCCCTCCCCTATGACATCTTTCCTGCTTTCTCAGAGGTTTTCAGTTCTAGATCTACCTCTGGCTTGCTTGTGTGACCCGTTGCTTGTGTGGCCTCCGTTTCTCCATCTGTAGCCTGGAGCAGGCATCTGCTCCCTTTTGTACTCAACCACCTTGGACACGCCTGCCTGTGCCTAGCTCCACTGCAGTGATTTCTTCTGGTTAGTTGTGAGGATGGCTCTCCCCCTGGGCCAGGGCTGGGCTTCTTGGAAGCCCAGGTCAGCTTTGCCACCATTTCTGAGCACAGAGCCTGGTTCCTGGCAGAAGGTTGGTTGAGCTTGGTTGGACTGAACTGAGCTCTCTGAAGCATCGATGTTAAGAGCATGGGCTTTGTCGTCAAACAGATATTGGTTTATATCCTGGCTCTGTTACTTGCTAGCTCTGGGCTCTGGCAAAGGACTAAAGTGTTTTGAAGCTTTAGTTTTCTCGGTTGGAAATTTCAGCACCTCCTCGAGCTAGTATAAAGATTTCACGGAAGGGTGTTTACAAATGACTTAGCAAGTGGGGCCTCCGTCAGTGTTAGGTCTCGTGGGTCTCATCATTGTCACCGTCATCTCCTGTGCTTTTTAGGAGGAGGGGGGCAAGGTCCAAAAGGCCCTTCTTAAACCCCTACCCGGCCTGGTGAAGCCCTGTCCATCCTTTGAGGACCAGCTCAAGTGTCCCCTCCTCAAGGAGCCACCTTCCTCCTGTTCTTGGTGCACGATATGTCAGTGTTCAGTGGGGCCCAGGCTCATGCACCCAGCGGGATGCGTAGATGAGAAAGAAAATGTGCCGAAGAGGCCCGGGAACGGCCAGCCTGGACATGGGGCAGGTGTTTCAAGCGTCCTGGTTAGCAGGCAGCATTGAGAGTAGAAAACAGAGCTCTGACAATGGCAGTGACTCTCAGAAGATCAGGACCACAGCCTGCAAGAGGAGACCTGAACCTGAGCCCTCAGGAGGAGGCAAGGAGAGCAAGACGGAGCTCTTCCCATGTGCAGGGTGCCTGACACCTGGCCAGGACAAGGCGACAGACAGCAGGGCAGGCATGGCAGGGGCTCAGTTTCACACTACAGGGCTGGGAGCAGGGGTGAAATGTCCAGGAAGGCACATTGGAGTTGTGACAGCTGCAACTGTGGGGAGATAGAGACACTGAGAATGGAATCATTTGGACCACTGCTCCCAGTAAACTCCTAAGCCTTTTCCTGTTTTCCCAGTCTATATATTACACAAGGTATTACAATGTTTGACTACTTCTTTCCCTCAGAGCCTGTGGTTGCCCAGAGTGGCTTATGGAGGACTATTGCCCATGCTCCAGACCACAAGCGAGCAGGCAGATGAGTCAAAGGCCAAGTTTTTAGCGTCTCTCTCAAGGCTGTGCTGGTGGCTGAACCATTTTCAAAGCTATGTGCCTGGTTTTCTATCATCCTGTGTACTGGGCTCCTGCACATCTCTTGCTTCTTCTACCAGACTTGCACAGTGCCTCTCCGTGGCAGGTGTGTCCAGCAGGCGTCACACTATGTATCCTGACACCCTGGCTTTGGGGATAGTGCCCTTCTCATGCACCTTGAGTCTCCTGATAGAGGGCTTATTTGTCAGCCCACAGGACACTGAGCTGGACTGGCAGGAATTGGCCTTGGGGACCAGGAATTGGCCCACAGTTGCTTCTCTGTCCCCCATGCCTGTGATTACTGAGGTCAATTCCTCTCCCCCCAAATCAACCCATCGCTTCGCTTTACAGGGTGTGTGGCACATGGTAGAAGTTTTATAAATGAACTGTGGGGGAAAGAGACTCAGAGAGCCCCATGGAAAAGGAACCATAGAATCTGAGTTGAATGACAGTGAAGGGGGTGCTAGAGGCCTTGTGACCTTGACTGTGCACAATTCTTAGACCAGCCAGGAGTTTTTCCTCTCCTTCATACACTTATATAGAGGAAATAAAAAGGACTAAGATGTGAAATGTATATGTACCAACTTCCCACAATGAATGTACTCACTACGTATTACAAACATGTACAAATAAAATCAGATAATATAGTTCAGTGGAGTCACTACTGTAGTCAGCAGTGTGCACCAAGCTTCTTGGACTTCATGGGCAACCACACTGCTGTCTGAGCCCTGTCCTTCAGGGGCTGCTTTTGCCTCGGCCTTTTCTTGGACTCGAGTGCATTGCATGGCCACGCATCCTCAGAGGAGGCCCAGTCACAGTCTGGTGGAGTAGGGACATGCCTGCCCCGTGTCATGGTTGCTCTTCCTGTCTCAAAGCCTCTGTTTCTGGGTCCCTGGTACTTTGCCCTGCCACTCTCACCCTCTCTTCCCCTGGGGTGTATTCTTAGGTGCCCTCAAAGTCCCGGTCCCTACAGGTGCTTCCAATCAGATCACCAGCCTCCATTGCTCCCCAGAGGTCTGGGGTTGCATTTCCTTTGCTTTTGCAATATTATTATATTCACTATTTACAAAAAATGTTGTGTGTTAATTGCTTGTATTTTAGAAAATATAAACAAGCACAAGAAATGGAAGAGTTAACCATTCATGACCCTGTGACAATCACTGCCCATTCTGGGGCCTTCTTGGGTCTCCTTTCTTGCAGTCTTCAGGGAGTGGTTAGGAAATCGCAGTGGCCTTTATTCCTGGGCATGCATCTACATGGGGTGTTGCTTTTCACTTCATGAACACCTACTGAATGCCCATTACAGCAAGGCAAGAATAGGCTGTAATTTTTAAAGCACGATCACACTGTGTAGTTTTTCCTGCTTGTCCTCCTCAACCAACACTTCATTGCCCTTGTGTATTTGTGTTATTAAATATTCTATACAATTTTTAATGGCTGGATAGCATTCTGCAGTGTGGACGCGCCACGGTCGGTTGGATCAGTTTCGTTTTCTGGAGCACTTCAGTTGACTCCTGTTTCTCTCATTCTGAACAGCACTATTATGGAATTCTTCAGCTACATATTTATGTTGATCTACAATTCTGTCTTGACGATAAATTAAAAATTGCAACCATGGATTAACTAATTCGTGCTTTTTAACACTTTCATGGCATTTCATCAGGCCTCCTCCCCAAAACTTTTAACCTATTTACATTTCCACAACAAGCTTGTACAAGCACCTGTGTTTCAGAAAACCTTACAAATGCAGAGGTTTATGTTATAGTTTTGGCGGGGGAGGTGAACATTTTTTTTATTTTGAATTTACTTGATTTCTAGTGGGTTAAGCATTTTTGTTGCAGGTTAATTTGCCATTAGTATTTATTCTTCTGTGAGCAGACTAAGTTTCTTGGCCCATGTTAAACTGGGGGCGCTCATCTCTTTCTCCTTGGTTTGTGGGGGCTCTCTGCACGCCTGCCGTGTGTGTCAGGAGATACTTCTCCATTTGTCATCTGCCTTTCCATTTTGTCTATGGCATTTATTGACTGGAACTGCTTTGATATCTGCTTGCTAGACATCTTTTCTTATATGACTCAATGGCATTTCAAACTCCACATATCCACACTGAAATTCATTATTTCCCCCACCCCAACTTACTCTTCCCGCTGACTTGCTTATTTCTGTTAATGTCACCACTATTTTCCTACTCACCCAGGCTTGAAATGTGGAAGTCATCTTTGATTCCAGCTTTTCTCTCTTCCCCCACATTCCGTCAGCTGCCAACTCCTATAGACTCTATTTCTGCGTTTCTCTGTCAGGCAGCCCCCTCCAACATCCCAGTAGTTCGCATTCTCATTATTTTTTGCCTGGACTTTGAAAATAGCCTCCTAAATTCATTCCTGGCCTGCCTGATCTCAGTGCCTCTACTGCTTTCCCTCCTTCCCCGCTCCTGCACGCTGCTGTGGCATTCATCTTCCGAAAGCAGAGCTCAAGCACAGAAATCCCTGGTTACAAAGGGCAACAGCTCCCTATTGTCTTGGTATTTAATTACCACCTCTTAGCCTGACCATAATTTCCTTTCAACCGAATCCCACACCATCACCATCACAGCCAAGCTGCTCGGAAACAAGCTCACTCCTTCCCACCCCTTCACTTTGTTGCTGAAATCACCCCTTCCTCTTCAAATTCCCTCCCATCATCTCCCCCTTCCAAAAGCCACTCTAAAATCTCCCCCACCCTACCCTGCTGCCAGCTATCACAGGACTTCCTGACTCTCCGAGCTGAAATGAAATCTCTTTTGCATTCTCCAACAAGTTCTTGAACTTCTTTTGTAGAATACACCTTATTCCAGCTTCTAGTAGGGCCTTCAAGGGTGTCAGGGCCTAGAAAGCCGCCCTCAGAGAGCACAGCTCCCACATGTCTCTGTTTCTTCTGCACAGTGCCCTACTTTGGCAGGTGCTCAGTAGGTGTCTGTGGAATTAAAAGCAGTGTCCCAGGTGACTGAATGCCCTGGGTCAGAAGTCACTGCTATTTCTCACCTCCTTGTAGCCTTCTGGTAGAGGGTGCAAAGATCAGCCCACAAGCAGAATAAGACTCACCCTGCAGGAGGCTGATCTAGGCCAGCAGTGCTGGCCAACAGGGGCTGGCCCACAGTCACCTCTTTGTCCCATGACCTGTGGGTTTTGAGGTCAATGTCCCTGCTCCAAATCTATTAATCTCTTAGCCTCATGCTATGGGTGGCACATGGTAGGCACTTTGTAAATTGGCTGTTGGGGAAAGGAACCCCAGGAGCCACATGGAAAGGGAAGTAGGAATCAGAGTTGAATGACAGCTCAGGGGTGATGAAGGTCCTGTGACCTTGACTGTGCACAGTGCCTGGACCAGCTCCGAGATTTTCTCTCCTAATGTATTTAAATGGAGTCAATATTGGGGTCAGCTGCACATGCAGAGCCTTCCTTAGCGCTAGAGGTGACTCTGCAGCCTGCACGAGAGTGTGCAATTGACACAGTCTATTTTTAGTCTCTCAGAGACCGTGACCAGCATCTGTGGAGCCGAGGTGGGCACACCTGCTGCATTCTAATGAGGCAGCCCCACTTGCCTCTCCGCCCAGGCGCTTGCCGACCTGGAGTCTGATGTTGCTAAAGTGGGAAGCCTGCTCATTTCCCAGAGGCAGTAACCTACATACACCAGGAAGACGGGACCATCACAACCCCAGCCTGCTTCCCTCCAGCCCCGAACACTGGGCAGTCTTGGGGCTGTGCCCGTATCATGAAGGAAGCGATGGAGTCATTGGACTTCTTGATCTGCCCTGTCCTAGGTGTCCTGCTTTCTTTGATAGTAAATCTGACCTGACCCAGTTCACGGATGAGAAAAGTGAGACACAGAACAGGGACATGAATTATACGATTGGAACGATAGTAGTAATAATAGTAAGTTCAATTAAGTGCTTACTATGTAGCAGGCAGCTTTGTAAAGATTTTACATCTATAAGCTCATCCAAATGTCTTGACAATTTGTGCAGGCAGCTTTTATTATGTTCTGTAATTTACAGGGGAGGAAAGTAAGGCAAGATGGTGACAGGTGACGTCCCAAAGTCACACAGCCACTGAACAGTAGAGCTGTGTCTCAGAGCTAGGCAACACCGTCCTAGAGTATGAACTGTCAATCACTGTTATCTACTCTCAAGATCTATTTTTAACTTTAAGGGAGCCAGGATAGGATCCTGGAGCCCTGATTCTCAGTCCCAGGGGACCAGCTCTTGGGTAATCCTGTCTTTCTTGCTTTCTTTTTGTCTCTCTGTCTTTCTCTGCTCCCCTCTCTGTCTCTGTCTTTGTCTCTGTCTCTGTTTCTGTCTCTGTCTGTCTCTCTTTCTCACTGGGATCTAACTCAGAGCCTCATGCATAGTAGGCAAGCACCCTACCTCAGAGCTGTACCTGTGGCCTGCTTTGAAGTCTTGCATATTTGAGTCTCTTGGAGGCTGGGGAGAGGATGTGTTCTGCAGATGAGTTTGAACTTCCCCCTGAGCTCCAGGGGAAATCTCTTTCTCCCTCGTCTTGTAGCCTGGAGGATGCGGGGGCCAAGAGAGTGAAGGGCAGCAGCAGTGAAGATCTGGGCTAGAGAGTGTTAAGAGAACCATGAGTGGGCTCCACCCCTTAGTGTCCCTAATTCTGACACATGGGGTACAGCCTCCAATACATGAACTCTTGAGGGACAGCCTACATCCAGACCGCACTAACCTCAAGGCCCAGGAGGCTGTTCTGGAGTCTACATCTTTAACTGCCCGCTGTGCTGTACGTCTTTGTTTTCCTCAAGTGCTTCCTATTTCATTCTATGGGAAAATGTTTTTCCCATGTAACAGCTATGGAAACTGAGGCCTAGGTCAGCTCAGCTCACCCAGCTCATAAGAGGTACAGTTGGGCTCCGTCCAGGTCTGTCTGGCTCCTTGGTGACACATCACCTCCCTGCTATTTATAACCCTAAATCTGATTGTCAGGAAACTGGGTGCAGTCACCAGTCCTCCAGCAAGGCTGCTTGCTGTGGCTCTTTAGGGATCTGGAAAGGAGAGGCGGGGAGAGGATCTGTAGAGGGTGGGACCTCTTTGCCTCTGCTAACCTCAGGCCCTTTCACTTCCTTCAGGTGAGCAGTCCCCCCTCCCAGCCCCCTCAGCCTGTCGTCCCACCCAAGCCTGTGCAATGTGTCCATCATGTGTCCACTCAACCCAGCTGCCCAGGCCGGGGCAAGATGTCCAAGCTGCTGAACCCAGAGGAGATGACATCAAGAGATTATTACTTCGACTCCTATGCTCACTTTGGGATCCATGAGGTAAAACACCTGGGGGCCAGGCAAATGGGTCATGCTGGGATTATTTAGAGGCAGTACAGTATGATGTAATAGTGCATGTCTGTAGTCCCTGCACTCTGGCAGGCTGAAGGAGGAGGATCACAAGTTCAAGCCCAGCCTTGACAACATGGCAAGACTGTCTCAAAAGAAAAGATAAAAAAGGGCTGGGGATGCAGCTCAGTGTGAAAAACCCGGGTTCAATCCCCAGTACTGAAAAGAAAAGAGACAACATAGTATATTCAAATGCATGGTACTCTATACCATCATAAAGTGAATTCTCCCAGTGTCCTCAGGCTTCCAGCCCTCTCTGTCCTCTGTGTCCTGGGAGGATCAGAGCCAGACCTGGAAGAGTTGAGCAGGCCAGGTGTGCTCTACCCCCAGATGGAAAGAACATGGCATGGGCATGCAGGTATTATTTGTTTTACCTTACAGCATCTGTGTCTCTTCCCAACCACAAGCCAAGGACTTCTAGTGAGGACTGAATGATGTTGTCCATCGCATCCAGAGTCCTGAGGCTGAAAAGATCCTTTGGAGGTCATGATGTCTGTCCTTTTGACCAATGAGAACCTCCAGGAGAAGAGATGCAGAAAGATCCCTTGGTAATCTGGCCCCAGGCTGACACCCTAATTCTCTGGAAGTTCTTAGGTCTAAATGCCTGGAGCACTTAGGTTAACCATGGAACAGAATGGAGCCTCCTATCAGAGGCTACTTAGCTACAAAGGGAACATAATGACACCCATATACTCTCTCCCCATTACACTCCTAAGCCACCCCAAACAGACAACTAGCACTTACTGTTTACTAAGTGCCATGAACAGCTCTAAGCGCATTATTTGAGTCATTTCATTTAATACCACTCACCTGTAAAGAAAATATTTCTGTGACCCCCTTACAGTATGAAGAAAATATTGAAAAAGGAAAGCATTTGTTTGCTATGTAAGAACATTTTCAAGACAAGTCTCCAAGCTCTTCCTTCCATGTAGATACCCGCAATAAGCTTTGCCTGCCTGCCAGTGGTGGTAGTGCTATTCCTGTGAGAGTATTGTAATATCAATAGCCTGCATTTGTGCTGAATACTGGGTGTTGTTGCAACACTGTGTATCATTGGCTCATTTATTCCTCAGGTTAACCCTACCAGGTTAGCATTATTGTCTGTCCCATTTTACAGATCATCTAGGATCTCAGTGCTCAGATCACTCATTATAGTAGTGATATTTCTTTGCACAAAGCTTGGCTAGTGAGCTTGGAGCTAAAAATTTACACTCACATTTTGGCTCCAAGAACTTTATTCCTAACCACAATGCAATGTAGCCTTGAAAATAATCTTCCTTCCTTCCTTCCTTCCTTCCTTCCTTCCTTCCTTCCTTCCTTCCTTCCTTTTTTCCTAGCCCAGTCTCATGGAATCATTTGTTCCTGTAGCCCCTCAGTTGCTTCTGGGATAGGGTTCAGCCTCATCTGCTCCAGGGAGGCCCAAACTTTGGCAAACCTGCCTTGAGAGCTGCTCTTCATATCCAACCATTGCAGGGCCATGGGCTGGGGATGGGGCTCAGTTCCAAGGTCCTGGCCCAGAAGGGAAGCCAATACCATGTGAGGGCAGGTGGTGGATTGCCACACTTAACCTTCCCTCTCACCTTCTTGGGGAGATGTTAGGGGTGTACAGGGTCCTATCTAGGCCTGTGTGAGGGAGAAGGCACTCCTTCAAAAGTTCCTCCTCCTCAAGACCTTGTTCTTAATTCAAAGGAATGTCCACGGGACAAGTTCCAGCTGGCCTGTGGCTTTAGGAACCCGCTTCCAGGCAGATTCCTGGAAAGAGAGACCAGGGACCCCAAACGCCTCCCCGTGGGGTCCCTGAAATTCCCTGTTGCAAACAACCAATCATGACATTCACCTCAAGGCAGCGTCCCCATCTCCTGGTACATGTACCCCATGAACCTCCCTCTGAATTCTGCAGCGCCCCTGGACGTAGTCTCCTGGGCTATTTTGACCTGTGAATTCCTTCAAGATTTGGAGACCCAGCCTGGGACCCAGTACTTGGCATGCTGTCTGCTTTATAAATGTATGTTGACATGGTGCTTATCCAGTTTCTCAGGGGACACTTGATCAGCACAGGTACTGACACCAGAAGGGTATGTAGACACCAAGGGCCACCAACTACCAGTCCAGGTTCCTTCAGTTTTGAAAGAAAATCAAACTTGAGCATAAAGATACACAAAAACAGTACAAATGGGCAGCAGACAAAGGATGAGCAGATCTTAGTGTCCTTAGCAAACTTAGGACCTTCTCATTGGGAAGCACTACTGCACATCTAGCTTAAATCTCTTCTGCTGCTGCTCTAATCCATTCTGTAGCCTGACTGCCAAGGAAATGCATGGCCCTTTGATACAGGGATTGCTAGATTGCCTTCCTTGTCCCCCAAGATACTTCTCCACCCTGATTTTGGTCTCCAAGATCATCTAGCATGAAAGACTGGGGCAGATGTGGATCTGTGCACAGGACGGG
The DNA here is from genome assembly GCA_004363535.1 of Dasyprocta punctata. Lineage (NCBI taxonomy): Eukaryota > Metazoa > Chordata > Mammalia > Rodentia > Dasyproctidae > Dasyprocta > Dasyprocta punctata. The sequence goes on from RJWM01000702.1 coordinate 87,566, forward strand.
TCCTCTCATGTCCTATTATCAAGCCTCAGGGATCTCTGATTAATGCTGGTGGCAATGCCTTTCCTCCATGGTCTGCGTAGAACCTGATTTTTCTGTCCAGGGAAAGTAGCCACTTGGCTGTCCTCCCCGTATGGGTGATGGGGCAGCACTGCCAGCCAGTGATTAACAGTGCTCTGTGTGTTGAGAAAACGTGACAATGAATTGGCTGGAGCAGCCCGTGCAGTGCTGAGCACTTCTGCTCTTCCCATTGGACAGCTCTTTCTGAGATGTTCAGCACCCAGCCTCTGGAGGGCAGAGCCCAGCGAGAGCGAGTTGGAGGTCTTCCAACCCCAGGCCTCTCTGGGGAGACTGAAATCCTGAGCCAGAGCAGAGATGGCAGAGGTGTGCATCCTAGGGCTTTCACCCAGAGAACAGGGGCAGTTTCATGACCTCCCAGAGCCCAGCTCTGCTTCTCACCTCTGGTCTCCAGCACCGGCCTTGGTGCCTTGCCTGGAACAGAGTCCCAGCCAGTGTGGCTATGCTCCCAGACCCTGGCCTGGGCACCATTCCCATGGCTGGCCAGTTCCCTCCTTTTGACAATCTTGCTGCAGGTTCTATTGAAACAGAATCTCCAGGGCCTCGTTTCCTAGCAATTAGTTGATGAGCTGTCCTGAGTTCAGTGGGCAGGAAAACTGGGAGGCGAAGTTGTCTACAGCCAGGGCTGGGAACTACATTCAACAGGGTGATATATTCTTGTCTGCCGCATCTTTGCTGTCTGTGGACTCCAGAAATGGCCAAAGTGTGGTGCCGGAGGGAAGAGAGCTTTTCATTTTCTCGGGATAGTTAGGGGTGGTCTTGTAAGTCACCACTCTTTTCCTCATAGCATTTAGAGGGGCCACAGAAATCAATGAATTAGAGCAGGGGCCATGCGGCATTCCTCATTAGCAATGAGACTATCTCCAGAGGTCCTCAGCCGACCGGGAGAGGCTGCTAGGACCTTTAACTGTGGCTGTGTGGAAGGGAGATCTCTGACACTTTTGTCTTTATTTTTCTCTGTTGCTGTCTCACTTTAAACTACTTCCTTGCATGAACAAAGGAAAGAGCTGTGGTTATCAAAGAGATCTAGAGCTGACAGTTTTGGGAAATATACTACATTAAAAAAAATCATTGCAACAACCTTACGAAGTAAGTGCTGTTATGACTCCATTGTTCAGGTGAGGAAATTGAGGGACAGCAGGTAAATGAGGTAACTTGAGGTTCAGCAGCAGTGGACATATGACTTGAATGCAGGGATCCTAGCTTCAGCATCTGTGTGCTTTGCTACATACTGCATAGTCTGTCTTCCTGTTAACTAAGCATCTTTTATGCACTGTTCTCTGTGCCAGATCTAGGGATCCCATCTTGCAGTCTGTGCTGTCAAAGATCTCCTGGGGAGGAGAGACTTGAGCTCCCTTTGAAAGTATTTAAAGCTTGAAGTGAACATGATCAGACTATACCCCCACTTTATTTGACTTCTAATAACACAAAAGATACCAACCTTGGGGCAGAAGAGGAAGTAGTAGCTGAGCTTCAGAGGGTTACTGCTTCCTTTCCACCTATCGTATCCTACTAAAGCCTCCTTTGTGATCCACCCTAACTGGAAACCTAAGAGAAAGTGAGTTCTGAGAGTCACCATTCAGCTTGGCCTAGGAAACACCCTGGCAGGCTGGGTATGGAGCCCCAAAACACGTGAATGAAGCAAGGCCCACAGAGCTAAAAGGGGCAGAAGACAGATTCTCTATCACAGTGAAGCTTTTTTTAACACTATTCTCGTGGTAATAGATAACAGATACACAGCGAAATCAATACGAATGTAGAGAATTTAAATAGTAAAGGCAGCTTGGCCTAGATATCCTAAATGGTATCCTCAAACTACAGAGGACACATGCTTTGCAAATACACATGGAAGCATTTCCTAGGAGGACCAAATCTCAGTCAACTTCAAAAATTGAAATTGTGAAGAATAGTCTTTGTTTTGGTCATGATGAATGAAATTGGAAGCCAAAATCAGCGTTATCAAAAAAAGATCTAAATAATTGGAAATTTGGGAGGACTCTTCTTAATAACTGATGCACTAGGGAAGAAAGCAAAAGAGAAAATATTTCAAAATAATTAACAATAAAAACACAAGGAGTAAAATTTGTGTAATGTGGCTAAAGTAATCTTTAGAGGGAAATTCATAGCTTTCGATGCTGATATTAGAAAAAAAGAAAGATATACAATCAATGACAAAGCTTCCGCTCTATAAAACTATAGAAAGAAGAACAAATCAGACTTAAGAAATTACATAATTAATGTGGGAGCTAAAGTTAACGAAAAAGAAGTCAAACAATAGGGAAAAATACAAAGCCAAAAGTTAATTTTTTTTTAAAAAAAGACTAACTCAAAAGATTCATGTACAGTGATTAAGGTAAAAAAAAAATACACAGATTATATCATAAATAAAAAAATGAGCAGTTTAACCACCACAAAGGAATGTTCAATTACATCTTCCTCTTAATTTGTATTCTCAACCTTACCAAATCTCAGTTTTGAATAAATAAGAAATATTTCTTTAAAAATATCGTAAATCGAGATAAGGACATAGAGATCATATAGCTATTCAGCAGGTAATGAGAGGATATTATGGTTCATAAATTTGACACCTTAGATGAAATGGATAAATTCACTGGGAAAACAGATTTTTGAGATATAAAGACATAGAATGCTAAAATAGCTTTTTATCAATTGAATAAATTGAATCAATAACTTCTAACAAAAAGAAAAACATTTCCAGGTGATATATGGCTTTACTGGTGAATGATATCAGATACTGAAAGAAGAAAATACCAATTTCATGAACTTTTCAAAAAATGTACAAGAGGAGAAAAATTCTTAATTTATGATGTGAGCCCAAATAATTTTTATTACCAGAGAGACTGAGAGGAAGTTATAGATCAAAGTCCCTCGTAAGTGTGGATGCCAATATCTACAGATAAACAAAGTGTTAACTCGACACTGAAAACCGATCAGGTGGGCCCAACACATTAACAGAATAAAGGAGAAAAATTAAGTACAATCTCAACAAATATAGAAATCGTATGTGGCAAAATTTGATACCAATTCATGACAAAAGCTCTCGATTTCTTCAGTCTGATAAAAGACATTTATGGAAAGCCTGCTGCTAAAATCATACTTAATGGTGACATGTTAGGTATTAAAATAAAGGAAGGTTTTCTATCTTCTGCAATTTTGCTCTACATTTTGTCAGCAGTCCTTCCCAGTGCAATAAGACAGAAGAACAAAAACAAAAGAAAAAAACCCTATAATCTGAAAAAGGAAATCAAAGAAGACCTCAGACAATGGAAAGATATCCTCTGTTTCTGAATAGGCACAATTAAGACAGTCAAAATGCTATACAGATTTGATATCCCAATCAAAATACCAACCGAAATAGCATTTCTCACTGCTCAAGAGGAAGCAATCCTAAAATTCATATGGAAACAGAAGAGACCCAGAATAGCAAAAACAATCCTGGGCAACAAACATAAAGGAGACTTCACAATCCTGGATTTGAAGTTATATTATAAAACCATTGTTACAAAAACAGCAGGGCACTGGCACAGAAATAGATGTGAAGATCAATGGAACAGAACAGTGGATGTAGAATCGACCCCAAGCACATTTAACTATTTGATCTTTGACAAAGGGTCCACACACGTTGGGAGAAAGACAACCTCTCTCATATATGGTGTGAGGAAAACTGGCTATCCACATGCAAAAGATTCAATCTAGACCTCTGCCTCTTACCATGTACAAAACTAAAACTAAAATGCATCAAAAAAGTAAATGTTAAACCAGAAACACTTAAGCTTCTAGAAGATAAAACGGGCAAAACTCTTGATGTCATAGGCACAGGCAATGACCCTGGTTGCACAGGAAATAACACCAAATCAACAAATGGAACCATATCAAATTAAAAGGCTTCTTCACAGCAAAAGAAACAACTAAAAGAATGAAGAGACAGCCTATAAAATAAGAAAACATTTTTAGCAGGTAATCCTCAGAAGACTAATATTTAGAATATGCAAAGAACTAAAATAAATTAGTTCCCCCCCAAATAAAAGACCAAATCAAAAAATGGGCAAGTGAAATGAAGAGACTTCATAGAAGAAGTACAAATGGCAGATAAATACATGAAGAAATGCTCAACATCACTGGTCATAAAGAAATACAAATTAAAACAACACTGAGACTCCATTTTACCCCAGATAGAAGTCAAATAATCACAAATGCTGCAGGGGAAAAGAAACCCTTCTTTATTATTGGTGGGAATGTAAAAGTACAGTCACTATGGAAATTGTAATATAGACTCCTCAAAAAACTAAAACTAATAATTCCATTTGACCCAGCTATTCCTTTTCTAGGTATCATCCTGAAAGAGTTAAATACATCATGTGATAGTGATTCATGCATACTCATGTTTATAGTAGGTCAATTCACAAACTAAATCTTAGAAGCAGCCTATCTACAGATGATAGGATAAAGAAAGTGTAGTATTTATACACAATGGAGTATTACTCTACCATACAAAAGGATAAACTTGGGTCATTCGTAGGAAAATGAATGCACCTTTGGATCATAATGTTAAGTGAAATAGACCAGACACATAAGCTTAAACATCTCATGGTTTCTCTTATATGAGAAACCCAAATTATAAATGAAGTGGAAAATAAAAGATGGATAATACAAGGTAGGGAGATAGATAGAGCTTTCTCAAATGTGAAGGGGATCAAGAGACAGAGAGAAGGGAAATAAAGGGGATGAAAAAAAAAGGAATTAAGTTACGTTATGTACATGCACCAACTCCATACAAGGAATGTAAACATTATGTACTGCAAACGTGAATTAATAAAAATAAAATAAAATCTAGATAGAAAAAAAGAACACAGATACAAAAAAGTAAAGTTATCTTTATTCATAAGTCACAAGATTTAACATAGAAAAAATAAAAAGTCCACTAAAATACCCAGAAAATTCTATTAGAATTAACGTGTGAAGGGAGCAAGACTATGAAATACAAGTCAGTGGGAAATAATATTTTTAAATGTCAAATCACTACTGTAAAATAGTAAACTTAATGAAGTGCATTTATAAAACATTTCAGAGAGAAGAGAAAGAAGACCCAAGTAAATAGAAATCTATATCATATTCTTGGCTTGTGAAACTCAATTTTTCTAGAATGTCAGTTGTCCCCAAATTTATCTATAATTCAATGTAATTCCAATGAATACCCGAGGTATTGTTCTGAATTAACACATTGATTCTAAAGTTTATATGGAAATCCAAAGGACCCAAACAAAACCACATAATCTTGTAAGATAGGAAATAAATTGGGAGGATCCCCAATTTGTGGACTGCAGGGTAGATAGAATAAGGATTCACCAAGAAGCAAGCCCTCCCTGTGAACCAGCGCCATGTGCAGGCTGGCACTGGTGGCGGGGGTGGGGTGGGGGTGGAGGTGGAGAGCCAAACCCAAGCCCTTCCCTGTGAGTCAGTGCCATTCGTGAACTGCAGGGGGAGAGAACAAGGATTCACCAAGAAGCAAACCCTCCCTGCAAACCAGTGCCATGCATGAGTCACTACTGGCAGGGAGACAGCCAGACCCCAGCACCTTCCAGCATGCAGGCTGACAAACAAGAAGAGCCAACCCCCACCAAGTAAGCAACCTGCTGATCTGGATAAACACAGTCTACGATGATAGTTCCTGAGGTGAAATGCAATTTGATGCTTGTGGTGTTTTGGTGTTTCACTGACCTTGCAGGTCTAGGGCCAGTGGTCTGATCATCTGTTCAGAGGAGAGTGGTACACAGTGTGGCATTGGTGGTGGTGGTGGGGGAGAGATCTCCTTCTGAAGGTAGTAGCCATTGTTAATTCCCTATTATCTTATTTTGAAGTCTTGTATCATTTTCATTGTTTTGTTTAGCTGGGTTTTGTTTGGTTTGGTTTGGTTTGGTTTCGTTATATCTGGTGGCATGAGCAGCTATTTCAAAGATGGCAAGATATATTATGGTAGCCATTTTGAATTTACTATTGTCTTATTTTGCATTCACTGCTTTGTTTTTATTGGTGCTATTCTGTTTTGTTCTGTTTGAGTTTTTACTATGTCTGAAGGTATCTGCAGCTATTTTGAAGGCAACTAGAGGCACTATAGTAACTATTGTTGATTTCATATTCTTTTGAAGTCCTGAATCACTTACACTAGTTTGTTTTGATTGGTTTTATTCTGTTTCATTTTCCTTGGTTTTATACTCTTTAAAATAAAAAGAAAGAAAGAAAGAAAAAAATTGGAAGACTCTCAGTCCTTTACTTTAGAGTTATTGTAAAGCTACAGTAATCTAGTAGGGTGGAATTGGTATATCAAATTCTATACATGGAGAGTTAACTGGTTTTGACAAAGGGGTCAAGGTAATTCAATGAGGGCAACAAATAGTGCTTGAATTATTTCCTCATATAAAAAAAGTGACTCCCTAACTTACACTGTACACAAGAATTACTGTGACATGATCCAAAGACCTAAAAACAAAAGTTATAACTATAAAGCTTCTGGAAGAAAACATAGGAGACTCTTTGTGACCTTGGGGTAGATTCCATAGGGCACAGAAAGTACTAATCATAAGTTAAGAAGAAGAGAAACCCTACCATTCATGGGTCATGGGGAGGAGAATGAGAAGCCAACCACTTCCTGTGAGTTGGCACTATATGTGGGCCACGGGGAGGAGAACCAGATGCCAGCCCCTGCCTGTGAGTCAGTGCCATGCATGGGCTGCAGGGAGGAGAATCAGACACCAGCCACCTCTTGTGAGTCGGTGCCATGTGCAGGCCTGAGGAGAACCAGATGCCAACCCCTTTTGGTGTGTGGGCTGAGAGACAAGAACCAAGGTTCCCCCCACCATCCCTGTAAGCAACTGGCTGATCTGGTGAAATACAGGCTAAGATGATAGTTATTGAAGTAAAATACAACTTAATGCTTGTAGTGTTTAGTGTTTCATTGACTTTGCAGGCCTAAAGCTGGTAGTTTGAACATCTATTTAAAGGATAACAATACACAATATAGCATCTATGGGGGATCTCCTGAAGGTGGTAGCCATTGTTAATTCCCTATTATCTTGTTGTAAAGTTCTGTATCATTTTCACTGTTTTTGTTTTGTTTGGTTTTATTCTGTTTTATCTTGTTTGACTTTATTATATCTGATGGCATGGGTAGCTGTTTCAACGATAACAAGATATATTATGGTAGCCAGTTTGGATTTACTGTTATCTTGTTTTGAAGTCCTGTATTGAATTCACTGTTTTATTTTTATTGGTTCTATTCTGTTCCATTTTGTTTGATTTTACTATGTCTGATGGTATGGGTAGCTATTTTGAAGACAACAAGAGGCATTCTGGTAGCCAGTGTTGATTTCCTATTATCTTGTCTTGAAACCCTGTATTACTTATACTGTTTTGTTTTGATCGGCTTTATTCTGTTTTGTTTTGCTTGGTTTCATTCTCTTTAAAATGAAAAAATCCTGAAAAATTGGTCTGTATCAAAACTAAAAACTAATTCAAACAGCATCATTAAGAAAATGGAAGAACAAACCACAGGTTGGGAGAACAGATCCAATAAATTTTGTATAACTGACAAAAAGAACTTGTTTCTAGAATGCATCAACCCTGCAGTTCAGTAAGGACAAAACAGACAGCTAAGAAAAAGACAACAAAGTACTGGAACAGGTACCTCAAAAAAGATAATTATGAAGAGCCAATATGCACTTTCAAACATGATCCACATTGACAGCCACCAAAGAAATGCAGTTCAAGCTACGATGAGACTAGTTCATGTCCACTGAAGTAGCTACGAAGAGAAAGACCAATAGTGCTGAGTCTCTGGGATGTGAAACAGTGTGAACTCTCAGACATTATTGATGGGAACATAAAATGGAATAACCATTTTGAAAAAAAATGGCAATTTCCTACAAAGTTAAACACACTCCTACCCTAAGATCCAGAAAATTCAATCGTAGGTGTTTAAGCACATAAAATAGAGACATACATCCCCAGATACTCATACAAGGGTACTTATAGTAGCTTGAGTCATAATAGCAAAAAGCTGGAAGCAATCCCAAATATTTTTCAAGAAAAGATGGGAGGGAGGGAAGAGAAGGGGACATCAAAATAACTAGGATGTGTTATGTGCACGTGCCAATTCCCTACCATGAATATAATCATTGTGTGCTGCAGATACATACCAATAAAAATAAAAATTTTAAAGAGTGAAAAAATAAATTTTGATAAATTCATCAAAATGGAATACTATTCAACAATGGCATGAACAACAAAAAAGAGCAGCATTTGGATATATGCCATAACATAAATGGAACTCAAAAACTTCATGTTAAGTGAGAAAAGTCAGACTGGAAAGTGCACAGACCCCATGATTTGATTTACACCAAGGTCAGCTATAGGCAGGAGGAAGCAAATCATTGGCTGCGTCGACCGGGTTTGAGGATTAACCGCAAGGGACATGAGAATCTTCTGGGTCAAGGAAATGTTACATATTTGGGTTATGGTTACACAGGTGTGTGTTTGTCCAAGTCCTTACACTGAACCATCTACAGTTATATGTTATGCAACATCTTTTCAGTCAGTGATGAACTGAATATGACCATGGTCCTATGGGATCGTATCATGGTAATGTTATGGCATCTTAGCTTGTGAGATGCTCACACAATGGCAAAATCACCTAAGAACACATTTCTCAAGTATCTCAGCATTAAGTGATGCATGACTGTGCTTTTTATTCTGTGAAAATTATACTCCAATAAAGTTAATTTATTTTTTTTAAAAAACCAGCCCACTACATTTGGTGATGAGTTAGCTGAACACGTTTGCTCATACCTTGAACAGCCAGTGACCCCCGCCTCATTGATTAATCATTTCTTCATTGGATTAGAGATGAATTTTGCAGGTTAACTGATTCCTCTCTTATTACAAAGCAGTTAATTCTAGATAGAAATGTTTTCTATCTTAGAAATAAACAAAACCAAAAAACCTATTAAAAATCTCTTTTAAAACCTGTTAAATGATCATGGCGACAAGTTATGCTTCAGGTTGAATTTAAAACTCTAATGCAGTGTTGAAGTGATCTTCCCTTTTGCTCTTTGGTAAATTGGAGAGTCCCTGGATCTGGACATGAGTGTCTCCCTTGGTGGTATCAAGGTAACTTTCTGGGCTGAATTTTAAAGCTGGGACAATTTGAGAGGCTGTGGTAACCTCCAACCCAGCTGTCCACAGTGCTGATCTGGGTCTTTGCCCAGTGATGCTATTGTGGTTCTTGAATAATTTCTTCAAGTGGTCCAGGAGTCTGCAACCCTGTGCACTCCCAGGTGCCTCACAGCCTCAGACATGTTGTTGACATTGTGTTTTCCTCCTACTGCAGGAAATGCTCAAGGATGAGGTGCGGACACTCACCTACCGGAACTCCATATACCACAACAAGCATGTGTTCAAGGACAAAGTGGTTCTGGACGTGGGGAGTGGGACTGGGATCCTGTCCATGTTTGCTGCCAAAGCGGGGGCCAAGAAGGTGTTTGGGGTGAGCATGCCACACCCTCCTTCACTCCAGCCCCTACTCCTGCCTCTCTGGTCCTTTCTAGAAGCACATATTTGGGTCCGTCTTTCTTTTTTTATGGTTTTGTGGTGCTGGGAATCGAACTCAGGGCTTCAACAAGCTAGGCAAGTGCTTTGCCACTGAGCCACATCCCCAGCCCTGCTCCATTTCTTTTGCTGGAGCCACAGCTTTGAGAAGGAGTAGAGAAAATCAAGTATGACTTGCAGGAGGCAGGCAGGCTTCCTGTCACCAAGGCATCACCTGGTCCCTTGCCCCATGACTATGGACATTGGTGGAGGATTTCTCTCTCTGAACACCCTGTGCTTATCTTCTTAGCTTGAGAGAAGGGAGGTGCAGTTATAGAGGTGAGCTCCGGTTCGAATCTCTGCCCCTCCACACACTCAGTTTGTGACCTTGCACACTTCACTCCTCAGTTTCCCCATCTATAAAATGGGCATAATAAAGGTACCTTGCCCATAGGGTGATTGTGAGGTTCACACACACAGAAAGAGCTTAGTCTGACATGTGGCAAATATTTAGAATTTGTTATCATGGTTGAGATTGGGTCCTAGGAGAGCACAGGACATTGTTCCTTTTTTTCCTTTCAGGGAAAATCCTGCCACTTTGGCCACTGCAGAGCTCTTTCAGTGAAGGCTGACCTCCCCCCACGCACACTCACACAGTCACACAGCCCAGGAAAAGAGGAGTTGGAGATGTCTGGAACTGGAAAGAAACTGGGGAAAAAATGTTCAGAGCTGTTGGCTGACATTTGAAAAATGCAATAGGTCTAGGGCCAGAAGGTGGGAGTCAATCTGGTCCAAATGAGAGATATACTATAATCAAACTCTTGGCATGCATGTGAGTCGGCCCATTGGCAGAGGCCTTGGTGAGCACAGCAGCATTTGGAGGCTTTGTTCTCTGTGTCTTTAGCTGGGCCAACCTGCAGCTGAGTGGGAAGAGCTGCTGTAGGTCCCTTTGCCACCCCTAATTCCAAAGTCTGCTCCTGTGGCTCCCATAGGGAGAGTGCTCCTCCTTCATCCCTAGCTCAGACGCCTATGCTGTCCTCAGTGCATCTCAGACTCATCCTACCTGTTCATGTTCATTTGAGATGTATGTAGAAGGGACGGGTCACCCCATGCCAACATAATCATCATCATCACTATCATCATCATCATCACCACCATCATCATCTTTATCACCATTACCATCACTATCACCATCATCATCATCATGACTGTCATCATCACCATCGACATCATCTCTATCACCACCATCATGATCATCATCACCACTTTCATCATCATCTTCACCATTGTCTTACTTACTTTTCGCTCGTTGCCAAGACAAAATACCTGATGCCCAAAATTAGGAAAGGAAAGGTTTATTTCTTACAGTTTCTCAGGAGTTTCAGTCCATACTTAGTTGGCTCCAAGGCAGCGTGGTGTGGCGGGGCTGCTGATCATGGCAGCTGCAACTGCAAGGTGCACTGGCAAGAGAGGGAGGGCGGAAGTGCGGAAGGGAGCAAGAGGAAGACCCGCCTGCTTTACACTGTATGTCAGCTCCACCCTTGGGTGGGTGCAGCACTCACATCACCAACCCTGGTGCTAGACAACAAACCAAACACAAGCAAGCACTGGACTTAGCCCCATCAAAAGTATATGAGGACTTGGGGGTACATAGTATATCACCCAATACAACCATCATCCTTACCACTGTCACCATCACCATCACCATCATCACCATCATCATTATCTTCACTACCATCACAGCTGAGTTGTGTGTAGAGGGGAAAGGCCGCCCCATTCCCAAAGGTAGGTCACATTGCCTTTGTCACCATCATCACTGTTACTGTCATCACCATCAACACCATCACAGCTGAGATGTTCATAGAGGGGAGGGAACTCCTGATGCCCAAGGGCAGTCACATCACCATCACTATCATCATCATCATTATCATCACACAGTAAAACCTGAAGCCAGAGGCCTGGGAGCCCAGGGGAGGGCAGGTCTGCTGGTGCTGAGGCCTGGGCAGGGTCTGGTCATTAGGTCATTCTGAGAGTGATCTGACCCTTTTCAAGCCCAAAGGCGGGCACTGGTGGAGATTGTCAGCAGCCTCCTCAGTGCCCTTTTGCGATGACTTCTGAAGGGAGCAGTCACTTTCACAGGCCCCAGGGCCCTCTGAGATGGGGTCAGCCTCTCTGAACAGGCCAGCTATGAAAGTGGGGATGATTCTCAGCAGTTGCTGCTCTGTTCCCAGCATCGTTTGGCAGCACATCTGGGCCTCTAACCCCAGCTTGGGCTTGACCTCCAACTATGTCCATGAGGTCCTGCTCTCAGGAGATGCTTGCTAGTCTTTCAAATACTTTGGCCTTTTGCTTAGGAGATCTGAGGACCTAGAAAGACTTCCAGATTAAAAGGAATAAATTCTCTCCAAGAATGGGGTCTAGAAAAGTGATGGAGTCTAGTAAAGTTACGCTAGTCAGTATTTCATGACCATAATAAAATACCTGAGATAATTTAAGGAAAGGGAAAGTTTGTTTTGTTTCATAGCTAAAGGTGTCAGTCCATGGTCAGGAGGCTCTTTTGCTTTGGAGTCTGTGGCAAGGCAGTGCATCGTGGAAGAAAGATATCATGTCACAGGCAGAAGTGAAAGAAGAGGAGGAAAAGGCTGGCATCCCAATACCTCCTGCAAGGCATACTCATAGTGACTGGAAGACTTCACTAAGAGCCTCTGTCCTAATGCTTCCACCACCTCCCACTTGCACCATGGTCTGGGGACCAAGCCTTCAACACATGGGTACTTGGGGACACATATCCAAACCCTAGCAAGGGTTGAAAGCTAACTTGAGTGTACATGGTGGGGCAGACCTTAAGACCAGGGCCTGACCTGGTGTCTTCCAGAAGGTCCCATCCAGAAATGTGCCATGTTTACCATGGAGCTGGATAGAGGCTTGAAGTAGCTCTGGCCTGCCTATGCCTCCCACAGCCTCCCCTGAGGTTACACTGTGTGCTTCCTCCAGCCAGGAGCATAAGGCCTGCTGGCTTCTCTTGAGTCTCCAGCTCTGATGCTGGAGTCAAGCTAGGTCTTGGTCTCTTGAGAGAGTTGAGTTGGGGTTTTCAATTTTCCATAATTCATTGTGCAGCTGTAGACAAGTCACCGCACCAATCTGAGATCCAGCTTCTCTAGCCACTAAATTGGTGTTGGATGTTGTATTATTCAGCTCTCCATCACTGTGACAAACTATCTGAGACAAGTAACTTGTAAGGTGGGAAGGTTTAAGTTTGTCTCATGGCTTCAGAAGTTTCAATCCATAGTTGTTTGGCCCTGGTGTCTTGAATCTGTAGTGAGGCAGAAGGTCCTGGTGGAAGCACATGGGTGGAATGCCTCATGGAAACTGGAAACAGAAAGAGAGAGGAAGGGTCCAGGACCCCAGTATCCCCTTCAAGCCTATGGTCCCAGTGGCCTAACCTCCTAAAGCTCCTCCACCTTAGTACTGCAATCTGGAGAACAAGCTACATTAGTCACTTTCTCATTGGTGAGGCACAGGACCCAGCACCCACTATTTAAAAGAGGAGAAGTTTAATTTGCTCATGATTGCAAACCGTGGTCAGCTGGCTCCAATGCAGAGCCACCACGACAGAAGGATGTGACAGAGCAAAGCTGCTCAGTTCATAGTGTCTGGGACAAGAGCAGGACAAGAGGGCCAGAGTGGAAGGTGTAAGGGCCCAGATGTAGATGCCAAGGCCTTGCCTCCGTGGCCCCCAGATGCACCTGGAAGTGTGCTCCGCCAATCCCATGCATGGATCCCAGATTCAGTCATGTTGAAACCCCACCCTAACTGCCACACCAGTTTTCAATAGATAGGCCTTTGGGGGACATCTAAGACCCAAACTGTGGCAGCTGTGCTGTGGTTTTTTGACTGCTTGCTCCTTTGTTCTGTGTCTTATCTAGATTGAATGCTCCAGTATTTCTGACTACTCAGAGAAGATCATTAAAGCCAACCACTTGGACAACAGTAAGGCTTACCTCCAAGTGTTTTCCTGTGCATGGAGGGGCTGAGGGGACTTGTGTCTTCTGGCTTGGGTAGCAGAGATGAACATAAGAGGGAAGAGTGCAGAGCACTTGGACTTGGGGTGGTGGAGGGGCTTGCTGAGATGCTATCAGCAGCACCGCAGCCCTGGCTGCTGAGGTCCCACTCCCTATGCCACATCCAGGTTAGCTTTGCCTCACCTCAGCTTGCAGCAAGCCCTGCCTATAGCTCACCCTTAGTTGCCAATGGTCCCTGCTTGGCTCCAGTTGTAGGCTTCCTATTGAACCTGCAAAATGGCAGTGATTCCTCTTCCTTCTCTTCCCTTTCCACAGTCCCAGTCCCACCCCTTTCCATCACCAGCCCAATGGCTTTCCAGCCAGCACCTTGCTCATGGGCTCTGTTGCTCTGACAATCAAGTTGCTCTTGGCAATGGGCCCTTCTTCAAGCCAGAGTCTGTACAAAAGTGCATTCAATTGCCTCATCTCACTCCTATCCCATGGAGTGCAGTATTCTCCAGCTCCTTCTTTCCGGGACCCATCTTGAATACACTCAGGCCTGTAAGGTGCCTGACCTGGTGACCTCCTTGTGGCTTTCTCCACCTGAGGCCTTATGCTCAGTGCTGAGAGGGTAGGACATCATGCTGGGTCCAGGGTGCAGTGAAGCCAGGAGCTCAATGTGGAGTTGGGAAAGTAGTAGGTGGAACAGTCCAGAGAGAGGAGACAGGGCTGGAAGGGGCAGGAGGCTAAAGGGCCTGGGAATGGCAGGTATGAAGAAAGAGCATCCATGCAGAGTTACACTGGGTTGAAAGGATGAGGCTGGGAGGGAATGACACTCCTGAAGAGGCCGGGGAGGGAGGGCCAGTCAGCAGGCCTGGGCAGAGGAACTGTGGGGCTGGAAGAAGAGGCCAGGGAAGGAAGCAAGGAACCTGCTTGAGTACAGAGATCACACATGCAGCCCTGCAAGTCCCATGCACAAGGAGTCAGCATTCTTTCCTCCATGAGCTGAGACCTCAGCTCCATGTCTGAGCCACAGCCACACTCCCTGTTGCTATGGGGAGCCTGCTGCCAGGTTCTCTGTGGATCTGACCTGAGCACCACCTTAGTGGTCCATTCTTCCACACACTGCCACGTGCCTATTTCTGTCTGACCTGAGCCATGCCACCTTTCCTGTTTGCTACAGACTCCTCGAAAGCACAGGAACAGTATTCATTCAACAGTCTTCTATGTGTGCTCTTGGAAGCCAGAGCTCAGAACTGACTTCACACAATCCATATCCTAGAGGGGAGTAGATTTACAGACACCAAATAAAGCAGGAGACAGTCAAGAACAATCCAGGTGGTGGTCAGCACTTTGCTGATCATTGAAGCAGGGTGATAAGATCCAAAGGAACCAGGCAGTTGCAAAATGTTAGATCTTCTCTGAGGGGATCCCATTGGAATTCTGATTTGAATTATATGAAGTGGGGTGATCAAGTATCTTAGTCTATTTTCTGTTGCTGTAAGAGAATGCCCAAGGTTGGGTAACATACAGAGGAAAGGTTTAATTTGACTCAAGGTTCTGTAGGCCAGGAAGCCCAGGATTGGGCAGGTGGGTCTGTGAAGGACTTGCTGCTTTACATCACACTGGCAGGTGGAAGAGCGCGTGGGCAAGCACAAACGAGGTCACGTGGTGGGAGAGGAAGCCAGAGAAAGCAGGGAGCAGCAGCCTGCTCTCATAGTAATGCCCCCACCCACACACACCAGAAGGCATTCGTGCTTCCAAGAGGCTCTGCCCTGGGACCAAACATCTTCCCCGGGTGCTGCTCCCAGCACTGTCACACGCAGAAACCAAGGCTCCAACACATGGATTTGATGAAACACTGAAACCACAGCACTAGTCAAAGCAAGAGAATTGCAGCTAGAAGTTGTGGCTGGGCCTCTTGTTAGACATGAACTCAGCAGCCTTTGTGAGCAGCTCCTGGAGAGCACAGGGGTTGGAAGGAGCGGGCCCAAGATCGCATAGGTGGGATCTTCTTGTCTGGAAGAGGAAATCTTGGGAAGGATTTTGAGCAAGTTAGGAGGCATCTGTGTGGAGAATGGGTTGGAAAGGGTTGTAGGCAATGAGAGTGCTTACCGGTGCACATCTGCGAGGCCTTTGGTCCAATGACAAGGGCTGTGCCAAGGACCAGTGCAGTGGCAGCGGGTGGAGAGATGTGTTCTCCGTGGGTACTGGGAAACACAGGCCAGAAGACCTGCCTCAGGTGGCTTACAGCGGGAAATGAGACCAAAGAGCGGAGCAGTGGCTAATGTTTTCTGGCTTGAGCATCTGAATGGAGGGACCCTGGCTGGGGTGGCAGGAGTGCGAGGGAGATCAGGAGCTGTGCCGCAGGTGTGAGGGCAGAGGAGAAGACTGCAGCTTGTGGGACGGGGTTTAATGGAGTGTGGCAAATGTGGGGGGCCAGATAGGCATTCGGTGTCAACTACACTTCAGCTGTGTGCTAATTGGGACGTACTAGTAATTCAAAGCATATTTTATTTCAAAAAACCCCAACAGGTGCTTAGCTGACATTTGAAAATGGCATTTATTTTCACTTTGTATGCATAAATTTGATTACTGTTGAACATTTTCTCATGTATTTATATTATTACCAAAAAAGCAGAAACCAAGAGCTTCTTTAGTACATGTTGGGTTTGAGATGCCCATTGGCCAGCAGGCAGACATGTTGGGGCTGAGTCTGGAATTTCAGGAAGGGTCAGAGCACATGGCCCGTGCTGGGGCCCTGTCATGTATATGCGCTATTTAAAGCCACAGGGAGAATGTGCAGTTAGAGAAAAGAGGGTGAAGATAGGTGCTCAGACCAGAGCAGTGCCACTGAATTTGACAGCATGGAGGTTCTGGTGCTCTTAACAAGAGCCAACTCAATGTAGGGGTGGGGGCAGAAGTCCAGTTAGAGTGGTTTAAGGGCTGACCATGAAGCTCAGACCATAAATACCTTTTCCTGCTGTGATGGGGAATGGAAAAAACAGAGCGGTAGCTAAGTGGTGGTGGAGTGGGGAGTCCATGGAGAGACAGAAATAAGTTGCAGATGCAGGAAAAAGAGTCAGCTCAGGAGCAAGGACCTTGAGAAGGAACGCATAGGCGTGGCATGCAGAGCACAGGTGTGGGTGGCCTCATCAGGGATAGAGGAGTGTGGAAGGTCCAGGTGCAGGTCCAGATGCAGGCGTGTGCATGCATGCAGGCCCTGGTGTGTTGCTGTCTGTCCAGAGAAGAATAAGACAGATGTGGCAGAGAAGCAAGGGAAGGGACTGAGGACTGGGATGGTGTTGGAAGGAGGTGGGGAGGGCGAGCAGGCTCGTTTTGGCCTGAGGATGCCTCCCCGAGCTGCAGAAGCTGCCCTGTGCTGGCTCCAGCCCTCGTTGTCAGAGAGCTTGTGTTGAGCACCCTCAGCACAAGCTGGGTGTGGTGGAGCAGAAGCTGTCTGAGTTGGGGCTTTGGTGGGAAATCGATGGCAATAATGAACCACAGAATCCATATTAGCTTTTCGTTTCTATAATGAAATAGAAGCTGCATAGAAAAGAGGTTTATTTAGCTCCCATTGCTCCAGGTTTGAAGTCTGCAATGTGGTGCAGGCTCTGTGGTCCCCCAGGGCTGTGGGGAACATATGTCAAGGTCACATCTCCAGCCAAGGGGCAGAGAGAGAGGATGGGCGGGAGGTGGCACTAGCCTGTTCCCTGTACAACAACCATCTTGCAAGAACTCAAGGGCACTGTGGAAGCCACTGAGTGCTCCCAGCAGCTCTCACCTCGAGGTTCCGTGACCTCACAGCAGCCACACCCCAGACACTAACCTATGAGGCACATTCAAAACGCAATGAACTGCAGGCTGGCAAAGTAAGGAACCCAGAAGGCCAAGGAGGTTGAGGGGTGATGGACTGGGGCCCTGCTGGGCGGCATCTGGAGTGACTGTGAATGTCACTGCATTCTAGATGCCCGAGTGGGGGACACATTGCTCAGATCACCCATCTTTTGGCTCAGGGTCCAGCATCCTTTGGTTCACAGGGGCAGTATGTCTTCTGTGTGCTTCTCAGAAAAGTGCTTGATGTGAATGGAAGGGGCAGGGAGGCAACTCCTCCATCTCCTTCTAAAACCGGGAAACAACAGCTGGTTGATTCTTTCTGTGCAGGCATGACATTCACCGCTCTGCATCTGGTCTCCTCCCCAATTCTGTGTGGTCTCCCCCATTTCACAGACGTGGAAACTGAGGCCAGCAGTGGTGGACGATGAGTTGCACTCAGAACCTTTGGTCCTGGTTCTTGTTCCTGTTCCCTTCCTAAAGTGTGTTTCTAGTGACGAGGAGGAGCTATGCATGCTCCCAGTCCTGAAGCAAGACTCAGAGAAGGGCAGTGAGTCCAGATAAATACAGAATCAGATTTCCTCTAGGGGTTACCACCAAGGCCTGCCCGAGCCCCAGAGGTCTTCCTCTATAAGGTTCCTGACCTCTGTGGGTCTATAGAGCACCCTCACTCCGCATCTGTCTGTCTCCTAGCTGGCTCCCCTACCTCCCTGGCACTCCTCTAGCCTAAGCAGGCACTGCCCTGTGCCTGTTGTGTTGGAGCTGTTCTAAGCAAAAGCCAGCAGGGGCTGGGGCCAGTGTAATGAGGAGCCACCACCATCCAGTTCATTTTAGTCAGGTCTGCTTGAACTGCAGGCCACCTTACCCCTGGGGCCCACCTCAGTGCCTCCTTCTCCCCTCAAACTCTTGGCATCTCCCCCATTATGTCTCCCCCCATTTTCCTTTCCTTTCCTTTTCTTTTTTTTATTTTAAAGATAGTAAAATCCAACAAAACATAGCAGAACAAAGTCAATCAAAACAAAGTGGTAGAATTGGTACAGAGCTTCAAAGCAGGATACTAGGAAAACAACAGCTACTATAGTATATCTTGTTATTTTCAGAATAGTTGACCATTCCAACAGGCATAGTAAAATCAAACCAAAACCAAAACAAACCAAAACAATAAAACCAATAAAAACAGAGTATAAAATGAGGCCAAACAAAAAAAAATTTAATCAGAATAAAGCAAAACAAAGAGAACAATATTGGACCTCGAAGACAAGACAGAAGAGAATCCCCCATTTTTGCTACACTGCACACTGTCATCTTCCAAAGAGAGGCCCAGGCTGCCAGCCCCAGGCCTGCAAAATGAACAAAACAATACTAGCATTTAGTTGTTTTATGTATCTTAGTTGCTATCAATTTAGCCAGACCTCCAAACGAGCAGGTTGCTTTATGGGGGTGGGGAGCGCACAGAGCTTTGTCCTTGATTCTTAGCCCGTGCGCCGGTAGGCGTATGGGTGGGTGGGGTGGAGAGGGTGGAGCGGTGGGCCAGAGCACATGTTTCTCTTCCTGGGGTCCATGCTGGTCACGCAGGCCCCCAGAAGACAGTCTTAGTTGTCTTCTCTGCTTTGCTTTTCCTTCTTTTAACCTTTGAGTAACCTAAGATGTACAGAAAAAGTGCAGAGTGGGTGTAGTGCCACATGCCTGTAACCCCAGTACTCTAAGAGGAAGAGGCGGGAAGATCACAAATTCAAGGCCATCCTGGGCAATTTAGCAACTTAGCAAGACACTGTCTTAAAGAATAGCTGGGGATGTAGCTCAGCGTGAAGGTCCTGGGTTCAATTCCCAATGCCACAAAGAAAAGAAGTTAAAAAATAAACAAAGATGTAAATGTAGCAGCTTTTTTTTCCCCTTGGCCCATTAACAGTAAGTCGTTGACATGGTGCCTACTGTCCTTGAATATATTAATGAATATTTCCAAGAAACAAGCACGTTTTTCTACAAACCTACAATACAGCCATCAAAATCAAGGGTTTAACATGAGTACATTACCATCACCTAATACTCGGGTTCTGTTTGTGTTTTTGCCAATTGTTGAAACAGCGTTGTTCATAGTGAGAGTTCTTCTCAGAATGACAGGACTGCATCCTGTCACCTAGTGTCACGACTCGTGCCCTCCAGTGGCACCCTCAGACTTCCTTCAGTATGCATCCATGTGTATGTGTCCCATCCCCTCAGGTGGGTCACGTGTGTGTCCTCACAGGTAGGACACTGTGTTATCTTCACAGGTGATTTCAGTTTGTCCTACCCTTGATAGCTTTTGCTTTTGTCACTTGGGGAAGACACTATCTGCTGTTTCTTTGTTGCTAAGTTGCTCTGTTTACCTTTGTGATTAGTAAGATTTTCAGGGGAGGTAATTGAAAACCTTGTAAGCGTTCCATTCCGCAGTAAATTTCCTCTTTCTCTCTTCCTGTCTCTCTTCCTCTCTCTATCACTGTTTCTCTGTCTCTCTCTCTCTGTCTCTGTGTCTCTCTCCATCTCTTTGTCTCTGTCTTTCTGTTGCTCTCTCTCACTGTCTCTCTCACTTCCTCTCTTTCTCTCTCTCTCTCTCTCTCTCTCTCTCTCTCTCTCTATCATCACATATCAACCTACCTGTCTTTTAGTTCATAGTTTACTACCTAATGTCACTATGCACTCCTACTTCTTTGTTAATGGATTGTCTGTTGTCTCTGGTTACTTTGATGTACACACAACCCCTGCTGGGTCACTGGGAGTCGTTTTGAGATGCATCTTTCGCTTTTGCATGCTTTCTGACTTTCTGGTGCACTTTCTAAGACCACCTTGTACCTTGCCTTTTGGTATCAGCCATTTCCCCAGCTCCAATGAGTGGACAAAGTGTGCTTCTTGGTTTTAGGCTATTCATGACTCTGGCAGACAGTGCTGGGGAGAGAGATAGAGGGAGGAGAGAGAGAACACATTCACACAGCACCTAGTTTTGAGTCTCACTATGCACATATTATCCAGTCTGAACTCCCACAATGCTTCTACTTCTAACCCAAAGCCACAGGGTTCTTTCCCTGTCTGTATTTATTTCTTCTCTAACACTGGAAACCAGACTTCCATTTCATGGATGCTTCCAGCTGCATCTGTCCCTCTGCAAAGCGCCAGTCTCCTGTTATCACTGCCTCCTGCCACCAGATGATGCGCCCTTGACCTGGGGCTCCGTATTCTATTCCAGGACAGGCTCCCAGGTGTACTTGTCACCCTTCCCAGCCTCTGAAGTGCAAGGCTGGGCTGCCTTTTCCTTGCTGAACCCCCGTGGCACCTGCACCCTCACTTTTCCCAGGCAGCCTGGATGTCTCCCTTGTTCAGCCCTGCCGAGTGGCTCCAGGACAGAATCATTTCATGCCCCAGACTGGAGTGACTCAGACTTGATTCTGTGCTATTGTCCCCAAGACAGTAACCACCCCATGCCTTGTGCCTGCTTCCCCCATCACGTGCACTGCACTGAGAAAGGAGCTCCAACCCCAGGGCCTTCAAAAAGCCCCCTTGCCTGGATTTCTTCCTCCTGGGAGACTGCAGCAGGTGGATGGAGCAGTGGGCACACAGGATCTGGACCCTGTAGTGGCTTATTCGACATTGGTATGCATACTTGAGAAAGGACCGCTTAATTGTGCAGATGCTTCCATGGAAATGCTTTTGAAACATTGCCACAGCTGACTGTGTGGGTCTCAGGAGTGTAGGTGTGGAGACATAAATAACAACACAGGCATAAAATACCTGCTTCCCAGTAGGACCCATCCCTGCCCCAGTGCTTCTCGGGCTGGGTCCCTCCCTGCAGACACACACCACAGGAAGGCGCAGCTGCGCACACTTGGCCCTCACATGGCTTGTCCCACGCGTGTGGCCCACACACACTTCACCGACTCTTCTTTGACTAAAGCACGAATAACTATTATTTCCTCTGTGACGAGGAAACCAGCAGGCTGCTGAACTGCTTAAAAAGGTTGATTCTTTTGTGAAGGCTGATATTGGAATACAGACATTGATGGAATTTTTATAATTCTAGGAACAAAAAATTATAACCCAGGTACTTCTCAGAAAACTAAAGGGAAAAAAAGCAGAATTTCCTTTCTCTTTTATCTGTGTTTGTTCAGAAGTGTCAGGATCCTGGACTGCAGACACAGCACAGTGACAGTGACAGAGGGGCCTCCCCCTCTCACAGTGGGGGGGGGGACTTGGCACATTATCTCACCCCCTGGAACCTCTGCTGTCTGTCTCCTGTGGAGATCTGTCAATGCGCAGCATGAAGGGCTGTTGGGAGATTAGAGATAACATGGAAAACATGCTTAGTACAAACCTTCATTGTATCAGGCATACAGCGGAGGTCTCCTGCAGGTCATTTCAAGTTTAGCTCCTGGCTGTTGCTACTTCATTTCCTAATCAATGGTGAAACGACTCATTAATAATCTCAGAAGAGAGTTGCATCAATCTATCCCTTTATGTACAATTGTCCCACATGCCAGGCCCTGTGACAAGTGTAAAGGAGTTAGCAGTGTGACCAGGACAACCAAATCTCTGCTGTCAGGAAGGTTTCAGTCTCATGGAGAAGGCAGCATGAAGGTGAGTCAACCAGTGAAATCGGAGTATGGTTACAAGTTATGAAAGTGATCAGGAAGATCTGAAATAATTAAGAAAAGCCGGGAATCTTGTTTTGCCTGTGTGGTCACAGCAGTGTGCTGGAGGGGCTCATATGACCCTTAAGGGGCAGTTCTGGGCACACATCTCTTCTCAACCCTGCCTGGAGTGACAGGTGACAGGGTGTCTTTAGTCTGAAATCAACACAGCAGCAGTATGTACACCATTCCACACATCGGACACCCTCCCTCTCCTCTTCCCTCCCCTCCCTTCACTTCCCTCCCCCTCCATTCCCTCTCAGCCCCCTCCCCACCTCCTCTCTCTATCCCTTTCTTCTTGGAGCTGGTTGTTAAACCCTGATCAGTGCAGCACTGTTATGAGGGGGTGCTTTTCTGGGGAGACAGCATTAAAACAGAGACCAGAAGGATGAAGAGTCAGCCATCCTAAGGGTAGGGAGACTGAATTGTACTAGACTGCTGTACCACCCTTCAGTGGTGGCTGGGCTGGGCTCCAGGACCCCCAAAGACACCAGAATTGAAAATGCTCAAGTCCCTGATATAAAATGACATAGTTTTATATCATAACCCACATGCATCTTCTAGTATGCTTTAAAATCGGTCTTTACATTACTGGCACCAAATACACTGTGAATGCTGTGGCAATTGTACTGCATTGTTTAGGGAAATGTGACAAGAAAAAAATCTGTGTTTAGTATAGACCCAAGGTTTTTTCAAATATTTTTGACTTACTGTTGACCCTCAGCTCTGGAGGGCCATCTCTGTCACTTCCTAGAGCAGTGACGCTTTCTGTTTGTCCCTTGTAAGCTTCTGCTATAGTGAGTGGGAGCAAAACATGGGGTGATTTTGAGAATAGCTAAGCCCAAACTGGGGAAGCTCTGCTGCCCTTACTCCCTTGCCTGATTTCAGCCGCCCTGTCTAATTCAGCTCTCTTCTTGAGGACCCTGCCTCTCCTGGCCAGGCCCACTCAGTTGTCTGCCTTTCAGCCATTGTGTTGGGAGTTGGTCAGACTACACCATGGAGGGTGTTCTATGTGGTAAGTGATGTCCAGAATGGTTTTGATTAATGATACTAGGGCTCCCCAAGTAAGTGACCTGGGGAGGAGAGATGCCAGCCAGGGTATCCAGCCAGAGTAGGGCTCTGGCCAAAGCTAACAGAATGTTAGCACCCCAGCTGAGCAGACTGAACCCTGAGCCCTCGAGGGAGCCAGAGCATGCTGGGACAGGAAACCAGGTGGACTGTGCACTGGCTTCTTGGGTGAATCAGGATTTGGGCAGGCAAAGGGTACCATGTTTCAGTCTGTACTGTATTGAAGCCACAGGGTACCTAGAGCTCATTCTTGCATCTCCAGCAATAGGATCTGTTTCCTGCAGGATATAGTCCCATCCCAACAGATGTGGAGGGTACAGACACTGATGTTCTTTCTCCTATCCTTACCAGATCCATATTGGACAGATCTGGTTCTAGAGGTTGATCCATGCATGTGGACCCCAAAGGGAAGAGCAGGAAGGGAAGGAAGGTCTGACTCCAGCAAATATTGATGGATTCTGGCCTTCCCTGGTTGCTTACAGTGGTCTGCCACCTGCCCGCCAACACAAGCAGCCTTTGGGAGCTAGATGAGTCTGTCCTTTCCCTTCTCAGATTCTTTTCTCCAGACCTCCCAAACAGTTGCTTGCTGTCCACAATGATCCCAGGCAGCAGGCAGGTCAGATACTGTTGCAGCCATTCCCCAGGTAGAGAGAAGTATCTTTGCTATGCAAGTTGCACAAGGTTACATGGAGGGCCTGGGTTTAGGCTCCAGAATTAGACTCCTCCAAACCCTGGTTGTCTCATTAGGAAAAGGGACTCATGAAATCAGCCTCATGAGTCCTGGGGAGGGTTATTGAGATAATATATGTGAAATCACTCTGCAAGCTGCTTCTCCAATGCTAGTAATTTTTTACTATCCTAATTAGGACTAGTTTGATGATCTTTTGTTTCTTAACCCAATGCCCCTTTGTTCAAAATTGCTTATTCATCCATCCATTCATGCAGTAATGAGTTTTGATTGTTTGAAGAAGTCAAGAACTCCTCCTGTTCCTGAAAGTAGGAAGCTAAAATAGACAACCAGGAAAAGGAGTTTCAGTTAGATGCAAGTCAGGCTGCAGAAGTGGGCATGAGCCTCACCAAAATAAATGAGTGAGCATAGTTGGGAGGGTGTGGAGAGGCATTAGTGAGGGGCTTTGCTGCAATTGAGGTAGGATGGGGACCTCACTGGTTCCTCATGCACAAGATACTTGGATCTATTTTTTGCAGGATAGGATCTGCTCTCAGAAACAGGGAAGAACACAGAATGAGGAGGTCACTATCTTCAGGCCCTGCAGCATTGTCTCATTTGAATGGATGAACTAGGGCACCAATGAGGTTGGGCTCGCCTGGTTTGATTTTAAAACATCTGAACAAAGTATCTAAGCAATGACCTTCAATCAGAATGGCTAGATTTCACTCAAATGAAAAAAAATACTGCCTCCAAAATCAGATGCCTAATTTGCCCACTTGAAGCTACAGGGGAAAACTTCTCAATTTGGAGTTTATTGCTCCCCGTTGTGCATTTAGTTATGATTAATCATTCTGAAATTTACAAGCGAGGGTCCTGTCACAGCTGGTTGGACAAACTTTCCATCATCCTTATGGAATAAGGACATAGCTTCAGAGAGTGACCTTGGGGCCGCCTTGAGCAGGTCCAGCTTCAGTGGCGTGGGATTCCAGATTGAATGTGGGGTTGGCAGCCTGTAGCTGCTCACATCTTAGCTCCAGCTGCTTTGATCCCCCTTGGAGGACCTCAACATGGAGGAGAAAGGAAGCGGACTGTGTGTGTCACACAAGTTATTTGAGACAACCCAATGCCATGTGTTGCCCAGTACATTGGCACTGCCCCGCCCCCAGCCCCACCGTGAGAGGTAGCATTTCGTAGTTTGGGAAATAGAGTTTGGGAGTTTAAGTGGTCGCTGGTGATAATTACAAACGTCAGGGAGAATACCTCTGATGATTCATCTGGGCAGTTGTATTTGGATTCATAGAAATATGATGGCCTCTAAGAAAAACCCAGACACCAACCACTGTTGCAAATCAGGATCAAACTGGATTGTTACCTCTTCATGTTGATGTCTGCCATCTCTCCAAAAAGACCTCACAGAGTGCCTTACCTACACGGAGCACTCAGGGCACATTTGAAGAGCCAGGTATTAGTGCTGTGAAGCATTTCTACTCCAACCTTCTTCTCTTTTGTTTTTCCTAAAGAGGAAACTGAGGTCCTAAAGAAGAGGTATACATTGGTCTCTGTTCTTTGTTAACTGAAACAAGAGTATAATTTGCTGCCCTCAGGACCCCAGCATAAAGTGTACAGGCTGTGCACTGAACAAAAACACCTGGACAAGGGGATGGGTGGCATCTGAGCCCCAGTCTACAACTGGGTCAGAGGAGGTGAGATTTTTTCCTTTCATAGAGGTCCCATGTACTCACCAAGCCAAGTATGGAGCCATATCTGCTCCAAGACATGAGTAAATATAGAATGCTTGCTGGGTATGGTGGTGCACACCTGTAATCCCAGCACTTGGGGATCTTGGGAGGAGGATTGCCACGAGTTTGAGGCCAGCCTGGCCTACATAGCAAGACCCTGTGTAAAAAAAAAAAAAAAAAACAGTGAGTGAAAAATCAGATGGCTAAGCATCTGTCTTATGGGATTTATTGATTCTGTCTTTTTGTAAGCAGAACAGTGATTTCTACTCTTCTGTGACCCCTATGTGTGTATGTAACTGTCTAGCCTTATCTATCCTGCATATACCATCGTATCTCTCTGTCACAGTCCATACGGACCAGAATCTAGCAGATAATGGACAAGGGTGGAAGCACAGAGAACAGAGCAACATTCATGCACATGTGGGCCCCTGAGGAAGATTCTGCACTTGTTGGTCAGACTGGGCTATATGTGCCTGTCCAGTGGTTTCCTGCAGCTTCTAACAGAGTCCTTTCCATGACATCATGATGGGCAGGTCCTGGTTCTGAATGTCACCAGGAGAGGCCAGCAGCCTAGGAAGAATATGAGGACTTGAGAGGATGCATACTAGAAGGTCACCTCTCTCAGAGGCAGGAGGGAGGCCATGATACAACCCAGGAGCAGGGTCTCACCTGTACTCACCCAGATGCAGGCAGACACAGGGAAGAGCCTTCAAGAAATGTGTGAAGAGACACTCTAAACGTGTTTGCAGAAATAAGACAAACCAGGCTTTGCATGCAGATAATAAGGGAGGTAGGTCAGGCATATCTTTGTTTGTTCATTTTTTTTCAGAATGATAAATTAGGCAGTTGGTTCCACTTTTCTAAACCCTTATTTTGCTTGCCTATGAATTCCTGTGGTACACCCTGGGGCCTACTTTAGGTGACTTCCTTCCCTGGGGTCTCAGAGCCCAAGAGAATCAGAATTTTGACACCTACTCTTCTCCTTCCTCCAAACCTTTTAGAGAAGGCTAGCCATATATATTTTGCTCCTTCAAGGAGTAGGACTCATAAGTAGTAATCATGAAGGTCACACAAGCCTGGGTCAGGTGGTCAGAGGCAATGCGTGTGCACAAAGTGTCTGACTCCTGGGGAGTGGAGGCTCTGTCTGATTAAACATTGATCAAGTACCAGAAGAGGTAAAGTAAGCCATCATTGGAGGCTTCTAATGGGTCCTCCATCATCTTCATTATTCCCTGTGAAGACACTACATAAAGCCTCGGAACTGCATGCCCTTTGCTTTCCAAGAGCTCCAGTCCAAATTAATTTTCACAAAGCTCAGATTGAAAACAGATGTGGTTTATTTGTTAAATCCTAGTTCCAGGCCACTGTTCAAGCTTCCCTGCAGAGCTCGGGCATTGTGTGACTTTTAAGGGGACCTCGCAGCATGAGGGTTTCTGCACAAGGATGTGTAACCTTTCAAAGGAAATATTCGGAAGGAGCCAGCCAGCCAATACATCAGTCTGTCAATTTCATAGCAGTATCTGAGGAAGTTTTGCTGTAATCCTTTCAGGAACAGATACAAAAAGGGACTCCAAAAATTATGCTTTGGTCTCTGTCAATTGATCAAAAACCCAGCTAAGTAGTTTTTCTTGCCACAGTAGGATGTGGAGGTCTTGGAAGTGACTCCTAAGTGCAGACGACTTAGCATAGGGGCTGTGTTGCTTTCCCTTCTCCACCTGTCAGTCAACGAGGAAGTCTATGACAGATGATGTTGGCCTGCTGAGCCTCAGCAATGGGCCTGGCACTTCACATGTATTCATTCATATTATCAGTACAACTACCTCTCTGTAGATCTCGCTTGCTGTGGTTGCTCCTTGGGGAATTGGATATCAGTTAGTCCACAACTAATAATTAGAGAATCCAGCATGGAACTCCAGGTTTCTCTGACTTGCCAGTGATCTTTGTGTGAATTAGCATGGTGAAACATGTCACATCCTGGAAGTAGAATTAGAATAAGGTTAACGCTTGGAGATCTGGCCGTGAAGTGAGGTTCTCAGGGTTCCTGGGTGGGGTCCCTGCACAGTGTGGCCTTGGGGTTCTTATTTTCCAGTCATCACCATATTTAAGGGTAAAGTGGAGGAGGTGGAACTGCCCGTGGAGAAGGTGGACATCATCATCAGCGAGTGGATGGGCTACTGTCTGTTCTATGAGTCAATGCTCAACACGGTGATCTTTGCCAGGGACAAGTGGCTGGTAAGTGCCCTGCATGCTATCCCCATGCTGTCCCCGCATTGGTTTGCTGGCTATCTTGCTGCTGTCCCCATGGCCTGCAGCTTAGGAAGAATGTTGAGGACTTCAGAGAGGACTCAGACTAGAAGTCACACCTCTCCCGGGCCCTTCTCTTTAAAGCAGATCTGCTTCAGGGGACAGAATGATCAACCCTGTTCAATGGGCCCTGCTGTCAGAATGTACTTCCGTAGGTCTCACTTAGGCCCATCCCGCTATAACAGAGCCATGTTTTCTGTTGACAAGTACAGGGCTTCCATGGCTGCCCAACTACAGAGCATTCCACTCACTATGGCTTCCCCAGGCTAAAAGCTGTAACTTCTTTCATTGCTTCTCCCTGGGTTTACCTTCACCGGACTTTACTTGTTCCTTTAACTCTACCCAGGCCCCTGAAATTCTCCTAGCTCCAAAATAAACATTAACATTGCTATCCCAGCCCAGACCTGGCCAAGGTGACAGTCCACTGAATGAGAAATGCTGGCAAGGGGGTGCTTGTTTGGTGACTCTATGTGCAGTTCAAAATGTGATGTCTTTGTCAGGTGAATAGATTACGAGACCCATTTCCCCACAATTCATCAACAGAAACCTGGAGGGCTTATGTTTCCAGACCGGGCAGCTTTGTACGTGGTAGCAATTGAAGACAGACAGTACAAGGACTTCAAGATTCACTGTAAGTCACCTTTTGATTTTTTGTTGAACTTCTACTGTGTTTTGGGGGTGGGAGACGCTTCCATGAGCCTGAGATGAGCAGTCAGCATCCAGGACGGTGTACAATCCCTGTTGCCTGTGACTCTTTCTGGATTCCTCTAGAATAGAAGTAATATGGCTGTTGAAGGATAGAGGTCCTGGAAGGAAGGGATGAATGCAATGAGAACAAGGAAAGAATCAAAGGGCCTGAAGCTGAGTTTATGTACAGAATGACAGGGCCAGTGATGCTAAGTCTTTTGTGCCTCAGCTCTCAAAAGTCCACCACGGCAGGTCTCCAGCCAGTCCTGCCTGCAGTCACTCAAATTTGTCTCAGTAACAGTGACTCTTCTTCATGCTGGGTAAAACACAGATTCTTTGCTGAGGTCCTTTTTGAGTTGGAAAGCAGTGGGGGTGGAGAGGAATGGAGCCTTTACTTTGAACAATCAGTCTCTGTGTGTGTGTGTGTGTGTGTGTGTGAGAGAGAGAGAGAGAGAGTAGGGGGCAGGGGACTCACATGTAATGTGAACTCAGATGCCCCATCAGCTAAAAATGTGTTGTTCTCTTAGAAAAATAAAGTAAAAGCAAACAAGCAAAAAATTCTATCCAATATTTTATCCGATCCACAATAGACTGTTTTATCTTATTTCATTTAAAAGGCAACATTTCTCAGCAGCATAGCTCTGGTCCCTAATGAGATCAGACCAAGTGTGTTTTGTAAGGTTAGACACAGCCATGCCGCCTCACCAGAACTGAATGACAAAGGAGCAAAGAACCCATCCAACAAGCACACAGTCAAGCCAAAAAGCAAGAGGTGATAGATCCAAACTGCCTGACAGGATCAGTACATCTGGAATTCCTGCCTGATGGGGTAGGCAAGCCCTGCTTGGTGAGGTTATTCCAGAGGGATTCCAAGCCCAAACAGGTCAATACTCACCTGCTGCCCAAAGATCTGAGACCCAGTTTCACCAACGTCACTCCATTGATTCCAATGATTGCCATCTAATTATCACCCCCAAGGAAGCCCCCAGGGGGCTGTGCTCTAGAAAGCGTGTGTTAATGTGCATGTCTGTGTGTTTTCACACCACACTAGGAATGGAAAACCAAAGCAGGCCATTCCAAGCCAGGCTCAGGGAAGACAGGAACGAGACAATTGTTTGAGGCTCTGTGCTCTGGAAACCCACTCAGATCACTGTCAGTCTGATGTCATTTCTAATATTTGACCTCAAGAGGAAGGAAAACAAATCTGTAAAAGACAGCCATGAGAACTAGGGTGATGTACATTACATGTTTTGAAGTCAGCCTCCTCTAGGATTAAATCTAAGATTTCCTGTTTCCTAGCAGGATGACCTGAGAGAATTACGCAGTCCTCTGAGCCTTCGTTATGACAGGATAGCATCATCAATCCCCATGTCTGGTCAGGAAGGTTAAGTGAATGACATGTGTTAAAGGTCATAACAATTCATAGTGCTACTTAGGACTTGACTAGAGCTGCCTCTGAAGAGGTAACTAAGCCCCTTTTCGCTCATGACTCTGCCAAGCCCGGTGGCCCCTAGTGTCTGGGAATCTAGGACAGATGTCTTCTCATGGAAGATTGCAGAAGTAACTGAACAGTGCACTTGGTCAAATGCATGCGTAAATAGGACTCGCATCGCCCTGGAGCTGCATTTTGGAGCTTGTGTGTGGTAATTGTACTGAGCAGTGGTTTCAGGAGACTGTTCAGGTACATTCTTAATTCTCAAACCCACTTAAGTATTTATGAAGCTCTAGCCCTAGCGCTGCTCATTAAGAAACTTCCTCTTGGTTTCTCACACCAACGTATCTTATCTCCTGCTCACTTCCACCAGGTTGTATTTGGGAGCCCGGCTGGTCAGGAGAGCAAAGAGGAGCCCCGAGAGCTCAGTGGGTAGTTGCTGCTACTCAGGTGTTAGTCCAGGACTGGAGATCACATGACTTATTCTGTGTTTCCCACTGCAATGTTGATAGCTTCTGGGAAAAAAGAAATAATGTAAAAGTCAGGCCCCAATTTTTTCTGATGGAAAGTTTGCTCTGGAGTATATAAAAAGATCAAAACAACCCAAAACAAACTAATCAAACATTTAAATTTTAGTTAAAATACTGTTAAGTTTTCTGCTTAAAAGTCTTAAAAATTTTTTTTGAGTAAAGGAATCAGACTCAATTAGAAATATGTTTCATATTGTCAGAGGTTTTGGTTACTCTGAGTTCTAAATCAAAAGTAAAGCAGAAATGTTGCTGGTTGCTAAGGAAACGACAATAAGTAGATTTCAATTGGCTCAAGAACCAGCTAACAAGGAAAAATCTTAAGTGGGGGCCAAGAGTGAGACATGTACAACCCCTTCAGAAAGTAAATTGTTAGGGAGAAAGATTCTTTCCTTTTCCTTTCTCTCCTTTTCCTCCCTTTCCTTCCTTCCCCTCCATTTTTTCTTATCACTTCTTTGCTCAACCACATGCAGCATGAGGTTATGAGAAAGACTAAAATGCAGAATCCGCCCTTTTTTTTTTTAACTGTCTAATAGAGAACCCAAGAAAGAGAAGTGGCTCATGCACTCGCTCATGATATGTGTTTTGGTAGATGTAGAAGTGGCTGTAAAGCAGTAAAGCAGAAGGAAAGTAGCAGAGGAATGTGCAAGGTGTAACTCAGCAAGGGCAATCATTCTTTTTAAAATCCCTGTTGCTGAGATTTGTAGGATCTCAAAACTGGAAGGCAACTCCATGGGTATTTTATTCAATTCCATGTCCTATACATGAATGTCACTCAGCACATGAATCCCAGCCTACCAAGTGGCAAAGGGTGGGCATCAGCTCCCTTGATGAGGGGGAAGCTGAAAGGGGGGCCCATGCAGAGGCAGCGGTGTAACATGTGGAGGGGAAGGGCTGTCGTCCTGGGCCATGAGTCCCAGAGTTTCCTCCTCTGTCTCCAGTGCTGCTATCCAGAGCTTGACTCCTGGACCCACCCCCTTCCAAGCAGGGAATGACCTTGTTCCTGAGAGGCTAAAGTGCAGGAAAACACAGCAAACACCTTCCTCCTGCATGGAGGACAGTGTGAGCGGCACCTGAAGCAATTGCTGTGCTTCTCTCACTGTGCTCTGAGCAACCCTGCAGCTGGGCAGAGAATCTCAGATCTCTGTAGTCTGGTGCGATGGCACAGTTGCCCCTTGATACTTTATATTTCTAATTCTCTGCTAGTTTTAAGATTTTTTCCTTTATTTTGTTTTTTAGAAGTTTGCCTTTAGTGTGCCTGGGTTTTTTTCTTTGTATTTGTTCTGATTGGAGTTACACATAATACTTGAATCTATGGGTTTTTTTTCTTAATTTAGGAAGACTTTGACATTGTCTATACAAATGCATTTTTTTTTTCTGTTTGATCTCCTTCTCTTTCCTTTTAGGAACCCCCATTAAAGATATGTTAGGCATTGTTTGACATTGTACTGTAGATCTTGGATACTTTATTTTTTTTTATTCTTTCTTGTCTCATTATTTAAGTTTGGGCCATTTTTATTGACCTGATTTCAAGACTGTTGATTCATTTGATATATCCAACCTTCTAATAAGCTTCTTAAAGTAATTCTTCTGCTATGGTATTGTGATTTTGGTTTCTAGCATTTCTACTGGCTTTTTTGCAAAATAGTTTCCTTCTCACTGATGAACTTTTCCACCTGTTCATACTTACTGTTCGCTTTTCCACTAGATTCTTTAACATATTTATTATAGCTACTTAAAATTTCTGTTGGATAATTTCAACATCTGAGCTGTGCCTGAGGTGGGTCATATAATGATTACTTTTTTTTGTAATAGGTCATTTCCCCCCTTTCTCATGTGTCTTGTAATTTTTAATTTATACTGAACATTGTTAGTAAAAGAATAGTAGAGACTTATGAATAATATCTGTGCCCAGAAAAGACTTGCTCTGCCAATCTATTAGAATGGTGGTTTGCCTATATATGCTCCATAGTTATGGGCTTTCTTCTTGTTTAGTTACATTCATTGCATCCAAAAGCAGTCCTTTTCGGGAGCCAATTTTAGTCCATAAAAGATTCACAGGCCCCTCTGATGTTATTTTTAACATTGTTTAGTGACAATGTTTCTTGAGGTAACCTTTACCTCACATGCACTCGTTCAACAGACAATACATAATTACAACAAAAATTAATGTGTTTGATTTGTGTCTTCTCCAATCTCTGCTCCACCTCTTGTAGACGGGATTAGTGGGAAATGAATGATCAGCATGAAGGAGAGACAAATCTAATACTCCGGATCATCTGCCCCCTGAGCAGCTGAAGGTGGAACAGTCAAGCTGGGGAGACAGACATTAATTAATCCCATGAAGGTGATGAAAACACCAGGCCTTCTAAGGAAGGACAGCATTACATGTTGGGAGGTAGATTTCCATTTAAAAAGCACTATCTGTGGACCCTTACTGTGTCAAACCTGCACTATAGGTATGAGGATATGGAAGGAGAGGGCCACAGTCAGGAGTAGCTGGAGAAGGCTTCACAAAGGCATGAGACTTCAAACTCACCATTTCAGGACTTGAAAATACTTTAAAGACCAAGTTCCCAAAAGATTGGAACTGGCTACCTAGATTCAGAAAAATCCAATGTCCAGACTCTGAATCAGTGGCTCTGTCCTAGGTCCAGGAGTCTGACTTTAAGAGTGTCCCAGAGGATTCTAAGAACACAAAGCCACTGAACCAATCTCCTCAATTCAGAAATAAAACCAGAAAAAGATATTGATCTGTACAGGGTCACACAGCTTGAAAGGCAGCAAATCCAGGGCTCAACCCACATAATGGCAATTACCAGGTGATGAGTTCTTCCTTTGTGCCTGGCACAGTCTTCTGCACTGAGCATGTATCATCCCTTGAAACCCCTCTAATGACCCTATGGAAGGGCTGCAAGAAGCAGGAACAGCATTTGCTTTAAAGAGGAAGCAACTGAGGCTTAGAGAGGCTTCATTCTTGCCTGAGGTGGCACAACAAAACAATGAAAGAGCTCAGATTTGAACCCCCTAGCCCACTCCTTTAACCAGTACATGCGTTCAGGTTTTTGCCCAACACTTGTGTTGAACTTTTACTTTGAGATGGCCCAGGGAGGAAAAGAGCAGGTGCATGGCTTAAACCAAAGGCAATGTGTTTTCATACCTATGTTTTATCTGGGGAAGAGGACGGATGGCAACTTCCAGATTCTGAACAGGGCTCCTGTGGCTCACTGAGCAGCTCCCTCCCTACAAAATGCATTCAAACTGGGAGTTTGGCACCAGCCCCTGGTAATTGAATGGGGGTTGACTGGCATCTTATCCTCAGCCTGGAATTTCACAAGCACTCACCCTCTGAGAGATGATTACTTTTTCTGCCTTCTTTTCTCCCAGGAAGGTCTTTGTGTACCTTAGAAAAGAATGTGAGTCAAAGAAGCAATTCTTTTCCTGGCCGTTCACACCCACTCTCTTCCATGCACACAGGGACATGAGTTCCCCAAGGGACCATTTATTTGATGAATACTTTAAAAGAAAATTTAATTTAGTAAGATTTTAGAGAAAAGCATGTCTCTTTCAAGATATTTCTGAACAGACAAATGAGGAGTTGCTAGATCATTTAAATGGAAGAAATCCATCAGTGACAGCAATTACGACCACTATGGAAGGGCAATCTTGGGTTCACCAGTTCCTGCACCCCAAATCTTCCTCCTCCCCAACAAAGTATGCTGTAGGCTAATGGCTGCACACCAAGGAGCACTGCTAGGATGCCTGGCGCCCCAGCTGGAAGTTCTTTCTATGGGATGGGTTGTCAGTGTGTGTATCATTGCATGTGAACCAGATTCAGACCCTCCTGCACACGCCCAAACCCTCCCGCACCCCGCACAGGCTGGGGGACAGAGGCTTCAGAGAGGCGGTTGCTTTGTACGGGGTCTGACCAGTAAGCACTTGTGCTCTGATCTGAACTCTGGTCTGTTTCACTGGAAGCACATGTTTCTCTTGGCTGCATTTCAACTTCATCAGTGGAGAAGGGAGAGAGATGGGTCCTTTAGGGGAGGAGAGGGTGAGTGAAGGCATAGGAATAGGGAAGTAGACGGCAGATCAGGGAGTTCGCAGGAGACTGCTGACTTGGAGAGGGGCCAGGAATGTAGATACTGGAAAGAGTAAGGTAATTTCAGTTCTGACCTTAACCCTGCTGCAGTCTAGCAGTATGAACTTGGAGAAGTTTCTTAGCCTCTCTGAGTTGTGGTCTATCTAATCATAAAATGGGATCTGCCTTTTTTTTTTTTTTAAGAAAGTTGAGAAAATGTCAATGAGCACTGGGCACCTTGTAAAGTCCCCATGCAGGTGAGCAGTTCTAGGCTGTTTGGGTGCAGGAGAACACGGGCTGTCCCCACCCTGTCAGCCTACTGCACACCAGCGCTCGGGAGGCTGGGTGAGCCTCAGGGTCCTGCGCCTGCCTTGATGTCTCACTTTGCCCCCACAGGGTGGGAGAATGTCTATGGCTTTGACATGACCTGTATCCGGGACGTGGCCATGAAGGAGCCCCTGGTGGACATTGTGGATCCCAAGCAGGTGGTGACGAACGCCTGCTTAATAAAGGTCTGTGGGCTCATCCTGATGGGGCTGGGCATGCTAGGTACAGTAGTGCCATCTTGGAGAGGGATGGGTTCGCTTGCAGATCAGAGCCTGGGCGCTCCAGGGTGATAAGTCAGAAGCTGGTGCTGTCATGGTGCACAGCCACCAAGAGGGCTCCATGGTGACACAGCTGAGGGGAGGGGCCCTGGTGGTGGGAAAAGGAATGGAGGGAGGGCATCAAAAGACACCTGGGAGGCAGGACGTGTGCAGGTGCAAGGCAGGGAATCCTTCTTGGTACAGAGCCCTTGTTCCTCAGTGTACTGCGTTTGTTATGGTCTGACACCTCCAAGCACACACCTGACCTGCCACACAGGGTCCCTGCCCCGCTTCCTGGACCTTGTTGTTGGCACACACTCCACACGTCTCTCCCAGGTGTTCTTTAGAGCACGTGTGTGCTGGTTGGCATCCTCACACCCTGTCCTTAGTGCATTCTTGTTGTCACAAGCCCAGACGTTCACAAGTCCACAGGGTGAAGGTCAGAGTTCCCCCTGGCCCCCTCTTTTTCAGTCTCATGCTCCTGCCAGGTGGCTCTGCTGTTCACAGTGGGATCCATTCTTTCCATACTGGTTCTGTGCCTTTTGCATTTTTGTGTGCTAGTATGTGGAGCCATATAAAACTACTAGTAGCTGACTGTTTTTTTAAATATAGAACGTGATCAATTTCATATGGTTGAAGTTAATTTTTTTAATCTAAACATATGGGTTCATTATGTAAGTACGCTCAGCTGCCTGACTTTCATCTTTTAACTCTCATCTCACCTGCTCTAGTCCTGTGCATGTCTTGGGTTCTGGAAGGGTCAGAAAGAGGGACTGAGATATTTACAGTGAGACCCAGGGAGAGACCCAGGGGGACCATTCCAGGGCCACCCAGGATGAAGAAAAATTAGGGATCAAACTGCTCCTTGTCCCAAATGAGATGTGTCATTTTCTTTAGACACGACCTCTGCAGAGAAACTGCGCCGTTGGTCCAAACTACCCTGGGGAACTTAGGGGGAAGCTCAGGGGCATATAAAGCTAGAGACCCTCATACAGGTCTCATCAGATGCCTTCCCTTTGTAGTGTCCTGTCTCAGAAGGTTGGCTTGGGGTAAAAACCTTGGCATCTGCATTCATGGGGCTCTCACTACTCATCTACTCTACCCATTCCCCATGCAGACAGGTTTAATTATGATCCGTCATATCCTTTTATTTCTTCCCAATAGCCCCTCTCCCCTGCTTGGTTCTCCAAATAAAAACAAGGAAAGCTCATCTCCCAACAAGAAGCTCACCACAGTGCAGGAGTTGTAGGTAGAAATCGGCAGTGTCACTGATTTTGCCAGAGTGACCCCTGGCACTCATGGCTGCTGTTATGCACCTGTCTGCAAGGGCATCAGCCGGGGATGAAATTCTTCCAACTGATTTGGGCCCCAGGTGGCTCTGTGCACTTGGCTAAGCCACATCACAGGAGTGGCCCCTGTGCTTCTGACTGTCCTCTGCTAATGGTGCCTGAACTCACCTGGTTCTTTCCCCCAGGCCACATGGGTGTCTGTCCTTCCTCCCAGATAGGTCACAGTGAGGACGGGGAGAAGCATCCAGCCCAATCACGGTGGGACAGGAGGGGTGTGCGTCACGTGCACTCTTAGGATGATTCTTAAGCGGGGGCTGATGATCTCGAGGTCTGGGACACTTCCCTTGGGTGTTTTCTGAGGAGGATGAACATTGTCCAAGTTTGCACCCATAACCAGGCGAGTCCTCCGTCGGCTCTTTTGCTAATGTGCTAAGCAACGTCTTGCCGAGCCTTTTGGGAAAACATTTGCCCTTCTTCACACACTTAATTGCTATTTTCGTTGCTATTAGCGTTGCAGAGTGTGACACTTTATTATAATTAAGACTGTGTTTTGACCAGACTTCTACGTGCAGTCATCCATCCGTAATGATGTTCAGAGGTGGATAGCAGGGCAGGGCCTCTGCTTCCTGGGGTCACCTGAGCCCAAGGCAATGGGTCTCCAGGGCTCAAACACACTGTGCCTCCTTGGAAAGAAAGAAACTTTAAGGAAGACTGGGGCCTCAGGGTCACAGGCTGCTCTGTGGACTGGGGCTAGGTGGGGCGGGTTGGGGCACTGAACCCTGAGGGCCTTTTGTCCCTGAAGTGCAGTCAAAGCTGACCTGGCTCTCACAGATGGCCCAGCTGGACTCCGCACCAAAAGGCCAGCTGCCTCTATTGTTGCCATTTAGTGTGTAGCTGTGTAGCTGTAAAGCTTTCTCACTCTGCCTAGAAGGCTCCTATTAAAATGCAAATGAATCTAGAATCACTGTCAGCTAACACAGGACAACTGACATTTGGTTGAGGGACATCTGAGAGCAAGACCACACGGGAAAAGAGTTCCTGCTAGAGGGGTGGTGTGCCTGTAACAGTGAGGAAGGGAGGGGGGTGAGCAGGAGAGAGGAGCCTGGTCTGCATGTGAAGCCAGAAGGGCCTCTGTAGGGAGAAACACTTCTGAATGACCCCTAAAGAGATTGGTTAGCTGGAGGTTATGAAGGGGAGACCAGAAGAAGGGAGAAAAAGCTATTTTCAGTAGGTGGATGAGTCCAAGCCACAAACTGTATGTTGGGGCCATGCCACACACTGAGGGTACACAGGTCGCTGAGGTTCAGCTTCTGCCCCTATAGGGCTCTGGTGTAATGGTAGGGGTGAGGGTGGAGATGAGGAGGCACCTGTGTTGATCCAGAAGCCAGGCAGAGCTGAGAGAAGAGAGGCCAAAAGAGAAAGATACCAGGGACCATGGAACCTGGTGCTTGGCACTGGCTGAAGAGACGTCACAAGCCTGGGCACTGTGCTGGTGCCGTTAGTTCAGATGCAGGTCACCAAGTCTTGTTCAAAGGTTTGGAACTGGAGGAAACTCATGGAAAGTATGTGGATGGAAGGACCAGTGGGCACCAGGAGGGCTGGCAGACCCAAATGTGGGCAGGTTGAGTGCCATGTGCCCTTTGATGGTACCGGCTGCCTGAGGAAGGTCCCAACAGGGAGGGTGTAAGCCTGACGTGGTCAGCATCACATTCAGCTTTGAGAGTGGAGGAACCTACCAGAGCAGAAGGACCAGGAGGGTAAAACACTGGAGACTGTGACTCATAGACCCTTTGTGACAAGTTGGGGGGTGCTTTATATTGCAGAAGAAAAGATCCAGGTGCCAGTGTCGGTTGGATGAGGTGCCTGGCTTGTCCTGTGAGTGGAGGTTGCAGAGACAGATGCAGGCTCTCATCACTGGTTCTGAAGTAGGATATGATGCTGGAGACACCTGGACACTGTATGAGCTGCCTGGTAGAGGTTGGAGGTCAGCATCACTTGCGGGTAGGACACTTTTAGGATGTCTTAGTTATTTTTTTCTTGTTGCTAAGACAAAATGCTCGACATCCAAAATTAGGGAAGGAAAGGTTTATTTTGCTCACTGTTTGTGAAGGTTTCAGTCCATAATCAGCTGGCTCCAAGGTAGGATGGCACAGCAGAGGGACAACAGTTCATGGCAACAGTAGACCACAAAAGCAACAAGAGCAAAAAGAGAGGAGTGCGAGAGAAGGCTCTTTCTGTCCCTTATATTGTATGCAGTCTACTTGCCCCAGAGCAGGCATAGCATTCACACCCAAAGCCCCAGCATTGGACCATGAATCAATCACAAATTCTCGAAGCCTGCCCGCATGACTGCATGAAGCTCTGGGGAGCGGGGACATCCAAACACAAACCATAACATGGGAAATGCTACCGCAGTGTTATTGGGGTGGATGAGAGGCTTGGCTAGAAGGGATGTGTTTTATAATCCCATCCACTTTGGCCCATGAGACCTGAGGCTGGCTCACCCTTCTGTTGGTTGTTGCTCCCATCTCTGGGCCCTAGAAGCTCAGAATAACTTATACTGGAAAGTAACTTCACCAGGGGGCTCCCCATACCCCAACCCTGCAGCCTCCTTCTTCCCAACCACAGTCAGAGCTTCGGCTCTCCCAGGGGCTGCCAGGCTATTCACCTGGTCCCCAGCAGTACTCTGAACTGATCAGCTCCCTT
The DNA here is from genome assembly GCA_004363535.1 of Dasyprocta punctata. Classification (NCBI taxonomy): domain Eukaryota; kingdom Metazoa; phylum Chordata; class Mammalia; order Rodentia; family Dasyproctidae; genus Dasyprocta; species Dasyprocta punctata. The sequence continues at coordinate 126,821 of RJWM01000702.1, forward strand.
GACGGCTGCTTTTCCTCATCTGTGGGTCAGGACTTCTCTTTGTAGGTCCTAAGCTACTGTGCATCTCTTTTTTCCTTTATTTACCTTAGGGGTACAGAAAAATAAAAGCCATTTATGCAGTGTCACTTTGCTGATCTTGTCTCCAGGACCTCCTGGAACCATCAGGCACACAGGTGCCTGTCTGCCTCTTGCAGAATCCCTGGAAAGTTGTTGTCTCAGCCACTTTCTCATCACTAGGACATAATACCCAATACCCAGAAGTTACAGGAGAGGTTTATTTTGGCTCATGGCTTGTAGAGGTTTTAGTCCAAGGCAGGGTGGTATGACAGAGGGGCCTGGTGGAGGAGAGACAGCTTAGGGCATGGTGGATGAGAGGGAGAGAGGTAAGGGAGGAGCTGGGAGGGAGATGCACCCTTCCAAGCAATGTCCCCAGTGACCTCTTCTTTCCTCACACCCCTTCTAGCAGCAGGTCAGCTATGATCTCTTGTAGTCCAATCGCCTTCCAAAGTCTCACTTATGAGCCCATGAAGCTCTTGGGGGATTCTGACCTAAACCATTATAGTGGTCCTTGCTGCACTGACCTATGGCCAGTGCATTCTCAGGCCTTGCTAGAGTCTGTCCAGAGCCCTCTGGGCCCCTGAAGGGTTCTCCCTGTCTCCTGGTGGCCCACATACTGCAGACCAGTGCCTCTTCACAGAGGAAGAGCACATTGCAGACATCTCTTTATAACACTTTCTCCCCATGCAAAATTGATTTTCTGCCACTTTTCATTTGAAATTGTGAGAATTATTAGTTCTTTGTGTTCTGTATTCTCCAGTGGAGACTAAAAATTCTCACCTCTTATTCCATCCCTTTTATTTACTTATTTTTCAAACTTGTGCGACATTCTCACTACAGAGGTATAGCAGACCTCCCTTCGGCATGGTGAGCTCAGGTTTCCGACTCCTAGGGCAATGCCCGATGCTTGCTGCTGCTGAAACACACACACACGCACACACACACACGCACACACACACACACACACACATGCACGCGCGCGCACACACACACACACACACACAGAAAATGAGTGGTCCGGTTCACAGAATCCCTGGGAGGACTTGAGCCACCCAGACTGCTGATTTGAATCATGAGGTCTTGGCTGCCCTCCTTGCCCCCTCAGAATCTGCCCCCAAGTAGCACTGATGCTAACATTCAGGACCCCACTTGGCAAGGTGGACCTCAGTGCTGCTCTGACTTGGCTTAGGGGTGTAATGTCTAATCAGCCCTTCTCTCCCACCCCACCAGCCCCGCAGCAGATTTACCTGCTTAGTTGTTTTCCTCTCAGGCTTTGGTTAACATCCATTTGCACCATTTCCTGAGGGTCTTCCATCCTAGAGTGGATGGGGGAGGTAACTGGGAGGTAGCGGGTGGGCCCGGAAGTCACACTAGGAATAACGGCACCTGGAGAGAGGTCCCTGAGGAGGAGCTCTTGGGATGAGGCTACCACTAGGCCCCAGCCCTGGCAGAGCCATAAGTCTCTGGCATTCTCTCTCCTCTGGGCTGCAGGAGGTGGACATTTACACCGTGAAGACGGAAGAGCTGTCATTCACCTCCGCATTCTGCCTGCAGATACAGCGCAACGACTATGTCCACGCCCTTGTCACCTATTTTAATATTGAATTTACCAAGTGCCACAAGAAAATGGGGTTTTCCACAGGTGAGCTTCTTGTCAACTTTCTAGGCCTCCCCTCCTCCTCTACACTTCACTGGGGCTCTGTGGACGGTGACCTGGGTGGGCTTGGATGGGGGTATGGTGTGTGGGGTCACCAGGGCCCGGACATGCTGCCCTGGGTAAAAGTAAGGGACTATGATCTGTGGTCCTAGAGGGAGAGTGTGGGGTGCGGAGAGCCAGAAGGCAGGTGTTGGGTAAGGGGCTCTGCTGAGACTCTTCAAATGTACGTTTGTTCCATTCACATTTACAGAGCTCATTCTGTGCTGGGGTGAGGACATGGAGCTTCTAAGACATCTCTGGCTCTCCTACCTTGCCTCTGTCCAGGATGCCACCTACAAATCAGTCCCTGTCTCCTTCCTTACCTCTTACTTCCACTCCAGTCTGTTCTTCATTAAATCCTTGGTTGTGTCCCCCAAAGATCATCCCCACTATTGTCATCCATTTTCTGTCACTGTAACAAAATACTACAGACTAGTTAATTTAGAAGGCATGGAAGCATATTTGGCCAGAAGTCCAAGGCCATGGTGCTGGCATCTAGTAAGGCCTCAGGCATCATGACGGAGGGCACCACAGGGTGAGACAAAGCAAGCATGCTGGACAAGCCACCCCCAATATCCATGAGCTCACCAGTTCACAGGTGGGTGAGTCCATTCCTGAGGGCAGTGTCCTCGAGGTCCAATCATCTCACGAAGACTCCACCTCTCACCATGGCTGCACTAGGGACCAAGTCTCCAGTGTGTGAACTTCTGGGGATACTTGAGCCATATCATTCTCCCAAGGTCCCTTCAAAGGCACCCTATGGCTTGGCCCTCACCCCTTCTCCAGCTCATTCCTCCCAGCCATACTTGCTGAGACTGCCTGAGTCTTGTCATATCGCTACTGTGCCATGCATGGTGCAGCCACGCTGGGCTCCATGCAGCTCCCTGAGCTCTGGGAGGTTCTTCTGTCTCATGCACCAGGGGGATTAATTTAGCCATTTCTTTAAAGGTCCAGTCTCTCTAATAGAGTCACATTCTGAGGTACTGAAGATTGAGTCTTAAGCATGAATATTGGGGGTTCCAATTCAGCTTACAATAGCTCGTCTGTCCCCCTCTCCTTCCCTGACCAGCCCCCAACAGGTGTCATCTCTCAGCTCAGGGATACCTGATCATCTCTTTCCCTTTAGGCCAAGTTTAGGTTCTCAGGGCTCCCTAACATTTGGCAGAAATGTCTTATGTAAGGTGATACACATACACAATGACAAAAGAAATCAGCACTAAAGGGTATAAAAATTTGAGAAACAAAGTCAGGCATGGTGGTACATGCCTGTCATCCTAGCACTCCGGGAGACTAAGACAAGAGAATTGCAAGTTTGAACCCAGTCTGAGCAACTTAGTGACTTAGAAAGACCTTGTGTCAAAATAAAAAGTAAAAAGAGACCAAGGACATAGCTCAGTGGAAAGGGCCTGAGTTCAATCCCACCAAAAAGAAAAAACAAAAACAAAAACAAAAGTCAAGAAGCATATTTTCTCCCCTACCCATCCCAGTCCCACTCATAGAGTATATATTACTCATGGTTTTCTTTGCATCCTTCCAAAGTATTTCAGGAGGTGCCTGAGCATACACATGGCCATACATATCTTTTTTAGTTTTTTGTTTTGAAATAATTATAGGCCCACAGGAAGTTGTAAAAGTAGTCCACAGAGTTCTGTGAACACAGAGTTCAGTTTTCCCCTAACTATAGTACAGGATCAGAACGACACCTGTTTAAACACGTTTGTCGGCTTGCACTATTCACACTGCCCATTCTACCTTCTCATATTTAATTGCTTATCTTGGAGGTGCTTCCATGGCCTCCTGGGAAGACCCACTTTGTTTTTTAAGTGACTACGCTGGATTCCAGTGTAGGTTGTGACATCATGTGTTCAACATTCCCACTCTTCTTTGCAACCTTTATCTTCCTGCTCCTCCCAAAGGCAGGGATCATATTTCATTTGTCTCTTCATCCTGGCTTTTGAAACAGAGCTTTAAACCCGTCTCTGTTAAGCGAGCCTGCGATGATTATACTTCTCCTTTGGGAATGTGTTCATAATGAGCCATTCCTGGGAGCCTCTCTAGGTCCTGGGAGCATGTGATCAGGGGCTGAGTGTGTGGCAGGAGGAGATGATAAGTTAGTTTTCCCAGAAATGGAGCGTATGAACATTCACTTCCTGAAACCATGTCGGTGACTCTTCTCTGGGCAAAATGGGCAAGAGATTATCTCATCTCTCACAGAAAGGCTTTCCCTAGAACTATTGTCTCCCAATCGTCATGAACAGGGTCTTCTGGAATTTATCATCCAGTCCCATGGTGGTGCCTTCCTGTTCTAGGGAAGACCAGAGAGCCCCAGCCTGGGTCCCTGCCAGCTTCTTCCCTCCTTAGAGGCAGCCAGTGAACTCATTCTCACAATGGGCAGAAGTCAGGAGAAGAATGGAGAGTCTCCTTGACCTGCAAAGACTCAGCCTAGTGATGGTGAGGGAGTGGAGGTAGTGCAGTAGCTGAGGAAGAGCTTGTTTGTGGGCCATGGCTGAAACTGCAACTTAGAAACAAAGCCACTGTGGCTGGCTCTCCCTCGCCTATCCCCGGACAATGCCTCACCAAGGGCCTCCCCTGCTGCGGATGGTAAGAAAGTCAATGCACAAAGGCACAATGGGAAAAGATCTGGGCTTCTAAAGCCTGGACTCCAGCCCTGAAGCTCTCAGCAAGGTTTGTCTTTCTTTGGAATGACCTGCTTCCTGTCCCTGAAGCCAAGCAGGCAGTTTGCTGGACCCTGTAGAAGAGGCTCGGTGAAGTCCAAGGCCAGAATTAAAGAAGTTGGCTTGGGGCTTCCCTCAAGATCTGTCCTCCAGATTGAAGCATCTAACCCATTGGCTCATTTCCTTCCTGTTCATTGGCCACATTTGTACCAAGTCCCACACAAACTCGAATTCAAAGACTGTGGTCTAAATCCAGGTGAGAACCTGATCCTGAGTGTTTTTTTTTTTTTTTTTTTTTTTTTTGCAATAATGATGTAGTACTTCCTCCCCTTTGCACAGAATTCCATCAGGTTAGGTCCTAGGGAGCATTTGGAGGTCCTGCAGGTCCTCAGCTTCCCATGCTTTGGTACAGTGGATCTCAAAACATTGTCCTTGGGCAGGAGCATCAGTGTTGCCTGGGTATTTGTCAGCATTGCAAAGTCTCGGGCTTCGCCCCAGCCCCACTGACTTATAAGCTCTGGGGTGGGGCCCATAAATCTGAGTCTTAAGGAGATGTCCAGTCATTCATGGTCCCGCTCAGGTCTGTGAACCCTGCTTTGTGAGAGACTGCGCCAAACATGACGGCTATGAATGTGACCAATGCTGCTGACCTCTGCTCTGGGGCTCTCATGCCCTCTCTCACAGGGATGAGATCCTAGTGGCTTTTGGGCCACACAGCTGGAGTTTAGGGCCAGAAATAATTTCTCTCATGCCTTGGGATATGAGCCCAGGGTTTCGTTTCCAGCAAGCAGTAGAGTTTGTTGGCTCCTGTGGAGCCGGTGGTGGGGAGACTCAGACTGTCTGCCTCTTCCACCAACAGTCATGCCTTTTGATTTTTGAAGATCTCAGGTGATTACCCTGATTTGGGGTTCATGACATACTGTTATCATGGGACCACGTATTGCTTATTTATTTATTTATTACCAACTCAGTAACATGTGCCACCATGCCAGACCATTGCTAGTTTAAGAAATGTTTTATCACAAGTATGTGTGTACCTAAAAAAGCTACTGCTTGGTCCCAGTTGCCTTTGAACTTTATGCAAAGCACAGCGTGTTGTGTGTGGTCCCTTCCCCAGGGCCCCTCCATTAAGTTTTCCATCTCAGTCCAGGGCAGCTGGCAGGGGGTACCAACCAAAAGGACACCACATAGTGCACAATTTGAAAATGACCCCTTTAGTAGTTGATGCTGTCCTCAAGAGCCACAGACACCCAGCTAGAGGGCACCGCCGTCCCCATGTCTTGGACATGTTCTCGGTTGGAGGGATAGAAAGAGACCTGGGGACGCTGGGTTGCCATCAAATCCAGTGAAGTTGCACAGGTGGAAGGCAACAGCCCAGATAGCAGCAGGCCTGGATCGAAGGCCCAGGCTTTCAGCAGTCAGCAAGGTTGAGTCAGCTATGTTCTGAGTCTAGAGCCCAGCACCCTTTTTCCAGCCTTGCCTGCCTGTGACACTGAGTCATTTTCCCAGGTCAAAGAAGTTTCTTGGTACATAGTGTTGAATTCTTCAAAAGGCTTGCAGCCCCTCTAGGAATATAGTTTTAAATTTACAGCTTTGAAAAGTTACTATAGCTCAGAAAAAACTGCCAGCCACTTAGTCACTGGGAAGTGAAACAGAAAGCAAGACTCCCTTTCCAAAAGCAGCAGGAAAGCCGGGCATGGTGGTGCATGCCTTTAATCCCAGCACTCTGGAGGCTGAGGTAGGAGGAGCGCTGTGAGTTCAAGGCTGGCTTGGGCTACAACGTGAGCGTAAGGCCGGCCTGAGCGACACAGTGCGTCCCTGCCTCAAAAAACCAGGGCTGGGAGTTTGGCTCAGTGACTTAAGCGCCTGTCTGACAAGGTGCGAGGTTATGAGTTCAGTCCCCAGTGCAGTGCATCAGGAAAATCTCCTTTTTTTTTTTTTTTGCCTCTGAGCTATATCCCTGGCCCCAAAGAGAAACTCTTGTGAGTAGCTCCTGCCATTTGTTCCTATAGCTTTCTGTGTTCCCGGCCCCCATCCTTGACCACAACCCCTACCATCCTTTCTTTATTTCCGTTCACCTGTCTTCTCAGGCTATGCGATCTGCAGGGGGAGGGTGGATACAAAGCTGCGCTCCTCTTGGTTGCTGTGCCCCAGATTTAGAGCCACAGCTGGCAGATGCTCAGCACTCCAATTGGAAGTCAAGGATGAAGGAATTTGCATCTGCACTTGGCTGCTGTGGCCAGCACTGGTTGCACACACTTCTAAGTATGGAGTAAATGTTCTCCATGATCTGGAACCCAGAGACTGATAGGAATGGGGAGGGAGACAAAGGGGGACTGGCACATGGGGCCAGAATATTACAAGGAGGAAGCCATCTCCATGGTCGGGAAAGCTGTAAACCAGTTGTAGATCCTGATTGCCACAGATTTAGGAGGAAGGGAAGACCTGTTGACTTGCCAGGAGCGCTCTGGATGCAGTCCACAGTCCTGTGCCAACTGCTTGCCCTAGACTTAGAGACATTCTACATGCTCCCTCCCGGCATTCTAGAGAACCAGAGAAAGGCAGCTTATTTTTGCAGGCCAAAGTCACAGTGCTTGGATGAATAAAATTGTATAACATTTTAAGTAATGATGAAATAACTACTAGACGCAGTGGTTTAGCCTCATATGTTATTAGGTACAGGGACCACATAATTTACCCTTTCTGTTAAGGGCACTTTTAGAAGTAAAAGGGAGACCTATTAATACATATGCCAGGAGAACAGATGTAAACTGGAACTATCCAGGGTGCAACCAGAAGTTTGGTCACCCTTGGAATGCTTTCCCCTCCCTCTCTCATCTCATGCTGAGTACGTTAGGGCGTAAGTGTCGTGACCCATATTCTGCAGATGTAGAACGTGAGCCCAGGGTCACAGTGCAATCCTGTGGCAAGACAGAGACTAGAAACTGCGCCTACTGTTGCCTGACAAGTGTCTTTCTACTACCTCTACCCAAGAGAAGAAGGACACACGGCGATTCTGGCCATCACTGTGGACTTGCAGTGCCTGGTGGGAGACTCTATGTCTCTGCAGGTTTGTCCGCTTTGCAGAATTACTGCATTCCAGTCCCTTGGAGTACAGTCAAATTTCCAAATTTGAATAAGGACACATTAATGTAGAGCTAGGACTGAGACACTGGCTTAGACAATAGTCCAAGGTCAATGGGCTTATCACAGACATGGGATGCTTGGGGAAGTTCTTCATCTTATTAATATTTGATATTAAGGAAACACAACATGCTTTTTCTCCAGTCCGGAGTTGGCATGATTTGGGGGCCACAATCAGAGTGAGACCCTTGGGCTTGTTGATCAGCAAGTCTGAGCCAGTGAAGTCTCAGATCCAGTGACAGAAGGAGGCTGCATGAGTCTCCTTGCCTGAAGGTCTTTAGGAAGAGGAGATACCTGGCTGAGCCAGTGTAGGTGGAAGTGGGGGTGAGAATACTGTCAGTCACACACTGACGTTCTCTTCACAGCCAGAAACCATCTTTCCACAATTTATTTAGAGGTAGCTGGCATGAAGCACAGGGGACCCAGGTGGACTTTGTCTGCAGGCAGCAGTGCACCTTGGAAGCCAGGGAGGACCAGGGTCTGAGAGGCACAGCTTGCACGTTTGTGGTCTTCCTTTCCATCCAAGTGCACAGGTTGTGCTTTGTCCCTATGACCTGGAGTATGCGTTGGTTTCCAAAGGCACACACTGAAGGCTGTGGGAGTGTCTGTCCACCACACCACTGACGTTTGACTAAGCCAGTTCACTGCAAAGGGCAAGGAAAGACAGGCTCTTTACCCCAATTCATATCAATCTTGGGGCTTTGGAAGATCTTACATGGCCACAGTCTGTGCATGACACCTGGAGTGGCTGTGTAGTTACTGCCAGGATGCACCTCGAGTAGCTTATATGATTATGATACAGCTCCAGTTCTTCGTGATGAGTTGAAAATTGCCGGTAGTAATTCCCAGACCAGGCTTTGTTCTGCCCCTGAAGTCACATAGATGTCTTTCTGTTCATGGGTTTGAAAGGTTCTTACCATGTTATCCCAGTGCCTTGTCATTTGTAGCAATGGTTCCAAGCATAGAGGCAGCTCTGGTGGGGGAAGGTGAGAGGCCGGGCCAGGAGAAGGTGACTGTAAAGTGGATTCTCCTATGACCCATACAGCCCAAAAGCCCCAGTGTAATGGAACTTGTATGGGGACATTGAGGCATCACAAGGTTTCTACTCTTTAGGTTCGTGCCATCATCCACATATCCTATGCTTACAGATTTAATGCTATAACAGATACATAGCCCCTACCCTCATGTATTCTTGTGAAGGATGCAAATAAGTGGGGCAGAAGGCATTTGTACTGCGGCGTGCTCAACGTCGTGGTGACATGAACTCAGGTTGCTGTTGAAGCCCTAATCCAGGTTCAAGTAGCCAGGCAGGGCTGTTCTTGAGGGCTGAGGTAGAGAGAAGCTACTGAGGAGGGAGGGGAAGAATGGTCGAAAGATAACACTGCTGAAGAGGGGGAGGATGGCCATAGGCAGGATCTCTTGCACAGATCTGGAACCTACAGGCTACAAGGGGGAGGGACAAGCATTACTGTGGCCCTGGGTCTTTCAAGAGGACTGACTTGTGGGAGAAGAGTCATCTACCTCTTTTCCTGGTCCAGTTAGGAAGGCACTGTTGGAAGCTGACAGCAAGCGTGGCCAGGGTGCAGAGTTCTGTTGTAGAACACAGCAACAGGCACAGAAAGCTGTTTGTAGGGTGGAAAAGCAGGATTGTTAGGGGAACTGGAACACTGATTTAGCTGTGGAGTTTGCATAAACGATGTCATTTAAGGCTGAGATCCCCAATTCCCCAGACCGCAGACTGGTACCAGATCAATGGCCTTGGGAACTGGGCCACACAGCAGGAGGTGAGCAGGGGCTAGCAGGCCTGAAAGGTGTCATCTATATTTACAGCCACTGTCCATTGCAGGCATTGTCACCTGAGCTCCACCTTCTGCAGATCAGTGGCAGTGGCGGCATTCATCCTCAGAGGAGAATGAACTCTACTGTGAATGATGCATGCAACAAACCTAGGATGCACGCTGCTTATGCAAATCTAAGCCCCAAATCATCCCCTCTGCCTTGTGCCCATGGAAAAATTGTCTTCCATGAAACCATTCACTGGTGCCAAAATGGTTGGGGATCACTGATTTAAGGAGATATAGGATGGCCTGCTCTATAATTCTCCCCCACAGTGTCTGAAAGAGTGCTCTATTAGACTAATTAAAACAGGAGTATCATGAGATTCGCTTGGTACATTGGTATGAACGTGTAATATCAACCTGTTCCTCTTCTGGTGCCTCACTAAGAGCAGCAGTTCTGAGGGGTAATGATGTGACAGGAGGAAAAGGCATTGGGTCTGAGTTGGGCCTGGACCCTATAAGAGTGTGGGTGTGGGGTGGTTTCAATGTGTCCTACGGAAACCCAGCACTTCTGTGTGGATGCCAGCCTCAGCTCTTCTGAAGACCTAATCTCTGACTCTTCTTTTTCCTCCCCTGATGTCACCCTTCAGCCCCAGATGCCCCCTACACCCACTGGAAGCAGACTGTCTTCTACTTAGAAGATTACCTCACTGTCCGGAGAGGGGAGGAAATCTATGGAACAATATCCATGAAGCCAAATGCCAAAAATGTGGTGAGTGCTGAGGACCCTCTGTGTGGCCAGTGTCACTGAGGAGAAAGGACCCATGGACCTGGTCCTTGAGTGTTCCCAAGACCCCCTGGCCTGGTTCCAATGACCTGCACAGTCAGAAATGTTCCCAGGTGGGCAACAGGGAGTTGCATTTGTAGGTCACCAGGCCTAGCTGAAAGGCTTCAGCCTGGACCCTGCAGACCCAGCAGCTAAAGGTTTTCTCCAGGTCGCCCCCTGGACTCTTGGCCTGGACAGCTGTGAGCTCTTCACAGAGGGTGGGGGCTGGGCAGGATGGAGAATGGGCACTGTTGAATAAATGGGTTCGGTCTCATTAGGATGAGCGAGGCTTGGAAATAGCAGTTTCTGGTAGCCTGGAAGAGGTTTGGTTTATGTTTCTTCAGCTGACCTGGTGGGTGGAGACTGGTTGTTTTGGAGCGGTGCCAGGAGTGAGCAGGTGCGCTAAAGTCTCTGGAGCGCTTGGAGGGTAGTGTCCCAGAGGACTCAGCACCTCCTCTCTTCTCCCGGTATGAAGTCAAAGGGAACATATTTATACTAGCACAGGAAGAACTGGGGGGAAAATGAAACATCAGAATAGATCCCGAGGACTCTTCATGGTGATCCTTTGCTGCAAACCCTTAAAAACCCTGTGGCTGCCCTTCCCATGCTGCCAAGAGGGAGCCTGTGCCTGGGCAGGGCCCGCAGCTTCCTACCCAGACTCACGCTGTGGCCCTTTGCTCTCTTTGCAGCGAGACCTCGACTTCACAGTAGACTTGGATTTTAAGGGACAGCTGTGTGAAACATCTGTATCTAATGACTACAAAATGCGTTAGCACCTGTGGGGAGCTATAGAGAGTGAGCGAGGAAAGGAACTCTCACCTCGATCTGCCATGCTGTCCCCAGGAATACTGTTTGCAGGACTCCACACTGGAAAACCAGAGCTTTCAACTCTGCCTTGAAGATTGGTGAACTCGCTGAGGCTCTCGCGGGCTCATCCCTGGACAGGGAGCTCCAGCTCCTCCACTGTGCTCTGAGAGCCCTTCAGGAAGGGTTTGTTGTCACCAACAAAGAGCAACCTGTGGCTGGGGCCCCAAGGATGGAAAAGTACCCGTGTATCCGCATCATCCTCCTAAACTGTGACTCTCTGGATCTTCCAAGTTTTGCATGCTGCGGGCATCTAGGACAGATTGCTTCTACTAGAACATGGAGACATAGTGTCTTTGATAGCATAAGCCAGATTATCTGTCTGTGCGGTGGTGTGCGCGTGTGTGTGTGCGTGCATAAAGCATATATAGTAGTTTATTTACCCACAGATGCCTGTATATGCATGCATATACAACCAAGTGGGTATATTATGTGTTCATTCAGAGGGGTGTGTGTGTGTGGGTGTGGGTGTGGGTGTGTGTGGGTGTGTGTGTAGAAAATATATTACTCTTGGAGGAGATTCTGTTGCTTTGAATAGGAATTTGTTTTGTGATTAGTTCTCCCCTTCCCAGTCCCTTACAGATGTTATGCAGCTATGAAATATTCTCTGTACTATCTCTGGTCACCTTTTGACTGGACTGTGGCTCTGAACCCTGAGCATTAGTACCACAGACTCAGTGGGCGCTCAATAAACAAACCTGAGAACAAAGTGAGGGGGATGTCTGTGTTCCTGGAGTTCTGGAGTAAGAGGCTGGATTAAGGGGAGTCAAAGGTCACCATGGGACAAAAGTTGGAGGGTGCAGGCATTTGTGTTTGCATTTGTTCCCTGATGGTAAGCTCCCTGGTAAAAGCAGCTGGGAATTCAGACTGGCTCAAGACTGGACTCCTAAGTGCCTATCCTTGGGGATAGAAGAGGATGCTGGAGTTGTAGGACAGGGAGAGGAGCTGACCAAGAATGCTTCAGAAAGGGAGACTGTGCGACCTGGGAGTATGTGGAGCCTAACTGTCTGTCAGGAAAATGTCTAGCTTTGGTCTATACGTGGTAGCAGGATCCCTGTCAGATGAAAATACAATTTAACTGTAGTTAGCCGGGTTCAGTCAAGTGCTTGGAGTTGTTCATTTTTAGGTTATTTTTAGCCTCAGATCATCAGTCTCATTATGTCATCTCCTCTTGGAGAAACGTTCTGGGGCTGAGAAGGAAGAGGGGCCATTTAGAGATGGTAGTTGGGAAGGAGGGAGGCAGAAGAGAACTCAGGCTTGGCTGTGCATGGGTTGGGGGTAGTCTTGGCAGTGAAAATGCAATTTTTTGATGTCTTGGGATTTTGTCAACTTCCCCAAAGCCCTGGGGAAGTTACCATGGGCAGCCTTAGCACCCAAGAGGTAGCTGAAGAATGAGCAGTGCAGGTAGTGGTAGAGGTGGGTCAGGATCTCAAATCCAGTCCCACCCCTCCCCCATACCCCATGCCCAGTGTTCTGAGTCTTGCACCCAGAAGTTGAGACACTTTTTGCACTCAGTGAAGAATACAGTGAAAATCACTGTGCTTTTCTGTTATAGTTATCAGACCAAAAAAAAAAAAAAATAGAGAAACTTTAGAAAGGACAAAAGCAAGTGTGTTTGAAGAGGCTGAAAAAAGACACCAAGGTGGGGGTTCCCTCTAAGGGCATTCGAAGTACATTCATGAATTGGTTTCCACTGCAGTGGAAACACTCTGGGCATGTTCTGAAATCCAGAGTCCCTGTATTTGGTCTACAGCAATGGCCTAGCTCCAAGCAGGAAAAGTATCCCACTTAATGGAGGAGTCCACCTAATGGGACAAAACCCCACATTGCCCTGCCCACGGAGGAAACAGAGTGCTATTCTCCAGGTACTCTGGAATTTGAGGGCTGCAAGCATCTGGGCACCACTCCATTCTCTCCAGTCATTAGACAAGAGACACGCCTCCTCCCCCAGTGCTGCTTCTGGGTTGCAGAAGTTAACCCGGAAGGCACGAAGAAGCAATTCCACAGCCGCCTCCTCCCCCTTGCTCCTGGGAATGCTCTGAGGGAATTGTAATTTCCCTCTGATTTGGTAGAAAATAAGCAGGATCTGCTTTGAACATGCTCTGAATGGAAGCTCGTGTAGAAAATGAAGCCCTGGCACAATGGAGATGCCGTAGAGATGACTTCACTTAGGAAACATGTTTTCCCCCCAGCTCAGTCTTTTTTTTGGAGACTGTTCCAAATCCGTCAGCGCGCCCCTCCTTTGTCAGTCCTCTTGTCCTCTGGAGTCCCATGCGTCTCCCCAGCATGTAGCCACGACACCTTTCTTGTGACTCTCTGGGCTCATTTATATGTGGGCTGCTTTGGGCGTGTTCTGAAGTCCATTCTGCCCCCAGACCACAAGCTCCATGAACAGAATCTACCGGAATCAGATGTGGAAGGTGGGGAGAGGCAGACCCCACCACTAGCTTGAGTCCTATGCAGTGGGCCTATAAGCCTCTGCAGGAGCTCCAGGCTCCACCCCTTTTTGTTTCTCCCCAGGGGGGGTCAATGTATTTTTCATTGTCCTGAGAGCCACCCCATATCCTGTCTAGACAGATGCAGCCATTAAACTCCATGGGCACAGATGAGGCCTTTGCAGGCCCTGCCTGCCCCCTGGTCTCTGCACACTTCCTTTCTCCTCTTGGCAGCCAGCACCCCACCTGTGGGCCCATCCAAGCTCCAGACCACAGTAAGGACATGACAGATAGCTGGACCTACTAGCCCATCTGCTGTGGTGTGGCGAGGGTCTGTCCCCAGCAAAACTCAGGTTGAGGTTTGGTTCTGAGGTGGGTGTCAGAGGCTGGGTGCTGGCGGGAGTTTGTGGGGTCAGGGGATAAAGTCTCTACATAGGTTAATGCCTGTCTCATATGAATTCTTGCTCTCAAGGAACTGGGTTAGTCACCAAGAGCTGGTGGTTACAAAGCAAGGTGACACCTGTGTTGCTCTCTTCTGCGTACCCCTGCCTGCCCTTTGCTTTTTACTGTGAGCTGAAACAGCATGAAGCCCTCAGTAGTGCTGTGTTCCAGGACATCACAGCCTCCAGAACAATGACCCAAAAGAAACTTCTTTCCTTACAGATTATCCAGTTTCAGGAATTTTTTATAGCAACAGGAAGTGGATGAAGATGCCCTCCTACCATGTTCCCCTTGCCTGGAGTCTGTCACTGGCCTAGCACCTATTATGGGCACTGGCCATCTTTCTTCCCTTGATCTCCTGTCTTAGCCATCCTCTCCCAGGGCCCACATAGTATGGGAGTTGTCTTGTTCTTGAAAATCCCTTTCCCTATGACATAAAGGGTCCTCAGCCTGGTTTTGAGGGCCATCTCTCTGAAGAAGTATTTTTCTTGACCTCCACAACCTGCCTACTGGGGTTCTTGACCCCTGCCACCTGCCACTGCCCTGGATACCTCGCTCCTGAGGACAGCCATACCTGGGCACACTCTAGCCTGCCTTGGACGTTGGACTATGCTGCTCCGAACACTTGGCTCCTTTCTTATGGCTTCCAGGATCAGCCTGGCCTCCGGAAGACATGCAGTCTCCTCCCTGTCTGCCAAACTTCAGGGAATGTGCTCTGTTCCAAGTCTGGGGCCTCCAATGTCCTCATCGCAATGGAAAGTTAGCAGAAGCTCACACACACAATTCATAACCAGGAGATCATACAACAAAATTTATTGGATATTTCTTAGGTTCCAGGCATTGAAGTAGGTGCCATCAAGCAGCAGAGCCAGCAGACACCACCCTTACCATTGTTGAAATTACTATGGAAGTCTCTGCAGGGCTGGGGTTGCTCTGAGAAGTCTGGTCCACTCCCCCCAGGCCACCTGTGAGCCAGCCACATTTTCCAGCCTTTGGCAGGACAGGTGAGAAACTGTGCTGTCACCCCACCTGATCTCAGTCAGCTCCCTGTAAACAAAAGGAATACACTTGAACTGTCCTCCTATTTGTGAATGCCACAAAAGGGCCTAGCCAGCCATCTCAACAGAATTATTGTGCTCTAGGAAGCTGAGGACCTTGTTTTTTTCTAGCACAAGAGCCAACTTCTTAGCCTCAAAGGCAACCCCAGTAAACTGGACAGAGAAAATTGCTCGTTTGTAGTCACAGCAAACAGACCCCTGCTGTGCCCATTGCCAGTGTCACCCAGTAGTCACTAGACAGTCATGCTACCTGACTGCTACTGACCAATGATGTGACTCTGGACAAGTCACTACTCACCAACAAGATGGGGAAAGGAGGAAAGGAGGTGGCTCAGAATGAAAAGAAGTAAACATAAAACATGTTTGGAAACTGCATGATACAGTGGGAACTACAACCATACTTGCTATTTAATAATATCATTGCCCATGTTGCGATTCTGTTATGGAGAAGCCAAGGACCTAGGCCGGTGAGCTCGGGCCTGAGAGGCAGCAGGCACTGCAGCCAGAGCTGAGGGCAGCAGTGGGCTGGGCCTAGAGTTCAATTGCTGGCCCAGAGTTGTGGGCTATTAGATAGTGACTTAGTAGAACTTTGCAGAGCCCAGGGCAGAATTGGCTGCTTTGTGTTCCATTAGTTCTTCAAAGGCTTCAAAAGCGGCACGAAGTGGTCTTAAAAGCCGCTCCTCAGCCCTTTGGCAGAGTGTGGCTAATTAGCATCGATGGACATGTGTCCTTCCATTAGAACTGAAGATCCTCCATTACAGCTCCAACTGTCTGACTGAGGCATCCTGGGCTGGGTCTCAGTCCTATGCATCTTCACGCCTTTCAAATCACTAGAACCTCCTTGTGACCTTGACACCAAGCCCAGGGTGTCATCTGGTGCTTGATTTCAGCCACCTAGAGAAGAGTGGGACAAAATCTAAAACATTTATTTTACTTTGAAATTCAGCACATGCTGCTTTTCCTGGGGGATTGCTCTTCTAGTCATATTTAGATTTGGTTAATAATATATTGAGTTTATATGCTCTAAGTGTGCGTTCCTTTTGTTGGTCAGAACTAATGGCTCAGAAGCACATTCTGAGAATCAGCAAGGGGGCCAAGCGTGGGAACGAGGCTGAGAAGTGAATCTTGACAGCAATATCAGCCACATCAATTCTTGAGACTCATTTGGCCACATTTATAGGAAATAACCAACCAATTCCCCATTGTCAGAAGTTGCCATTAATAGCTGAGACATGAGCCACTGTGGCACTGTGAGTTGGAGACATATAACAGAACTGTAGGATCCTTCTCTATGCCCAGGGAAAGATGGAACCCCTAGGACATCTGTGCAGGAAAGAAGGAGTAAGGCCTAGAGGTACTAAATAGGGCTTGTATTAGTCAACTTTCCACTATGGTGCCAAAAGCACCTGAAAAAAATCAGCTTATTAAGGGAAAAGGTTCACTTTGGCTCACAGGTTTAGATTGTTCAGTTCATTGGTACTTGACCTGTTGCCTTGGCCCTGTGTCAGGGCAGCACATCATGGTGGGAATGCATGGTGGAGGTTGCCACTTTGCAGCAGCCAGAAAACAGAGACAGGAAGCAGTTGTGGTCCAACATCCTCTTCAAGGGTGTGGCTCAGTAAACCAACCAAATTCCTTCCACTAGACCCCAACTCCTGAAGATTCTACCATATCCTGATAGTGCTACAGGCTGGTAGCCAAGCTTTCCACACATGTGCCTTTGGGGAATATTCCAGATCCAAGCCACAGCAGTGCTGCACATATGGCTAGACAGCCTGGGAACAGTGCATCCCATGAGACAGGGGAGATCTGTTCTGGGGCAAGAGAGAAATGCACTCACAGCTCATCATCTGGATGCTGGGCCTGACTCCACTGAAGCAAGGAATGGCCCCTGTTTTCAGAACCACGGACAGTTCCAGTTCTCTTTCATCCCAGTTAGACAGGGAGAGCCCAATAGTCCCCATTCTGGAAGGCCTTCTTGGGCGTTTCTCATGTGACAGCAAACCATGTTAGGCACTGAGACTACAGAAGTGAGCAAAAAGGACACCAGGCTGTCCTGGGACTTCCAGTCTGCTACAGAAGCACAAAAGATGAGTGGTGAACATTATGAAGGAGACAGTGCAGAGGCTGAGAGGGGAAGAGACTGTGAGGCAGCACATGAGATCAGGAGCTTTGCTGAAGATAGGACTTTAAACTGAGACCTGAAAAATCAAAAGAGAACAGGAAAGAGGAAAAGGGGGCAGCGTCCATCAGGAACAGAACATGCCAAAGCCAGCCTGAGGCAGCCCAGAGGCACACTGGGAAAAGATGGGCAAGCAGGGAGCCTAAGGAGCAGAAAAGAGAAGGCAGGAGGCAGCCTGTGACCAAGGTCAAGAGCCTTGCAACCTATGTCAAGGATGCTTTTTCCTTATGCAATGAGAAGACACAGAAAGATTTTAATCAGGGAAGTGATAGGACAAATTTGCAAGCCACACATGCTTACCATCTAATGAGCTCAATTTGTTACTCATTTTTCCAGGAAATTGGTAACAGACTTAACCCATTGCCTACCTCTAGAAATGAGCTACAGAAAAGGTGTGTGTAGAACTGGCAGAAGCTCTAGGGCCATGTGTGCAAGAGGGAGGCTGAAGCTTCTTTTGGTTGCTATTGTTGCAAGTGGCTTGAATATAGATTGCTTCATTTTAAGATTGCCTCATTGGCCAATAGAAAATCTGCAATGGGCCACTTTGTGCAACTCTGAGATCATTTGCATTATCTCTTCTGGTGTCGTGTCATACTGTTCTCCCCACAAGGACAGATTCCTCTTGGCTCAGAGTATGTAATTGTCTGGGAAGCAGAAGATGGTTGGTAGGGGCTGTGCAAGGCTGGATATGCATTTTGGATTGTTCTGCTGTCTTCAAGCCCCAGGCAGATGTTTCTAGGAAGGCATAATGCCTGGCATTGCTTTCATTTCACAGAACATATTCTCTAAGCATCTTGCAGAGGCTCCATGGGTCATAATGGGTTTCTGATACAATGACAATTGTTTTCTGGCCACAGTTGGTTGGCTCAGCTGGCTAAAACACGGTACTTGAAGTTGAAGGCACAGGCTTTGCAGACTCACAGTATAGTTTTATGCCCATGCAGGAGGCCTTGAGCTCCAGCCAGCCTTGGAGATGAACTGTTCTGAGATGGAAGCTTGGGTCTTCCAATGAGCAGCAATGAGGCCTGAAGTGAACCATCTGAATTTTTTGCCTGCTCCTGTGTGAATTCTTTCCCTCTTAAATGGGAATGATAATAACACTTTCTTCAGAGAATTGTTCAAGTGTCAAATGAGCCAGCACAGTGATGCAGTCTTCATGGTACATAGCACATGGCAGCTGCTTCGAAGTGGTGGCTCTCCCCACCCCTTGGAACTGAGGGCTCAGGCAACAATATGCAGATGCTCTGGGCTCTACCAGGGACAGAGAGAGGAACAGCGCCAAAGAAGAATCTCTTCCATGTTGGATCAGAGTGCTTGCTTTATGCAGTCACAGAGAGAAGGCACATGAACCTCTGTTGCTTGGAAACAGTTCCAAAAGGTGGCCATGCAGATGCTTAGATTAGAGATGTGTGAATTCAGGGCAGGGCCAGAGCTTTCAGGGACTCAGAGTCATTAAACATGACTCAGGCCCAGAGGCAATGTGATGATGATGCGGAGCCCAAGTGTGCTGTCTGGCTCATGGGCCAAAGGTGTCCTGTGGAATTCCAAAAGCCTCTGAGATGAGAGGAAACAGGGGGTAGTGATAGGGAGTGCTGAGTTGGGGCAGTGGCCATATAACCCCCTTCTGGCCATATAACCTCTAGCAAGTCATTGAGTGGTTTTTGCCTCAGTTTCCTTTTCTGTTAACTGGTGGCACCTATAGAATTATGGTAATAATTAAATGAGAAGTATGCCTAGTACCTGCTAAGCAAGTGTACTTAGAGTTTGCAAGAGAAAAGATTTAATACAGGACACGTAATTTATCAAATTATTTTATAATATTCACCTAAAAAGTCACACAGAAGAGCACAAGAGATCTGTGCATGCACTAGAGACCAAAGAATCCATCTGAGGGCCTGGGTCCCATAGCAATGTTCTGCACAAGTCCAGCTGGAGGCCTACAGCCCATGACAATGTCTCATGCAAGTTTGTATCAAGGGTCTGCACTGGGAAGGCCCAAAGGTCAGTGGTGGAAGCTGCAAAGTCTGTGTCAGTAGGATGAAGGATCTGTGTCAGCAGGCTGAGGGATCCACTCCTGGTGTGGAGCCAGGAAGCGATTCTCAAGGTAAGGACTAGAGTTCCTCAGAAGAGAACTTCAGCCATCCTTGGTGATAGCAAGGATCTGAGATCCTCTGACGATAACAACTGAATTCATAACAGGAAAAACAATGCCACAAGCTTCTCCAGGAGAATCAACAGCACACCAGCTTCCTTTCCAGTTCTCTTTTTATGGTATTAGCAACAATCCTCAAGTGGGCCATCCACACCCAGAACTATGCTGATTCAGCTCAACTGGGAGTCACAAGTTGACCATTAGTTAATCCACCATAGCAAGCCATGCTTAGTATCATTCCATGCCACTACTGTGAATTATGTGAGATTCTGGACACCTTCAGGACTTGCACACCTTGGCCCCTTCTGAGTCTACATTTGGTTCTCTGTGGCCTCTGGGTGAGAATCTGTGTCCACACTCCCCACACTGTCTCATCGGCATTGGATTGTGTTTGTCCTCCCTTTGCGTATGCATTTCAGCCAACTACGGCCAGCTCTGGTCCGTCCTAGGCATTCAGTAGGATTTGTCCAACAGGTACACAAAGGTTTGTTACATGGCACTGCTGTCAGGTGCTCCTATGCCTGCTATGAACCTGTTGTTTGACTTTGAGATGTTCAGGTGCCATTCCTGGGACTCAATCATCTCATTTAGGAGATGAAGATATTAGCTTGAATAAGCCCCAACTTGAGGAATCTGTGATTTTCTGACTCTACAGCTTTTAATTCATGACCCTGATCTTGTCCCCAACTTGTTAAGGGAGAATGGCTGGTGGGATTTCTTTTTCTGGGGAAGACTGGAGAGTAGAGTGAGGGCTAAAGCCTCACAGAGTGAGGGGTGCCAGGCAAGGGCCCAGAAGGCCTTCTGGGGACTCCTAGCAAATGGCTGGAATGAAAGAGAGGATGGGGCAAAGTCAAGCCTTCTCTAAGCCTTGATTGCATTTTATTAGTCTTGGCTCTGCAAAGACGGGCTATCTCTTGGAAAATAATTTTTATTTTTTGAGACAGGGTCTTGCTATGTAGTTCAGGCTGGCCTGAACTCACTATGTAGGCCAGGCTGGCCTGGAACTCACAGCGGTTCTCCTGCCTCAGCCCCCGAGTACAGAGACTGTAGGTTTCACAAATGTCAATATAGGAAATTGTTTTAATAATTGAGAGGAGATGGAATTAAGGGTACTGGCTGCAGGCTCGTAGGGGCGACTCTCATGAGGTGGGTGGTAAAGTTGTGCCTACTCCCTGCCTGTCTGATTAGGTCCCCTCGGGTCACTCGGCATAGTGTCTCTAGGGAAGTGGCCTGGGAGATGTAAATCATGATGGGTCTGCAAGAAAGAAGACCTGGGCGGTGTCGGAGAGGGGGAAGATGCTGCTGGACAGCGAATGGTGGGAGCCGAGGGCAGGGCCATGGCCCTCAGCTGAGGTCCTGAAACCAGGCAGTCACTCACTTGCCATACTCTGCGGAGGCCTCAGTTTTCACAGAGGGGAAATAGTCCCAGAGGGCCGTGGAAGTGCCCTAGGAGCTTCCCAGCACTGTAGGCTCATGAGATTTCAGTCGTCACTTCCTGGCGCTGCAGACCACAGCGGGCATTGATTTCCACCTCAGTGGGGGAAATGGTGACCTGAAGAATTCAAAGTAGTGGATAATAAGGAATGTCATTGACTTCAGGCTTGCTGCACGGACTCCCCAGGCTCCTCCCCTTTCTGAGAAATCCACTCTCCAAAGGTGCCAACGATGCAGTCAGAATGGGTAGGCTGTACAGTTCCGGCAGAGCTGTGTCACACACCCATAGACTCCTAATGACTTGGGCAGGCCCTGGTCCCAACCCATCCCTTGCATGTGGGCAGCTGGAAGTGGCTACTGTTGGGAGCCTGGCCACAAGGAGGACTCCACAGATCTAAGGAAGCCCAGAACCTGTCCATCTGCTTTGCTAGCCACCTGCTGCATGGCATAGCAAGTCCTGAAATTCTCTTGAAGAACCCAGACACAGAAATGGCTGCGTAGAGATGGGGGTGTCAGGCAGCTGAGCTGAGGTCGGGCAAATGTTTGCAGGCTTGGGAGATGCTTTACTGTCTGTTACTCCTTCCCATTATTGCTGCTGATAATGGTAAGTAATAAAGAGAAAAAACTCTACTAACTTTTAATAAATTAGACTCTCTGACTATAGAGGGCGGTGGTGACAAGACTGACACCACTTTTAAAAAAATAATGAGATAAGTAAAACAATTTAAAGTAACATAAATAAAATTAAAGTAGTAAAAATAAAGAAGAGCCCTATAGATGATGCAAACAGGCATCGGAGGCAGAGAACCAGGGCTGAGACATAGCGAAGTGTCCCTCTGCCACTGACCGAAGACAGTTTCTGGGTTACTGATGAAACCGTTCCAGGCCCTGTGAGCTGACACTGGTAGACTGGAGAGAATGTGCCTTAGTTTACAGCAGGAGAAAGCTACGTTAGGCCCATGGTGAAGTGGTTACGGCCACAGAAGGCTCCCAGTGAATATGGGAGACAGACTAGGGACACTGCTACTATGCCAAGGGCCTGTGAGACTCAAGTCACAGTCCTGGGGCCGGTGGGAATGGCTCATGTGGACAGGAGAGATTTGGAGGCTCAGGGATGGAGCCAGCTGGACGTGGCTGTTACTGGTCTTGTTGCTAGGCGAGTCCCTGTCCTTCCTCACCTGTGACCTGGGGTAAAACCCTGGGAGTAGGGTAAGAGCTGGTCAGCCTGGCTGCATTTGCATATGGTTGTGAGTGCGGAAGACCCTCCTGGCCAGGTGGGGAGTGACTGAACAGAGACCTCTGTCTTCACACTAGGGTGGGGGCTTCCTGGGCTCCAAGAGTTGGGGAAGCTGCCAGTTTCCAGTGTCATTGAGACAGGGAGGAGTGGGGGGATAGACCTCATGAATGAAAACTACTTGGGGGTGGGGGAGGAAGGGAAGAGGGGGGAAGGCACTTGGGAAAGAAAATACAGCCTCATCCTGGTGTTTGTGCTTCTTGTGTTTTAGATGCCGACTCCTAGCATATTTTTAAATCCATCAGACATGAAAGGCTGATTTAAATAGACCCACAGTGTGAAGCTGGTAATTTCACTTGCCACAATAGAGAAGCTGGCAGGGCCCTGGCGGGTACTCAGCACCTGTGCCTGCGCCAGGGAAGCTGCGAGGCATGAAGTTCTCTGGGCAACGCTTGCAGCCAGGTGCCGCCAGCCCAAGATGGGGACGCCGAGGGGGAGAGGTGGAGGCAGGAGGAGGGCTGAGGGGGCAGTGCCCACCTCCTGTCACCTCACTCAGGGCTCTGGACGGGCAAAGTGCAGTGGAGGCCTAGTAACTCACAGCGTTCCCTTTTCGCTGGCTTCCCTAAAAGCAGAGAGTATGGGAGCTCACCCTCCATTCCTGCCCCAGGCGGCCTGATCCATTGCTCAGTGCTGGCCCAGAAAAATTCCCCTGGGATAAACTATAGTCCTTAGGTTCGATGTTCCCTGGTTCTAACTCTGGCCCTGTGAGCCTCTCAGCACAAGCTTAAAGCCAAAGTCTGTCCTCTTTGAACAGACACCTAGGTTCCCCCTTTCACTCTTTACTATAAAATATTACAAGGCAAACCTCTGCAAAAACCACATGGTTCGAGGCACTTATTAATGTATTTCTTGCCATAGTCAATGCAACAGAATTCCAGGAACAACAAAAGACTTTCATCATTTGGTTTTCATTCGACACACTCTCATATCTGCTCCGGGGCCAGGATGGCACTGCTGTTGGGATTTAGGGCATGAAAATTCTGTTCAACAGAGTTTTCCATGAGTGTCATGGGGCCAAGTCACTAAGAGAAGTGCATGCATGGGCAAGGCAGAGCGTTGAGCACCTTCTGGGCAGAGTCCAGGCCTGGGAGAGGGGAGGCTGTGGGTGTCATGAACACCTGGTACAGTGGGTTTCTAGGAGTTTGCTGCCCTCAAGTGCCCTGCAGTTCCCAGGGCTATAAATCAGGTTGCCTGCCTTCCCAGCATCTGCATCCTTGGATGTAGCATAAGGCCAATGCAGAGCTTCTTATTTGCTGGGGATGGAAGAAAATCAATCCTTCCTTCACGAAACATGAATATTTGTGTGCTTTTCCACTTTATTGCAGTAAAATATGCATATTTATAATTTTAACCATTTAAAAATTTACAAGTACATTCATGATACCACGTGCAGCCTGCCATGACTACCACATCCATCTCCAGAAGTTTTTCGCTATCCCAGTGTGAAAGCATTTTATAAACTATGTATATCAAGATGGATCAGTCAAGAATGCATGTCCTAACGACTTCACTTCATGCTTCTGCCCCACTCAGCATTTGTTCTGTACCAGGTTATATGGTAGATACAAAATTAGAGACCACAACCCTGCTGGTGAGACCTTGTTGTCAGTGTGACACTGGCACCCCATGCAATGCCAAGTCAGGGTGGAGCGAAAGCATGAAAGTCTCTGGCTTGAAGGAATGCAAGTTTTACTTATTCGCTTCCAAAGGGAAATGGGAGGAGCTTCTATCTCTGGCCTTAGCTTCTCCCAGTTACTGAGAAATGTAGATTCTCTCTCTATCCTACTGTGTTTGGTTTGGTCTCCCGCATGGGGAGATATGATGAGTTAATAACTATCATTTGCTCTGTGCCTTTCAGTTGCCTTGGCTCTTTCCCTAGGGGCCCTGCTGTGAGGGCAAGGCTGGGAGCGCTCTTGTGCAAATGAGGAAGTGAGTTCAGACACCCAGCCAGTCGAGGCCTTGCATAAAGTCACACAACTTTCATGAAGGTCCTTATTCTGAGCAGGTATTTGGGGGCCAAGGAAAGCTTTTGGGAGAAGCTCAATGGGGTAGAGAGCTAGTTCCACACCAAGAACAAAGAGAAATGGGCAAGGAAGCATATTCTGTGCACAGAGGCAGGGATTCCAAGCAAAATTGAGCTGTTGAACAGTCTGAGAGTAATGATTGCCACGGGCAGCAGCTGGGGAGGCTGTGGGCAGGGCTGAGAAGGAAGGCTTTGATGGGCATCACGCTGTCTAAGAGGCAATGGAATCACAGCAGCCGGAAGGCTCCCCAGTGTACTGTTTTAAAAGCCAGAAGCAGCACCTCATTTGAACCAGTGAAGTAAACCACATGGGTCTGCCCAGGACAGGGGCGCAGCAGTCCAGCCTCTGGGACCTAGGCTCCAGTGGAGCAGTTCTCCCAGGAGGCAAGCCTTGTTCTCCAGAAATGATGCTCGGCCTTCAAATGCTCCCATATGGCAAACACGCTTGCCAAGAACTGGGCCAAACATGAAGCCATGGAGATGGTTGCTCCTGCTCTCAGGACCTTGGTTCAGGGCCTTCCACTCCATACAGTCCTATGGGCAGTGTGCAGGGCCTAGCACCATTACAGAGTAGCCTGGGGGAGCCAGGACTACACCCAGGCACTCTGCCCTTGACCTAGTGCTGTACCTGCTCAGCAAATCCACCTCCACAATCATGCTTCCCACATTCATTCTGAGTTCACATTGACTTTTCAATTCTAGCTTCCAAGTTGAAAAAATAATGATCCTGTTCTCTGTCTGTGTTCTTCTGCCATTTCTGCTTAATAGTGCAGTCTTCTATGGGTGGTATTCATTTGTATAGGTCAGGTGGATCCAGTCATAATTCATTATGATAGCACAGGCCTTGCTGGTGGTAGGAGTCCTCATTTGTAGGGAGAGGAGTCTCCCAGTGCTATGACAAGGGCCTGCAAACACCACCTCTAAGTCTGAGCCATAGTCTTGAAGAGGTCCAAGCTTGGAGAAAGGGTCAGCTCATAGACCTAACTCAGCTCTGGCCCCAGGATGATAAAGCACACAACCCTGTCCAAGTACCTCAGCTCCACATGGCTTTCAGGTCCTCTGCCAAGCACTGCCTTGCGTGGTCTCCCAGCCCCCACCACTCCCAGCAATGTTCTTCTAAGTAGGGCACTTTGATTAAATTGACTCTACTGAATCGTGTAAACAGTGGAGTTATGATGTTCTTTGTTATTGCTGTTGCTGGTAATTAATATATCTAGGGATAGAAACACCAACAGAGGTAGGAAAGGGGTATGGGAGGTTCATGTAGCATTTCTATCCTGTCAGCCACTCCTCTTTATAAAGAGGGAGGAAATGACCAATAAGGTCAAATCCTGTGGATGCTGACTGAGCCTGGCTGAACTCTGTGCAGCCTCTTTCCATCTCCCAGAAGGAGGAGTAGTTGACCACCCACTGGGTGAGTCCCAGAAGCCAGGTGGGGGTTTGGTCCCAGCCAGCAGCCCAGGACATTGGGTTTTGGGTTTTTCATGCATGTGTACTATCATTACATTATTTGGGAGTAAACTGCCTTGTACTTTTCAAGCTTCAGATCTGACTTCCACATAGGATGTCTGGATTCTTATGAGCCCTGTGTAAGGGTTTCTGGGCTCCCCTTGCTTCCCCAAGGAACTGAGCACCTCCTTGGGCATCTCAACTCCACTGGCCACCCAAAAGTTTCTCAGTCCCAAAGGCCTCTTCCACTCTCCAGTGCAGAAGAGAGGAAAGACTCCAGAGAGGAAGCCAGTGGTAGAGCTAAGGAAGGAGATTGCTCCTAGCTGTGTTGTGTGGAGTATAAGGAAGGAAGAAGATGCTGGTAAGCACAACTTGGTCTGCACCTAGGACAGACTTGAGACTTTAAATCTATAAACTATTCTAAATACGTCTAAAGACTTAAAGGAAGCCATGTGTAAAGAACTAGAAGAAAGGATGAAAATAGACTTGCAAAGAAGAGACTATTAATAAAGACTAGAAAATTACGAGGAACCCAACAGAAATTCTGGAGTTGAAGGTACAATAAATAATGGAAATGAAAACTTTACTAAAATTTACATGGAATTCATGTTGGATTAGGCAGAAGAATCAGTGAATTTGAAAGTAGGTCAATTGACCTCAGATGAAGAACACAAAGAAAAAATGAATAAAAATAATGAGCAGAGCTTCAGAAGCCAGTGGGACACCATTGAGAATGCCATCTATACATAATGAGAGTCCCAAAAGGAAAGGGAAGCAAGAATATGTTAGAAAGAATATTTGAAAAAATAATGACAAAAAGCTCCCCAAATTTGGCAAGACTATTAATCTACTCATCCAAGAATCTCAACATGCTCCAAGTGGGATAAACTCAAAAGAGATCCACAGCTGGAAACATCAAAAGCAAACAGCTGAAAGCCAAGCACAAAGAGAGAAGCAACCTATCACATATAAGGGGCCCTCAGCAAGAATAATGGTTAATTTCATGTCAGAAACCAGGGAGGCCAGAAACATTGGGATGCATCGTCAAAATGCTGGAAACAGATGTCAACCTAAAACTCTATAGCTAGCAAAAATAACCTTGAGAAATGCAAGATAAATTAAGACATTCACAGCTATATAGAAGCTGAGAGAGTTTATCTATAGCAAGTCTGCTCTTGTTACAGCTTTTGTGTAGATGTCCCCCAAAAGCCTCATGTGCTCATAGGTGGGGCTTTTTGGAGGTTGCTGGATCATGGGTACGTGGTGCTGGGGTTAAGGGTGTGTGGAGCTAAAGTAGTCTACTGATGGATTTATCACATTTCTGGGTGTGGAAGGGTGCAACCCAAAAGAATTAGCCTGGATGGGATAAAAGGGACAGGGTGGTTTGCGCTACACAGCTTTGCTGCCTTCTGCCTGCTCTCTGTGAGGCACCTCTATCGTGGTATCCTGCCTGGGGGCCACCTAACTGCGGACTGAAACCTCTACAAATTGTGAGCTGAAACAAACCTTTCCTCCTTTAACGTGTGGGCACTGGATATTGTGTCTCAGTGATGAGAAAAGTAACTATGACAGCCCTTCGAGAAATACTAAAGGAAGCCAGTCCTTTAGGCTGAGATGCAAAACTACAAGGTAATAATTCAAGTTGACATGCAGACATAAAGAGCATTGGTGAAAGCAATTGTATAGTTAGACATCAAAGACAGTATAATTTTTTTGTTAAAACTCCTTTGTTCTCTACCATTAAAAGACAACTGCATAAAACAATAATTATAAATCTATGTTGATATGCTTAGAAAGTGTGAAGATGTAATTTGTGACAATAACAACATGGGGGAGGGAGAATAAAACCATATGGGAGCAATTTTTTGTGTATTATTGAAAATAAGTCACTATTAATCCAAACCGATTGCTAGTAAATTCAGATATTAATGGTAATCCTCAGGGTAACCACCAAGAAAACAGGTAACAAATGTACAGTAAGTAAAATAAAAGAATTAAAATGGCTCACTAGAAGATACCTATTTAATATAAAAAGTAGTAATGGAAGAATAGAGGAATAAAAATGATGCATTATGTGTAGAAAATAAACAGCAAAACAGCAGGCTTAGATTCTGCTTTATCAATTGCATTAGATGCAAGCAAATTAAACTTTTCAATTAAAAGAGAAATTGGAAAAACAGGTTTTAAAAAATGATCTAACTATATGCTATCAACAACAGACTCAATTTAGATTCAAAGACACAAATAGGTCGGAAATAAAAGATTGTAAAAGATACACGATGCAAACAGCAATAAAAAGTGGCTATGATAATACAAGACAGAATAGGCTTTAAAACAAAAGTTGTTCCCACAAAGGAGGACACTTCATAATGACAAAGGGCCAAGACATCCCAAAAATGTCACAGGTACAAGTATATCTGGATGCAAGCAAGAGTCTCTAAATGCACGAAGCAAACAAAGGTCTCTGCTGAAGAGGAAACAGCTCTGTCTTAAATATGTAACCTCTATAACCATTGTAGTGTTTAATATTTAACCCTACGGACTCTACATTTGGGTTAGTTTTGCCTCCCTTAGAGTTCTTTGTTAACATACAAATACAGCCCTGGAGCCACTATTTGTGTGAATACCTCTGCTGAGATTGGTTTAAGATTCTTCAGAACAGGGACTCCTTGGGACAGGAATGAAGGTTCCAGGTGTTTTTGATGGAGCATACAAGTATGTCCCAGAGTAGACCCAGGAGGAGAGCAAGGATCCCAAGACTGAGTGTAAGTCCTAAGAACAGGGAAAGAATACAGGATGGGAGAGGGAGAACTGGGGTGTCACAGGGAACAGAAGACCCTAAAGAAACTGCAGGGAAGCACACGTGAGATTTGAGGTAAGCCCAGGCATTGGTTTGGCGCTAGAGCTCTTGAACTGTCAATGCTGGGCCAAAGGCAGCAGCAGACTAGGAAAAGAGCATAAGAAACCAACCTGGGGGAGCAGGGGCAAGGGGTGGCTGTGAGCGAGAGCATTAATCACTCACAGATAAATAGTCAGGGCCGGCATCAGGTCTGAGCTGCTGCCTGTGTCCTGGACAAGGTGGAGCGTGGATCAGGGCTGAAATCAGGCAGCAGGTTCTGCCAGGATATGGGTACTGATAGGAAAGCCAGGAACGAAGGGCACGAGGCCATGTGGTGAGGTCAGACCTGAACCCAGAACCTCGCAATGGTCAGGCAGAGAGAGATGCTCAAGACAGGTGGCCTCTGTGAACAGGCTCATTTCAGGTAGATGCTCACTAAATGTTAGCTGCTTCCCAATCTAAAACCAAAGCAAGGCAAGTAGACTGGGCAGCAACTCAGTACTGACCAAAACATAGACCGTGCTTATCAGTACCTATGAGGTTCTAGGTACTGTGCTAGGTACTTTACGTCCATTACTCCCTTTAACATTTGGGATGTCCTGGAGAGGTAGACAATGATACTCAGTCTATAGGTGAATGGACAGCTTGGTTAGGTGACCGGCTTGAGATCATTGCAGCAACGCAAGTAGGATAGAACCAGAAGGTTGTTCCAGGTATTCTGCCAGCCACTGGGCCAGGCTGACCTCCAGGTTGGTTCTGATCGACCTGGTGGCTTAAATGGATCCCAGGGAGGGGACAGGAGACTTCTCAGAGTTCCCTGGAAACCTCTGCTCTCCACTCTCCTACAGTGAGGCTGCAAAAGGAGGAAGTAGAGGCCTCCTTGGAGGCCTGACCTGGGGACACTCCCTGGAGTCTCCCAAAATTGATGGAGCTCCTCTTATCCCCTCTTTCTCTGCCAGGCCTCTAAAGAGTGGTGGCATTTACAGCCCCTCCTCCCTATGCCAGAAGCCTGGCAGCAGGGTTGTTACACTTTATAAATGGGAAAACCCTTGAAGGCACTTTACAAATGAGGAAAATGAAACCAGAGGCAGGGACAAGGTATGGGGATAAAGGCATCTGAGGGTTTAGGGAGCCCCAAGTGGAGTCTCCTTACCCATAATATCAGTTCCATCTCTGTGCTTGGTGAGAAGCAGAGGAATTGATCTATTCTATGGCCACCCTGCCTTCCACCTGCCCCCCCCCCCAGACACACAGACACACAGACACACACACACACACACACATCCTGCCTGTCAGGGCCCCCTCCCCACTATGAGGCAGTCACCACTGCCTTTCCCTTAGGACAAGAGTTTCTTGAAAGTTCTCTCCAAATTTGTACAGGGACCTGGGGTCAGTCAATGAAGGAAAACGAATATGCCACCATCAGTATCTGAGCAGAAAGCTCTCAAGTGTTGAATAGCCCACCCCATAATGTGCTGGTGAAGTGGGAGCTTGCGGGGAACACCTTCAGACCTCCAGACACTCTGCACCTCATGGGTCTCTGGTTCCTGCAACCAGTTGGGGGGAAGACAGAGGGAGAAAAAGAGAGGAAGTGGGGGAGAGAGAGATCTGCAGAAAGGAGGTGCCACTGGCCTGGTGACCCACTGGGGCTGAGGAGGAGGCTTGGGAATACCCCTAGGAACTCTAGCTCGCAGCTTCTCCTCTGCCTGTCTGGCCGTGTGTGGGTTGTCTTTGGCCATCTGCTTGGAGGCCTGACCTTGGGACACTTCCCGCCACCTTCTGCTCAGTGTGCCCTGATACTGGGGCCTGAACCACTCATCTTCCTAGGGGCACCTGGGCAGGGATCTTGTGATTTTTTTATCCAGCCTCCTACCCAGGACAAGAATGAATGCCCTTGCCTGCTCCCTGACACCTATCTAGTGATTCTGGGGCACTCCAGTGCTAGAACTTCCCCTCCCTCCATGGAAGGAATCTCATGGGGACCCAGATCTTTTTCTCTGTCCAAGCAGCCTGTACCAAAGCCAGCAGTTACACCTTACTCACTTTTCAAGCACCACCAAAATGCCAGCGTTACAGGTACATTAAAGAAAAATATACTTTCCTGGAAAAAGGAAAATAAAATGAAGTTGGTAACTATGGCCCTAGTACTAGGCCACATTGCCTGCATGTCAATCTCCTCCATTAATCATCATGCATGATTTTTCGAGAGTTATTCTGAGGCACATTTAGAACATGGCTTTATATAGCTGTCTATACCTTACTTATACCCTCCAGAGATGGTCGTTCCCTTTAGCAGCAGATGGCTTTTCCCCTTGTTTTCTTTTCATCTCTTAGTCAGAGTTAGGTAGGAAGAAACCTGACTCCCCCTAATTCCAGACATAAATTGTCACCCTTGGCTTGCCCTGGAGTCAAGGTTGACACTGGGGTGGGCAGAAAGGGGTGTGGGTTCCCTGGGAGGCCCTGCCCCAGAGATCCAAAGGGGGACAATCCATGAGCATGGTGACCACCCGGACACTGCTCTGAGGCTTGGGATAGGGGAGGGCCAGAGATTTTCTTCTTTCAATTCAAGTCTGTCAAGGTCTATGAAATGTATGCCAAGAGTAGCCCTTTGATCCATGGAGAATAGGGGTCAAAGCAAGAGAAGCAAGTCTGGCACATTTTTGGCCTCCAGGAAGCAGCAAGTTGGCCCTGCACAGTTGCCATGGCAACCACAGCACAGAAGCTCCTAAGGGCAAGGGGAGAAGGGAGGTGGAGAAGGCACCTGATGGTTTTTCTGGCCCGCCCGTTTCTTTCCCCCAGGAAACCAAGCTGGGAAAAAAAAAAAAAAAAGGAGTGGACACTTGGGGTCTAGAAGAGATGCTTGAGAGCAGCATTGCTGACCCATTAGCTTCCTTTTCCCTGGGGGAGGCAAGTCCCCAGCAAAGACAGAGGTCTGGGCGGGCCTTGCCAGGGCCTGGGGACGTCCAGTCCTCAGAGGCCTCGTGTCATCCGCAGCAGGATTTCTTCTTGGTGGGGCGGCCAACCTGAATGGTGTCCTCTCTCACCGTGTCTTCCTGTTCCTTGAGGAGCCTGGGAGAGGGGAAGGGACAGTGTCAGTCATGGAGAATCTGCTAGCCTCAGGAGCCCAGCACCCTCAGAGACAGGCCGGCTGGGCGACGCAGAGAGCTCTCACAGAGCGGAAGACAGGGCACTGAATGCCACCCACCCGCCCGCCCTCCTGACCCCCGGCCAGTGCAGACCATGACTAATTGTAAGGCCACAGCTTAGTCAACAAGGATCCTTCAGGACACCTCTTCCATGAAGCCTCCCCAACTACTCTCTTGTTCACCCAAGTGTCCCTGATTGCACTCTGACCTTTGTCACTTGTATTCTACCACTCAGCATCACAGTGCACTCTTCCTTAGCTTTCTCTCTCGCCAGAGCATGAGCTGCTTGAGGGCAGAGACAGTGCCTTTGTCTCTGAGTCCCACATCTTATTGCAGTAACTGGCACACAGGCTTGTGACATAGGTTTATTCATTGTTAACTTCCCAGGCCTGAGCCACGTGGCCACAGATCCAGATTAAATGTAGGAGGCAAGGGATTTAAAACAATGGTAAGCATCTTATCCTGCTTTATGTTTTCACAGCACTTTCACCATGCGCCCGCCTCGCCCTGACCTTCACAAGCACCCAACTGGGCAGGAAAGGTCAGCTTGGTGTCTGGATAAGCCCAAAAAAGCTGAGTCTGTGTCAGAGAAAAGCCTAGAACTGTCCCCCTTAACCCTGACCTCTCCACCCACACAGTTGTTTTCTTAACTTTTGGTTAGACAGGATCTTAAGGAACAAGTCTTTCTGTGTGACCAGTTCTTCTAGCATCCTAACTGTGGCGACCTCTGACTGAGTCTCCTTCCTAGCCTTGCCTCTTCTCAGAACAACACTTCTTCCCAGCTGACTGCTTACTAATCTCTAGTAAGATACTAGGTAGTGTTGAGTTGAGGGTCCTCTGAGAGAAACTTTCCTAGGGTCCCCACAAAAAGACCACCTGTAAGACTCAGAAGATGAAGGACAGTGACCAGCAGGGAGTTTCTTTATCATCACTGCTGTGCTTCAGAAGGCTGCTCCTGATGGCTGAAATCCCACACAGAGGCCTGGACCACCCAGCCTGGATTCAGAGAGCTGGGGCACACGGGGAGGGAGCCCCAGGGGCACAGCCTGGGCAGAGGGGGTGTTGTGCACCCACCAGGCCTGGCACAGTTAGGCTCAGTGTGTCCCTTGGCCTGCTGCATGGGTCACTGTACCTGGCGAGGTGGAGCAGGGAATCTTTGGTGTTGTGACCGGAATAGGCACTGCACTCATAGAAGATGAGATTGTTCTCCTAGAATCATAAAACAGGAGTGAGGAGCAGGGTACTGGGGGAGTGAGAGGAACCTGGCAGGGGGTGCTCTGTCTGCCTCTTTCTAAGCCCTCACCCCCTCTCACAGTCCCTTTAACTCCTCATCCCTGTCCTTACTCTGGCTCTGGCAATTTTCTGGCCCCTCAGCTCTCGTCTGATGCTCACTCTGTAAGCATCCCCGGGTGAGCCATAATGGCCAGGAGAGAGCCCTGCACAGCCTGGCTCATGCTGGCTCCACTCGCAAGAATGTGCACACTCCTTTCACAGTCTCCGCAGGCCTGGGATGGAGGCAGAGACACAAAGGCCAGCACAGGCTACATTCTTCCCACTTCCCAGGTGGAGAAACTGAGGCCAGTGCTGCACATGGCTGAGCTGCTCTGGTCACACAGTTAGTAGATGGAAGGGCTTGTAGCAGTATGGACACTGGAGCTCCGTGGACCCTGGTGGATGTCATGAGCCCTCGAGATGGATTCTCTTTCAGGCCAGGTAATGATTATCCTAACCGCCCAGGCTATTGGCGCTGGCACACAGGACAACTGTCCCTCACCGCATTATGTGGAGGCTGTGCTGTGTGCACAGGCCCTGGGCCAAAGCTCTCTGTAGTGCATTTATCACTTCCGATTACAGATTGCTCACTCCGTGATAGCAATGCTGATGGCACCAGTTCCTGCTTGGAGTTGCTGTTTCCTCAGAGGTTGATGTCTTGTGGGCATGGAGCCACCCGAGTGACGATACTTCAGCAGTCATGGTTCAAATGCTGGCTTGCAATCTAGCTGTCTCCGTGCACAGCCACGGCCCCGCTCAGTCTCTGCCCCTTCACCTCCCTGCGCATGCTGTGGTCCAGCCCCTGCTCTGTCGTACTTCCTGGTGGGTGGGGTCAGGAGGGTACAGGACCCACTGGGAGACATGACTACTGATCCCATCACTGATGAGCTGAGTGACCAACAAATGAGATGCTCAACTACCATCTCAGTGTTTTTCTCATGGATTGAAAAGAGAAAAAGAGAAAAGATGGGATAATAATAAAAATACAGGTCTGCTTTTCCTCAGCTAAGATCTTTGGATCTACATGTCTCTGGGAATTCAAAACTTTTTTAATTATAGAAAGGTAACACATATGTTATATCTTGCATATTATATAATACCCTCAGAAGGTCTGGGATGCCACTCTACAATCAAACACATTCATGTTTCTTCAGTGAAACACTTGAATGTTCACTCAAAATGCAGTTAAAACCACACAGTTTTGTGTCAGCTCTGATCAGACTTTCCTGCCAAATAAAATATACAAGAACATTTCTGTCTTCAGGGCATTTGGATCTCAGAACTGCAGACACATAACCACTCGATGACCCTCCACACAGACACCTGGCAGGCCTTTCTTCATCCTTTGTCCTTGAATGTCATTGTTTGTGATCTTCTGCAAGACTCTGATGAGCCCAACTCCCTGTGTAGGGTGAATGCAAGAAGAACTGCAGAATTGCAAGGCTGGTGAGCACTCACCTTCCCAGCTACCCAGCTCCATGAAAGAGAAACCTGAGAAAAAGCTTTGTCTGGTTGCCTGGTTTCTACCAAGCCCTACTGGTCCATTCTTGGCCAGAGGCTGATGCTTATTTTAACAGTAGGGTTTCCAGTGCCTCCCAAGTTTATCTTGAATTCACATCTTTAAAGCAATATCTTGGTAGAAACAATGATTGTCTAAAAGAGTGGCCCAAGGAGGAACAGCATGGCCTTGTGGATAGTGAGTTTTTCATCCTTGAAGGTAATAAAATGCAAATGCCGATGATACAGAGAGGAGGCTGAAATGTATAACCTCTTACTATCTTAGAATATGTAATTCTGTGTCCCAAGGAACAAAGTTTAGGATAATTCCCCACATCTAGTGGATCTAAAACAACTCCGTCTTATGACCTGTGTCTTTCTTCAGGCACAGGAGCCAGGACTACCTGGGAGTTCTCACCCTGTCCAGAGAGAAGAAAAGTTGATGCTTTACCTTGGCAAGTTGCTCCCCCAGGCCCCGGGGAACTTCTCGCTCCTTCTCATTGTCAAGTTTATTGCCCAGCAGAAGAACAGGAACACAATCTCCCATAGCATCCTGCAGAACAGATAATCCCCAACTGAGAAAAGCTTCCATAAGGAGAGCCCAGAAGGGCAGGCTTAAAATGCTGGCTGCAGTGGTAAAATCTGGTTTGCAAGTCCTCTGCTGGCACATAGGAGGGAGAGCCACCTCTTCCAAGAGCTTCAGCTTACCACACTTCAGCATGGTGCCTTAGGCCTCTGGCTGCCTCCTAGTCCCCATCAGGGCAACAATCACTTCCCTCTCTGCACTCCCCTTGGTTCTTGGATGGAAATGCAGGCTCCCCAGGTATCCAGGAAAGGGGGGACAATGGAGAGCGATAACATTGTGTCCTTTTCTAGGGCTTACAGTGTCGCCTGTGGCATTCTTAAGTGACCACGCTTGTGGAATGAACAGAGGAAATTAGTGTGGTTTGAAGCTCTTCTACAGAATGCTTGGATTAGAAGTGGCATCTCCAGAGGCCTCCTATTGGCACACAGGCTCCATGAGGGCTCAATCAAATCCGACTCATTGTATGGGGCCCACAGAACTCCATAAAGGACTGCTGCGTGCCTAATTGGAGGTAGGTACCACAGACCCGTGCCACTGGGAGCCTGGGTTCTGAAGGCAGCTGCATGAGGGAAACCCATGAGGCCACAGCAGCCGCCTTTGCTGGGCCAGAAACCACAGGTTCACTCGCAGCACTGGTTCTGTTTACTCCTGCTCGGCTGGGACACATCAGCCAGGGGCCTGCGTCCTGGAGTCTCTGCCCCTTCCTGGAAAGGGGGTGAAACACGCGCCTCTTGCGGAGGGGAACAAAGGGCCCAGGACTGGCAGCTATTCAGTGTGCAAATATGGTAATGCTCATATTTAAAAGGGTTGTTATTTTTACTTTGTGAAATATTTAATTAGGAGCTTTTCATCATAATTTGGTAACTAATAGTTACTCATTGTAGCTAAATGTTTTACTAAATAGAAAGGGCTGTGGAATAACAGAACCTTACAAGCAGTTAGTGTTGCTAATACTTGAGCTGCTTTACCTCAGCACTTCAAATAAATGTCTGAAGTCCACCTGACAGGAATGCCTATTTTAAATTTAAATGCAATTACCTTTAAAATTAAAGCCTCAATGTTTCCTTCATCTGTACATTTATTTTTATTGCAGTTCAGTAGTAGGAAAAAAAACTCATTTACTAAATGAGAACATTTGGTTCGGAGAACCCAAAAAGAACATTCAACAACAAAATCACTAAAGTCTGAGGCTCCGTTAGCAAACAGGTCCACAATTCTCCACCCCATCCATCATCTGGATTCTTATTTCCTTTGACCTCTCGGCTCCCTAGCATCTTACTAAAAAGAACTCTCTAAAAATGGCATCCATTGCTAAGATGACAATTAATGCTCTGAAAGATGACTCAAAGCCCCTCCAAGGTCTTACAGTGTCTTCTGGACCTACTGACAATAAATTACATTATGTGCATGGCAGTTGATGTGTCAAGTAGTTTGCAAGTGAAAAACGCACTGCTGTGGCTCCCTATCAGCTAATGGGACTCTCCCCCTTCTCTGACTCTGCCTGGTGACTGAATACTTGTGCAAGGAGTTTTTCACAGAAAAGGAAGAAAAGAGGAGGAAGCAGGGAACTGGGCCAAAGGCTTGCTGTTTAGAGCACATGAGAAAGATCTATTTGTATACTGATGTGTGAGGAATGACTAAGGCTTGTGGGATTTCTTGACATGGAAACTCTCTGAAAATATGAGCATCAGACTCGAAATCTCAGGATAGAATTTGAACACAATTTTTTTATCACTTGAAAGGGGCACTGGCTGTGGTTTCTGCCCCTGCAAAGGGGATGATGATACTGACAGACCCAAAGGGATGGGCTGGGGTTTGAGTTGTAAGTCTAACATCTGTGTCCTGGGTACCACAACATCAGTGCTGTCTTTCAGGAAAAGGGGCAGTCTTCTTCTTTCTTTTAAAAAGCAATTTCTAGATATGAAAAATTAAAATAGAGCAGAGGAAGCAAAACACTTGAGCTATGGTTTCTGTTGCGTGTGTTTTTCCTCTTTTATACAACCACTCTGGGCAATTTGCTTCCCCTCTGTGGGCCTGGCCGGCTGTGGGTAAAGGAGAATGAAGCCTACCTCCAGAAGAATGGCAAAAATGAAAAAGAACACACATTAGACCAGAGGATGTGCTACCTGTCACAGGAAGTCAGTCCTCATCACCCTGGCCCTCTGACACAGGGGCAGAGGGATGGGCTGGGTAGGCATGAGAGTCCCCGTGATCCCCTTCAACTCTAAAAGTCTTGAATTATCTACCTAAATGCTGCACGTTTCCTATCCACAACTAGGTTTTCAGCCTGTTGCTACTCGGCACAGGAAGGTTCCTAATTACCCACTAGGTGACACACATCCCCTCCTTCATGGTTTTTTTTTTCCAGTGCTAGAGATGGAACCCATGATCTCTTGGATGTGAGGCAAGTATTCTACCACAAAGCCACATCCCAAGCATAACACTTCCTTTTAAAAGTCCAAAGCATGTCTCGTTCAAATTTCTGGGGCTTTGGCGAAAAGGCCTCAGATTTGCTCAACTTCTACTGTTAATAATGTTATAGATATTGATAAAAATCCCAGAAGTGCAACAGACCAGAATGACATGTGGCCTTTTCTTAGGAGACTTGGGGTGTGCTTTGGGCTCGATGACCACCTGTTCATGTGGTTCATCTGATTGTTCTTCTCCAAATCTTTAATTCTTGATCTGTAAAATAGGCTTCTAGAGCTATTTTCTCTTCTAGGACCTTTTGACAGAGAACCCTCTCTACATCTTCAATCATTTTAGTTGCCTTTTTCTGAACTTGAGCTTGTTGGAAGACAGATTTGTTGAAATTCTAAAGATTACCCATCTCTGACTTTAAATAACTAGAGCTGTCAGCTTGGAACTGGGGATTGGCATTCAGCTCAGGATGTGCAGCTGTTGGGCTGGGTTAGTTGTAGGCTGTGTGTGTGTGTGTGTGTGTGTGTGTGTGTTAATATCTATTTGCTGAGAGGCATGAAAAACCACTTAGCTGGGATAGTGCTGCCATTTCTCTGGAGCCAGAACAAAAAATTTCTCAGCACATTAAAGCATGCCGTTATGCTAAGAAAAAAATGACTGCAAAATTATATCTTGGGGGTTTCCATATTTATCCACCCCCTGGACTATGAGTCAAAACAAGATTTATTTGTGCAGTGCATTTCAAACTGCTAGCACTTCAAGCTCAACTTGGAACGTGGGAAAAAAAAATCAAACTGCTATTTTTTGCTTTGTGCTATACATTGTCACTGAGGACAAAGATCACAGGATGAGATTTAGCTCGCAGCATGGGGAGGGGAGAGAAGTGGGCCAGAACCCCTTGAACTGCTCAGTTTTGAGACTGAAGCAAGAAGGACTGAAAAGAAAATAAACACCTTTTCTCAGCAGAAGATTTCAGCCATGAGCCATATGGCAGGACAGAAGCACAGGGCAGTGGCAGAGCCCTGGATTCTAGGTCTGGCCATGTCACTGGCCAGCGGTGGGCACTTCCTCTCTGCGGATCTCAGTTTTCTCACCTACCGAAAAGGGTTTACATAAAGTTAATCTCCAGCTCAGAGACACAGGTATCTCAGAGACGCTGGTCTCTCTGGCTTAACCATCCCAGTTGTATTCTGCTCTCTCAGCTTACAGGCCTAATGGTATAGTGCTATCAGAACGACACAAAAGATGAAAATAAGAACTTCTATATCCAAGAATGCAGACCTTGGGAACCAATCTGGATTCAGGGAAAATATGAATCTACACAGGCTTGGACCCAATTCTATTATCTCTCCCTGACACAGGGCCCAAAGTCTTTAGATGTCTAGTTTGTCTCACGGTCTAAGTGTGGGGCTTTCAGAGTCCAGCCAATGTGAAATGACCAGACCAGCTCTAGTCAGTGGAGAAGACAAGGGGGTGGGTGTCAGTGCAGAGCTGGCAGGGATGACTGACTGACTCCTCTTACTTCCTATCTGGAGTACAAAAACTCAGCACAGATGTGGCATAGGCCTCTTCTGCAGAAGGCCTGCAGGTGGAGTTGCTAATGTGGGGTGAGGACAGGGCAGGGTAGGGTAGATCAGTTCTGAGAGTAGAATCCTCTTACCCCATCAGGCAGGGTAAGTGTGATGGTTTGAATGAGCTTGTCCCCCAAGGGTTAGCCTGGTTCTCAATAAGCTGATGTTGGAGGTATGACTTCCACAAGGTGAGGTCAGGGGAGGGCTTTTGGTTATTGAAGTGCTTCCTTTGGAAGGGCTTAAGGTAGTTCTCGTGCACCTTGCTTATTTCTTGGGAGAGTAAACCAGCCCCTCCTCATCCCTGTGGCTTCTGGTTTGGCACTGTGGTATCTTCCTCACAAACACTTCTTCCATGATAGGATCTGCCATGCTGTGACACCGCCAAGAGGGTTCTCACCAGAGCCAAGCCAAGCAGACTCCTGTGCCCTTGATTCTCTTGTACTGTGAGTGAAGTAAACTTTCCTTCATCAGTAGCTTTCCTCATATATTTTGTCACAGTAACAAAGACTAACACCAGTGTCCTCTTCCATGGAATGGCCTTGGTTCCCTTTGAGCGGCAAGGACCTTTGAGGGTCCTGTCATTCCTATATTCCTGCTCCATCCAGGGCCTCCCGAGAGAGTCCAGAGCCAGAAGGAGCCTTTCAGAGCATTTGCTCCACTCACTCCTAGTATGATTAGCCAGAGTTCAATGGCCAGGAAATGGCTGAGTTGGCATGGTAAGAACTTCCTTTCTAGGGAATTCCACCACTTCTCCCAGCATCTGTTCCGCCCCATACAACCTCATCTGAGAGTCTTTCCCATGTATGGCAATTTCAGCCCTTTTTTCTTGTGCTGCTTTTCAGGTTGAGGAAGAAAGGGGCACTGAGAACAGCTGGCCACCATTCAGTTAATAATAAGGCTTCAGAACTATGAAGACTATTATTAAAGCTTCCCTTCCACCCTCCTTCCCAGGCGAGGGAGTTGGTAAAGCGCTTGGAGCCCTTTGGAAAAATAAGGTGCTCCACAAATATAAAGTACTTATTACTTTCAGTTCCCCTAAGATCAAATTAGATGTCAAGTTTTAATCTATCACCTGACACCTCTGATTGCTGGTTGCCAAGGTAGAATGACTTAGCTTTTCAAGAATCAGGAGAATAATTGCATTCCTGATGCCTCTGTTCCACACCTCAACACACATGCCACCATCTGACACAGACTCCCGCACTTGCTCTGGAAACCTTGTGCCACTGAGATGAATTCATTTCCCAGTCTATCAGCCAGGTCCCCTGGACTGCCTGGTACATGCGGGGCATGTGGGCCAAGCTCAGCAAATTCCTGGTGTGGGGTCATGAATATCTTAGAAAATGACTCAGTTCCTTGCTACTCACAGGATGGCCCTTGGATGAGTAGCATTGGCTTCTCCTGTGAATCTGTTAGAAATGCAAAACCTCGGCCCCCAGCCCAGATTTGTTGACTCAGTCTGCATTTAGACAAAACTCCAGGAGTCTCCCAGGCCTATGGGAGTTTGAGCCCTTGTTTGGGCTGGGAACCATGGAGACTGAGAATCAAAATCACCTGAAGCAATTTAACTTTTTTTTTTTCTAGGCCCTGAATCATTCTAATTGGGAGAGAAGGTCTTGGTATCAGTCTTGTTTAGGTGATTCTCATATTTACCCAGGGTTAGGATCATTGTTTGAAAGTTTATACATTCTGCTAAAAATTTTTTAGAAAGAAAAACTCAAAATACAAATTATCTACACCTAATGTTTTGTTGACATATGCGATGTCCCTTTAAGTCCCCAGTTGATCCCTAAGGCAGCAATGTTTAGAGGTGGAACCTAGAGATGTGATGAAATAATGAAAGCACTAACCTCATCAGTGGATTAATCATGACGGGTTCATAGCCAAATGGGCCATTAGGAGGAAGTAGGTCATTGTGGGTGTGCCTTTGAAGGATGTATCCTGTTCCCAGCCCTTTCTTCTCTCTGGTTCCTCCTGCTTTCTCTGCTTCCTGGATGCCATGTGTTGAGCAGCTTTCCTCTGTCATACCCTTCCACAATGCTGCTTCTGCCTTGGAGCCAACTTCTCATGGACTGAAGCCTCTAAAACCATGAGCCTTTCAGTTGTGTATTGCTGAGGACCAGCTTGATGTGGTACAGAGCAGGCAATAATTAATATTAATAAATAAATCGAGAGTCTATCCTAGGTCTACATGACTTGTGGCTACATGACTCCTGGCTGGCTTAATGATAAATTAATCTTTAAGCCAACAGTCAGAGTTGAGACTAGCAAACAGTCTGTGAAGTTCTGGCCCCTCAAAGCAAGATAACATGGCCGCTGAGGACTTTGACTCATGCAAATTCCATCTAGCTCAGTAATTGTAGTTAGCAGACAATCAGATTATTAGTTAACCCTGATCTGTTTCTGTGTGCTTTTCCAAAAATGCATTGTTCCTCAATTCTTGAACCTTGACCACATCAGCAGTTCACTCCCACAGCTTCCTATAATCCACCAGCACATCCTTCAATCAAGCTGTATACCTAATAAAAGCCAAAGACACCGTGCTTCATGGTCCTAGCCCATCACTGGACTCTGACCATCTTGGTACTTTTTGTAACTATAGTGTATATATTTTGTCTGTGTTTATCCAGTCATTGTAACTCTGAGTAGGAGATCTCCCAGCAATGAAAAGATGACTAATACATATAGAGAACTCTGAGTTAGCCATGTATGGATTACCCCCCTCTTTGTGCACCAAGGCTTCCATGGGTATCTTCCCAGGCACGTGCTGATGGTGCTGTCAGTCCCACTCCATGAAGGAAAAGATAGACATCCAGTGCTCAGAAACAGTTGTCCATAGTGACTTGAATTGAACTCCAAGCTGCAATGACATGTTCTGAGATTTCTTCATCTCTACCACCAAGTCCAATTGCATGCTCTGTCTCTTTTGATCCCAGATCCTCTGTGGAAACTGGGGACCTAGAAACTTTACCCCTAATGATAGCAGAGAGCACAGTCCTGCAAATTTGTTTCCATCCATCTCCATTACTTCTGGGTTGCCTCCACTTAGCTCCAATATATATCATAATTTAGATTCGTGGACAATTGAATGTCTGTGGCTGGGAAAAGAATGGGTGGCCTCGGAGAAGTTATGGCCCCAATTTCTTCCTTTTAGATTAAACCACTGTGCTAGATTGTACTAGATTGACGATTTTCCCAGGAAACCCTTTTACGTAGTAAAATGTACCTGTACCTTCAATATGCACAACCAGAAGAAGTCCAGCAGATCTGATGGAAAAAGAGATGAGCACCCATAGCTGAGGTCACTAGGTTTTTCCTGCCCTAGCCTACTCTCAGGGAATATATGTCAGCTTCTAGGGCTCTAGAGATAAGAGTGTAAAACCTGTGGAGTAAGGGGTTCCTAATGCTCCTCCTAGTACTGCCAACAAGAAGGAAGGAAAGGAAAAGCAGGAAGATGAAGGGGAGAGTATGCCAGAGACAGGAAGGGAAGGCAAAGAAAATCATGTCATAAATTCCACACTGTAAAGGGAAATTGCCACATTTATCCATACATTTGCTACCCTTATTAGTCTGGTGCACAGATAATCCACTATATTTCAAAACATACAGCTTTGCATTTGCAAAGGTTTTCCTCCTCTTCCTCTTGTACAGCCACAGCCCCCCTGGATTAGTGTGCAACCCTCATGGCCTCCTTTCAACACCTCCCAAACACAGTAGCCAGATTAAGTTCTACCCTCTTCATACCTCACAGTAAGGGTCACACTTCAGCATGAGTCTCAGCCAGGGCCTTCAAACCACAGCACTGGTGACCTCTGTGTTTCTCCATGAGGTCAGGGGCTACTCTGGCTCCTGACCGCCCCCCCGCATCATACCTAACGTGGTTCCAGGCTCTCACATGCACAGGTAAACAAACACCTGCCTCTGTTTGGTCCTGGGAAGGTGAGAGCCAGAGAGAGAGGGGCAGGGAAGAGGGCATGCAGCTGCCAGAAGGGGCCTGCTCACCTCTACACTGCTGAGCCACTGCCGGACTGACAGGAACGACTCCTTGGCTGTGAGGTCGTATACGATGATGACGCCGTCAACCTTTCGGAAGAACTGCTGGGTGATGCAGCGGTACCTGCCCAGGGAGGACACCGTCAGGTCCAAGCAGCCCTGCTTCACAGCCCAGACCTCAGGGACAGCTCCTCACCTCTCCTGTCCAGCCGTGTCCCACAGCTGCAGGGCCACCTGAGAGCCATCCACATTTACCGTCTTCACTCGGTAATCAATACCTGCAAGGGGGACAGGGCCTGCCATCAGGGCTGGAGGCATCTTCACTGCTAAATCAGGAATTGAGGCCTTCATGTCTGGAATCATGCCATGCCCAGGGGACAGCTGTCCTCAGAGATGCACAGAGAACTGGACCCAAGCTCTGGTCTTGTTTCCAACTTACTTATTGCCGGCCCTGATCAATCACTCAGCATCTCTTAGTTGCAGGCTTCATCCTGTGGTACAACCTGTGTCCTTTTTAGTGACATTGTGTAAGGTCAAGTCAGAGCCCACGCAGGAAAGCAGTGTGCACAGGCAGACCCCCGCTGCCCTTCATGGATTCGCTTCCTCATAGGGAAACTGAAGGAGGGAAGATGGAGCCAATGTATTCCCTCCCTCTTTCACTCCCATTCTTCTCCTCCTTTCTTCTTTCTCCCTCCCTCCACACCTTCCTCCCTTTCTCTCTCTCTCTCACTACTTTTGGTTAAGATTCTTTCAAAGTTCTTCTAATAAAATTCAAGCATCCTGGTAGATGGATCATGCTTTAAGATATCCA
Organism: Dasyprocta punctata; assembly: GCA_004363535.1. Taxonomy (NCBI): domain Eukaryota; kingdom Metazoa; phylum Chordata; class Mammalia; order Rodentia; family Dasyproctidae; genus Dasyprocta; species Dasyprocta punctata. The sequence continues at coordinate 170,465 of RJWM01000702.1, forward strand.
TAAGCCAACCTAAAGCTATGTGGAAGAGGAGGAGAAAGGAGAGAGGAGGGAGGGGAGGGATGTAAAGGTGGCATTTGCCCTTGAGATAGGTTTAGGACCCCTGAGCCATCACAAGTATCCCTCCAGGGATGTGACCCTCCCTGGGGTCATCTGCCCCAGAAAGAGGAACAAGGTCAGTGATAGGCATTCTGGACCCCACAGTAGCACTCAGAGAAAAGGATCTTGACACAGGTTCTCTGATACAAACATTCCTTTCCTGTGGCCTGTAAGAATAGTCACATTTGAAAGATGATGTTCCAAAAGTCTTCTCCCTTAAGGTACCCAACTGTAGAACTGAAGGGTGTCCCATCCCCTCTTCTGAAAGGCCTGTGGAGTCCATCCCCCGGAGGACTCAGGAACAGGACTGGTGAGGGCATCAGGGACAGCAGCTGAACAAGCACGGGACTTGGAGTCCTAGTAGCTGGGGAGTTAGGTCCTAATAATCAACCTGATTGTGGGCCTCGGTTTTCTTGCTTTCAATAGGGTGTACATGAGCTATTTCCAAGCTTCTTTCCAGCTCTGGTGTTCTACATGAACAAACCATCACTTGACATTATCAGCTACTACCAAAGGAGTAGGTGGGAGTCCTGTGGCAGAGCAGGTAGAGTACTTTTGGTTATACAGTTGTATTAATGAGCCAAGAGTCCTGGTCACTGGGTTCCTATGGGGATGTGGGAGACCACAGAGTCTGCAAAGCTCTGGCAATGGAAGTGAGCCTGGAATAAGAATCCAGTCCCCACTCCTGGATGTGATGCAGTAGTGTGCTGGTGATGTAGTGGGCCAGAGCCCAGTGCTGGGTTGGGCTGCATTGGCCTTAGGGGTCTGGGACTCATCAGTGAATACACTTCCCTCCAGGGAACATTCTGCAGGTTGCTGTGTGACAGCTCCTCACTGACACTGAAACAAGGCAAGGCAAGCTGTGTGGTAGGGAGACTAATCTAAGTAGCTGCCCCAGCAGGGTGGATGTGGTCTAGCTATTGAACCTTTGATTTTTCTCATTCCTAAATTGTAGATGCTTTCATAATCGACCCCCAGGGAAGTACTATTAGTCTGATTTCCTGTTTTTCACAGCTTTCTATTTCAGGGCCACATACTGGAAAAATAAACAGACTTAATCCCATTGGCAAGAGAGGTCTATTGCTCAGGGTCTAGGCGCACCCAACCCCCAGCCTCCCACAGAGCAGGCCAATGTCAGAATGGTGGGACCTGCAGCACAACCTGTCCACCTTCTTGAGGTTTGGTTCAGGCTTTGTCCCCCTTCTCTTCAGGGTCCTGATGCTCTGTCATGGATATGGCAACTCTTAGTCTGTTGTTGGAGTGGGGCACAGGGAGGGGCCAGGAAGATGTAGTACAGGAAAAGGAAGTATAGGAAAAGGACCAGAGGTAAGAACAGAGAACTGTGGCCTGTGGGCAGAGATCCATGAGTAGGAGAAATGTGGAAAGAGTCAGGTCAAAGTGGGAGGAAAAAAAGAGTCTCCTTAAGTGGGGTTCTGGTGCATCAGAAGTTTGTCCAGATTCTCATCCCGAAGTGGAAGATGACCTGGCCCAACACCCAGGCTTGGAAGCTGTCGAGGGGTATCTAGATCAAAGCCTTCATTTAAAAAATGAAGGGAAATTGAAGCCCAAAGAGGGCTTCAATTGAGTCAACTTGAGGTCACAGAGCCAATCAGTGGCAGAGGTAAGAAGAGGACCCAGAACTTCTGATATCCCTGGGACCTCAGCAGCCTCTCCCATCTACACCAACCTTTGCCCATCTCCTGAGGCAGAAGTGGCTCCCTGCCACTCACTGGGCACTAAGTGGAAACAACTCAATACTGTCAAGGATACTGTGGAGAGGATAGAGTCATGTTTTGGGGGACAGAAATACAGGCAAGCCTGTCAACCTCTCTGGGCCTTAGTTTCCCACCTGTTGAACTGATGTTACTGTTTGTCCACTGTGGTTGTGGAGGCAGATGGGAAAGATGAATATAAAAGCCCTTGGACAATACTCAGATTCTAAATATATTAAGTACAGGGGACTTATCGGCTTGCTTAAATAGCACACAGTACTCATTCAATACATTTATTTTCTGTTGAGTGACTCTGCTTGGTGGAAGCTAATAAGTCAATATGCCCTTGGGTGTTGCCACATATTCCAAAGCAATGTGTAACTGTGGTGAAGCAATTAAAAGCCTCTATTTAAACAAAATATTACTCGAGAGTGGGAATACATTTAGCCATGACCATCCATTCATAACTGACCCTAATGAGCTTCTGCAATTAATTCCAGCTGTCACCCAGCAGGCCTGGGACAAATGACTGGTAAAATCTGGTGGGGAAAAGGAGCTGTCCAGAGTACTGTGCTCCATCAGTGCACACATATGCATATACATGCGTGTATACACACGCACACACATGACCATATGCACACAAAGGGGCAAAGCAAGAAAGTAGCAAGCCCACTGCAAGCAGGTCCAAGATGTGGTGTAGTGGCAGGGCTTGGGGCTTTGGGGGAGCCCTGGTCAGTCCTGGGGAACATGAAGAATCAGGGCCCTGTGAGAAAGGCAAAGGAGAGGCACAAGACAGAGCAGTTCCCAGAGGTGATAGAAGCGTCCCAAATCCATTTCTGCCAACTTTAATTCCATAATTATAGGGTCAGATATACAGATTCTGGGTTCCAACCCTTTGAATGAGCTTAGCAACTGGTGGTGTGAGGTATGGGCACAGCAGACACTGGTGTCCCTACCAGTCAGTGCCATGAGTCCTTCAAGGGCTCCAAATCCCTTCATGGGTGAGGACTCACCCACAGTGGCTGCAATGCCTGGGGAGAAGTGGTCTTCACAGAGCCTCCTTAGTAAAGACGTCTTCCCCACCGCAGAGTTGCCCACAAACACAATCTTGAAGAGCCGGTCTGGAGTGGGTGGCGAGCGTTCCTCCTGTGGATCACAGACAGTCAGTTCGGGAACCTTCTGGGGATAGCCCCTAGTCCTTGCTGCTGCCCTGACTCATCCTTCTTATTTGCCTATGGTCCCTGGGAGCCCAAAACCAGAGAGGCTGCCCTGGGCTCAGAATGCAGTCAGCACTGGGCTCCGGGCACAGAGGCCTTTCTCACATCAGCAGAAACGAGGAGAAACAGCCACCGCTAACATGAGTCGCCCGCCTGCTGTGACTCTGGGGTGGGGAGGCAGGCCCCGGTTAATGGGGAAGTGGGGGAGGTAGGCAAGTAAACAATCGTAGGAGCACAATGCTTGGAGAGCTATAGGAGCACAGAGGAGGAGCCAAGAGAACAGAGGGCAGCTTAGAGGAGGCAGGGATTCGCAGGTAGACAGGACTGCTGGGCCATTTCCAGGAAGGAGGAGACCTAGAGGGAAGGTCACTGCATCACAGGAGCAGAGACATTCAGGCTGGGCTGTGAGTCCCTTATTTCTGCCCTGTCCCTGAAAGTTGGGGTGGAATGAAGGCTCTTCCTGCCTCACTGATATGGCTTCCTGGTTTTTTTTTTTTTTTTTTTTTTTTTTTTTTTTTTTTTTTTTTTTTTTTTTTTTTTTTTTTTTTTTTTTTTTTTTTTTTTTTTTTTTCGGCACCAGGGATTGAACTCACAGCCTCACACCTGCCAGATAGGCACTTAAGCTGCTGAGCCAAACTCCCGGCCTTATGGCTTTCTTTTTTTTTAACCTCCTCAGCTTCTAGCCATCTTCCTCAGTGTCTTAGTTACTTTTTATTCGTTGCTGAGACAAAATACCTGACGCCCAAAATTAGGGAAGGAAAGGTTTATTTCTTACAGTTTCTCGGGAGTTTCAGTCCTTACTTAGTTGGCTCCAAGGTAGCGTGGCGTGGCGGGGCGCAAGCAGCAAGGCATGCTGGCGAGAGAGAGGGCGGGCGGGCGGAAGCGGGGAAGTGCAAGAGGAAGACCCACCTTCCCTTACACTGTATCTCAGCTCCACCCCTGGGCAGGTGCAGCGCTCACATCACCAATCCTGGTGATACACAACAAATCAATAACAAGCACCAGACTCAGCCCCATCAAAAGTATATGAGGACTTGGGGGTACATAGTATGTCACCCAATACACTCAGGTACCAACCAGTCTCCACTCGGGAAGCTGGAATGTGCTGTGATGCCTGGCTACCGTGGCTTCCCAGAGGCCACTGCGATTTCTCAGAGGCCACTGTGGCTTCGTGCAGGCCACTGAAGCTTCCCCAGAGATACAGAGGACAGTGTAGGGAGCTGGGTCACCCATCAGTTGGGGACTCCAAAAGTTCAGGAGGGGAGTGGGCTTGCTCAAGGACACAAGGTGAGTAGGATGCGGCTTGCAGTCCCTTCCTTCCACCTGGTGGCCGTCCCTTCCAAAAGTGCTTACTCACTTGAATCTTGTCTGCAGGCTCAGCTCAGCACTGCCTGATCAGAGGAGTCTTTCTGACATCTACGTAAGAGTGGATTGGGGGAATTAGCTCCTCTCCTTGAGCAAATACTATAATGGAGTGGCAGTTGATATTAGCGGTACTTGAGTTTCAGAGAAAGTCATTAGCAATCTTTTGCAGAGAAAGAAATTCCACCCAGTATATAGGAAGGAATTCTAGGTCAACTACAGAATTTAAACTAAAAGAAGTTTTAAAGCCCACACTCAAAAATGATGCCCCTGCCCTGTTTTGTATATTCATACGATGCACAAGGGTGCTGGCACCCTGCCTGTCTTTCATCCCTGGTTCTCTAATTGTCATTTGTTTGAGACTAAGCCATTGTGCATTGGGCAGAAGTACAGGTGGAGAATGTAAAAACCAGGGTGGATGAGGGGTCTTGATGGCGGAAATCCCTGATTCTCAGTCCTATGGCTGCTGCCCATCCCTGGGCAGAGAACATCTTCTGCAGGCCTCAAAGCAAAGGGAGATGGTTCAGCTTCAGGCAGGACTCGCCTAGGAAGAGCAGTGAGTACCTGCCCATGCCAGGCCCTCGGTCTGTGTCTGCTGCAAGAGACAGTGACACAGCCTGACTATGGCAGGGGCCAGGATAGAGGACTCAGCTAGGCCACAGGAGCTGTGTGGCCTTTTTAAATTAAAAAAAATTAAAAATAGAAGAGTAATACATGCTAATTGTTAAAGCTAGGTATTACGGAAAAGTAGGGAGACAAATAAATCTTCATAATCTATTCAAACACCTTATTCATATTCTGATGCATTTCCTCCTGCCTTTTTCATTTATTCATAAATATAAGTTTTTATTTAGAGTTTCTATGTAAATGGATGAGTTTTTTATTTAAGGAATTTGAAATATATACAACTGATATGCACCTTATATACATAATCACATATAACCCTATATAATTTTTCTTACTGCATCATTTCATATACAAATTGATCGTATTTTAACCATAATTAAAAGCTAAAGTTTTTAAATGTGATTTTTAATACCTATGTAATATTCTCTTAAATAATATAGTATAATTTATGCCCTTGTGGCTGGGTATTTTTCAATGGTTTGCTATTATAAATGAAACATTTTTTATTTAAATCTGTATCTGATCTTGGTTTTTCCTTTGGGAAAATTATAAGTAGAAGTGCTTATTTGAAGGACATAGTATTTTAATTCTTGATTCCCATTGTCCTGTACTTCCCATGAGGTCACCCTCTCTACGCATGGGGCCTGACGGGCAGACCCTCTTTGACCCTGTCATGTGGCTTCCGGTAAGTTACAGTCCTCTTTGCTGCAGGCTCTGTCTGACAGCATGGGCTCATGGGGACAGCACAGATGTGAGAGAGCTTGGCAAGCACCGGCTATGCTGTGCAGCTTTGAAAGTACCCACTGTGTGATGCTGCCACAGACGCTATGGACACTCCCATTTTCCACCTTCTCCTTGCCCTGGGAGATTCACATTAGTGACCTGTAGGCTCAGCCAGGAACCTCAGCCAGGAATGATGAACTGGCCCACCTATAGCTATGGCCGGGGGGAGAGACTCATGGTGGCAAGGGCTCAGTTCCATGGGGCTGCACAGTTTGCAGGGTTAGAGATTCCTGCACCTCATAGTGGATCTTTGAAAACTGTTTCACAAGGTCAAATGGAGGTTGAGGGCCTGAGCAGCCTATTTCAAGGCCTAGGTCACAGACGAGGGAAGGGATATCAAAGCCAGAGGAAGAACCTATATGGTCTTCTGTCTCCTCACAGAATTTAGCAGGAAGGCTTGGCAGGAGGAGCAAACACTCTCTGAAGGGAAGAACAGGCAGGGAATTGGGGGATGAAGGCTGATTTACCAAGAACCAAGAGGGAAAATGAGTGTGCACACACTTTCCAGCAGGGACTGGCCCTGCCGAGAGGAGTTATGTACACAGCTTTGAAAGTATCAGATGTTTCATGGTATGGGCCCAGAGAAAGCTTGTCTTAGGTAGGCGTTCAATACATGTTTTGAATCTGAGTCAGAATGGGGGATGGGGGTACCAGCAGAGGTAACACAGAGAATTCATCAGTACCCCGAAGTCTCTTCCCTTGACACTCAGCCAAGCAGGGGAAGGGGGCATTTGGAAGAGAGGAATGTGACACATCCCAGAACCTGTTGTGTCGACTTCCTGAGTGCCCTCTGGGACTCCTGGGTGCAAAGGCAAAGGACAGATCATAGAGCAAGGCCGACAAACCAGGTAGGTTGGGCCCTTACCTGACAGAGGGCTTCTTTTCCGACAGGCTGCCCTCGCGGAGAAGTAGGGGAGAGTGTCAAGGGTGGGGACTGTGGGGTTGGTCCCTCTGTCCCTTGGTTGGAGACACCCTCCTCTTTGGGGCACTTGCTCAATGGTTGCTCAAGGGTGCCATCCAGGAGCTGGGGCAGGGGGTCTTCCTCGATAGAGATGATCCTGCGAAGCGCCCGTCGGAGTGGACCCCCAGTCCCTGGCTCGCCGGTCCCGGACTCCTCTTCTGTGAGGGGGTATCCACTCAGGCCCAAGGAGCTCTTCCTTCTCGGAATGCTAAACACATCTTCCTCCTCCTCAGACTGGCTGTCAGGATGGGAAGAAACACAAGTTGGGGGAATAGCCTACATTATAGAATATCTTTTGTGACAGATGACTGAAGAGCGCCAGGCCTTTGAAGGAGAGAAAAAAACCCCAACAGATCCAGCATTCTTTAGCTCATTCATTCTAACACTAAGTGCCTAATGATGAGAACGAAGATGAGGTAAGGATGCAAGATTATGATCAGGACGAACTGAAGGCAAAGCCATGAACAGATGGGCACGGGGTCTGTCCACATGCATGCTGGGCTCAGTGGGGGTGTGTTATGGTTTGGACCCAAAATATTCCTCCAAAGACTCATACATTGAAGGCTTGATCCCCAAAGCAGCAGTCTTCAGATTTGGGTTCTAGGGAAGTGATTAGATCAGAAAGATGTCAACTTCATCAAAGCAGTCATCCAGCAAAGAGTTCATAGCTGAGTAGGGTGTTGGGCAGCGTGGTCTCAGAGGAAGCAGGCCCCTTGACAAAGGTGCTATCTTGTGCCCAGCCCCTTTGTCCCTGGCTTTTTCCCCCTGTCTTCTGACTGCCATGAGGGGAACAGCTCTCCTTCACCACATCATGCCACCATGATGCTTCTGCCTTGAACCAACTGACCATGGACTGAAACATACAAAACTGTGAATCAAAATAAATCTTTTTTCCGTTAAGTTTTTTTTCTCAGGTATTTTGTCACAGCAATGGAAAACTGGCTAACATAAGGTCTAAAGTATTAATGATGAAAATAAACACATTTTTATAAATTCGGAGAGTGTTATGAAGGAGAAGTAAAGTAGTGAAGAGAGGAAATAAAGCCCCTGACTGGCAATCAGGTGGCCTGCTCAGCTCCCAGTACCAGCCCTTATAACTGTTCATCCTTGGGTAGGACACTCCCACTCCACCAGCCTCGGTTTCCTCACTGAGGAAACTGAAATGAAAGGTGCAAAAACTGCAAAGGTGGCCCATCTGTTCTGCCTATTTACAGCTACAACAACCCACAGTTGTAGGCATGTTCACCAGGCGCTCTCCACAGTTTGGGGCGCCATGGCTCTGGGGGAACCTTGTCCTCTCACAGCAGGTGTCTGTTCCTCAGAGGCAGCTGCCCCTTGTGAAAGGGAGTGCTTTGGGTCATAAGGAATATCCATCCATGTCTTCTTTTCTCTGTGCCTGGAAGTGCACACTCATTTCCTGACCCATTTGAGCAGAAATAGCAAAGAGGGGAAATGAGTGGAAAACAAACAAACAACAACAACAACAAACACAATAGGTCCCTGGGATGCACACCAGGCACAGGTGATATTTTCAGGAAGTGTGGAGAGCAAAGGCCTCACTGACCCTCCTGAGTAAGGAGCTCCTTCCAGGTGTTGTGAAAAAAATGAAACCAAAACAAACAAACAAACAAACAAAACTGAAGCTGAGAATTTTGAAAGGGAGCAGAAGGCTGGCAGGCAGGACCTTATGTCTAAGCTGAATCGATCTCTCTGTCTGTCTCTGTCTGTCTCTGTCTCTGTTTCTGTCTCTCTTACACAGATTAGAAAAGCAAATGCAACAAAGACAAAGTAGTGAGGTAACAGGATCAAGGGAGAAAGAAATTTAGTGAAGAACATAGAATATACAGAACACAGAAACACCCTTTATTTTACCCCCTGGCTTATAGCATTTATGGCTCCTAAGGACTGACAGTGAGAAGGAAAAAAAAAAAAAAAAAAAAAAAAAAAAAAAAAAAAAAAAAAAAAAAAAAAAAAAAAAAAAAAAAAAAAAACCACAACCACAAATGCCACCACTGTAAGGTTAATTGCAATTCAGAAAGATCAATTAAGATGCAGTGCTTGCTCAAAACAATGATAAATTCATTTGGATCCTTTGATAGAAAATAAGGAATCTATAGCAAACCAAACACCTTTCCCTTTACTTATAAAAATCACAGTTTTAAACAAAAGCCAGCTGGTTTCTTTCCAGCACACTTCCTGTCTACAGTATCTAGCCCGGTAACCATAGTGTGACGAGTACTCCCACCTATTTTCACTCTGCTTGCCCAGGCAAGCGGGATATTTGCGTGCAACATGAGCAGCACGCACACAGTCTGTTTTTCCAAAGGCTTTGTAACCAGAAACAAAATAGCCACTTACATAGGCTCTAAAAGGAAGCATTTCTTGGAAATGGCTTTTTATTTGGGAAATCCTTAGGCACTGTTGACATTCTATACTACCCTCAGCTTAGTGTGAATAAGTTTATTTTTGGTTTTGCCACCAAATACTCTCTGGCATCAGGAGAGAGAGCATCCACTTTTGCCAAGCCGGTATTGGGATTTGGAGTTCATGATTTGTTACTTACTGAATTACTGTCTGTTTTCTCTGCTCAAGAGACAGGTCTATTTCACTCACTCACTCCAGGTACCCAGCATATAGACCAGGCCCTCACACAACCTCAATATCAAATGAGCATTTAATAATAGATATTAACAGAGAAAACTATGTCCAATTCATCTTTCAAGGCTTTGTAAAATTCAAAAGAATGCCTGGCACAGAGTAGGTAGTCAGTAAGTGCCTGCTGAATCAATTAACAGATACATTCAGTGCCATGGAACCAACAGGCCACTACTACTGCAGAAATTTGGCTTCCAAATTGTATCTCATTATTCGGCTATTTAGAGATGGAATTTATGATGAACAGACCCAAAGGTTTTTCCTGATGGGCTGATTTATGTCCCCAAAGTTACTTCCTTCTGTACATCTTTTTGTTTCATGTTTGCTTCTCCCTGGGTCTGATTCTTCAGGGCCTCCACCTCTCTGTGACCATCACGTGGGCAGAGAATATGCCAAACAGGATGAGGCAGGGGGTCCATTGTCTACGCATGAGCAACAAGTCAACACTGGGTGCTTGAACTCAATCATGTAGTGTCCAGCAGCAGCAAAACATGTATTTGAGCTACTTAAATATGAATCTGTGAAATGATCTATGAAGCACAAGTCCCAAACCTGTCTGTAAAATAATCCATCTAGTAAGATCCCCGTATAACTCTTTAATTAACCTTCATAGCTATGAAAGTCGTGTTTCTGAAAAAGCCAGGCACATCTATTCTGCTCAGCAGACAACAGAGTTATCCAGCCCCACCTCCATCTCTCTTTCAGGAACCCCTCCTCCTCCTCTTGCTCTGTGCACCTATAGCAGCCTTAGGTTCCTCTCTGTAGCACATACTAGAATAGGCAGGCTCAAAAGACAATGGCCTTTCCTGAAGGTTTCCTCTGCATAGTCCCCCGCCAGCATGGATGTCACAGTAGGAAGGATCATATCCTCCAAGTTTCCAGGGCAGTGAAAGCAGCTGACCTCAGAAGTCCCCTCCAATGCTATACCTCAGGGCCCAACCTTCACTGAGTGTGACCCAGAGCCAACACCCAAGCAGATGAATGAGTGATGAACAGTGATGACTTACCTTCTGAGAATCCCTCCGCTGTCCACATATTTGCCAATCACAGAGCCAGATCTCTGCTTCCAGCTTGCCTTGGAAGCAGCTGTGTTTGCCTTGGCTGCCTTATCTTTCTGCAGAAACACAGAATGCCCTCAGATGCATGCCTGAGAATTGGCCCCAGTGTCTTAGCAGAAAAGGACTCAGCACTGCTACTTCTGGGAAGAAAGCTATATCAGGACTTTGAAATAAGCCAGTAGGGTGCTGGTCTCCCTATTACCACTCACCCACTCTTCCCTTTGGGTATCACCCCAATTCTTCCATCTCCTTTCTAATAACTGAATCCAAGGAACAAATACCCAGCGTAGAGTCTGGGTCTGCCATGTTATTCTTCTTAGTGGCATTAACAGTTTGCAAGAGGACAAAGAGGAGATAGCTGTTTCATGCATAAAAAAATGTATTGATTATCATTAAAAATTTCTGCACATTTGAAATCACACTTGTCTGTGTGGCTCTAATCTCACTTTATTTCCAAATTTCCAGATAAAATAAGAAAAGGAGCAGCACAGAGGTCCAAGCAAACCAGTGCCTTGTCCATCTCATATGCTCCTGCAAGCTTTTCAGACCTTTGGGGAAGTAGACTTGGTGTAGATAAACGGCTCCAACATCTGTGGCGCAGGGCCTTACAATTCCTCTCTCAAGGCTCCCTAACAGATGTCCTCCAAAGAGCAGAGGGAGTCAGATCACAGGAAGAATCTCTCATTAGTCACCCAGCCATGTTTCTCTGTGATCCTTAATGAGGGGAGGAGGAGTTTCAGCACTCCCAGAACCCCTAAAGGTATGGCTTTAATGATTCTAGATGAATCTTTAATTATATTTTATATCAACAGAACTTTATCTCTCTTTCTTCATTCCCCACTGGGGTTCTTCACTTTGTATCCCTTTCAAAGCGAATGAGTTTGGCAGGTGAAAGGAAGTGGGGTAAAGGAATTAGGATGACATTTGGCTGGAAGCTAAAAAAAAAAAAAATTCCAGTGTTACATCTAAAACAATTATAACCATTATCATCATCAAACAAACGTGTTGGCTTAAGTCTCTCTCAGATAGTGCATATGGTTGGACAGCAGAAACATTCGTCATCAATGATAATATTGAAGGCAGGGAGTTTGACAGGTCTCCAAGGTACTGGTGGTTTAAACCAGGTCAGGCCCAAGTCAGGGCAACCTAGCTGCCTTATGCCAGCCACATTTAGGCTACCATCCAGACGAGGGTGCAATATACATCACTCTCTTCATAACAGATTTTCTCTTAAATCCCTGTAATATGTGGACAAGGACCTCCTTTCCTCATGTAACAGCAGGGATCATGGTCCCAAGTGATGAATGACATGCCCAGGGACACACCCACAACTCATGGTGTGAAAGCCCTATAATTAGGAAACTACACCAATCCATCCTGGCCCCATTTTTCTTTCTTCAGAGCAGCCAGTTGGTGCTAGTAAAGAGGAAGATGAGCAGAAGAGTGTGGAGTCCTAGATTTTGTTCACCATGGCCCACAGTGAAGACATTTACATAAATAAAGGCTTTCCAGCTACTTGGAGAAGTAAATAGTGATGGTGCTAGGGTACAGAAGAGGAGGAGTTCCTATAAAGTAGAAAAAAGTTTTGCATAAAATCAACCACGGAAACAGCTTTAGACACATTTTTAATTTGCTCCCTGACTGTGTAAAAATTTAAATGAAAAGAAAACTAAGCATTTTGGTTTAGAACTTATAGCGGCATTTCAACTGTATCATCTCACAGATGGGACTTTTATTTCTGCAGTCAACAAAGGTGCAGGTCTCCCAAAGGTTTTCCTCCCGCTATGCCCAGAGGAAAGTACGTTACTTCATGGAAATCCACTCAGGTCACAACCTGCCAGGCCATTTGGCTTTTATATCATTTGCCAAACATCTGGCACCATCATCCAGCACCCACACCAAGATCCAACACAGCTCAAGTGTCAGGAAAATCTTGGGTCAGCTCTGACACAGATCCGGCTGCCCTTGGATCACTGTCCTTGTCTCCCACTGTCCCCACCCCAAAGGGAGCACCAGCCACTGACCTGAAAGCTTATGTCCTGTTCATCCCGGAGGTGCTTGTTCCTTTCCCTGTGGACAGGAAGGGGGAAGTCATTCAAACACAAGTCCACAGATCCAGCAGTCGACATTTTACTGGTTAAATGGGTGCAGGGCCAGCTTTAGTGTGGAAGGTCTCATCAGCCTGTGGAATCTCTTCCCTTAGGGAAGTGAGTAACCACAGAGGGTAGTTGGTAAATCAGCTGAGAGGCAGGAGGTTAAGACTAAATGGTCTATGGACACCTGCAGCCCCACAGGCTCATGCATGGCACTCGTCACTAGGGGGCGCGCTCCCTTTCACCAGGCTTGCTGTGCAGCCCCTTCTGCCTAAGCGGTTCTTCAAGCATGCATGCAGGCTCCATTCAAAGGGCTTGTAAGTACTTGCCAGGCTCGCTGGGATGCACTTATAAACAAAATATGAAGTCCTTGCCTGGATGTCAGTAGGGGAATCATCGCTTCAGGAAACATAAAGCAGGAACATGGAAGAAGAGAGCCAGAGGGTTGCATGCTACTTCCATTAGCATGACTAGGGAAGGCCTTGCTGATGAAGCCACATGTGAGGAGAGACTGAAGGAGGAGAAAACAGTTAGGCAGGTATCTGGGGGAGAGCAGTCCAGACGGAGGAGCGAACAAGGCAAGGCTTAGACTGGAGCCTACCTGTTGTGCCTGAGAAACAGGAAGTGTAGGGTACTCAAAGGGAGAGGAATTAAGACCTTCCCATTTGCCACTTCCTGGATCACCAGAAGAACACTGATTTTCATCCCAGATAAGATATGAAACCATGGGGTGGGGAAGAGTGGATTGCAGAGAACAGTATGATCTGACTCTGGCTTTGAGAGGATCCCCCTGGGTGCTGCACTAAGAAGTGACTTTGGGGATAAGAGTGGGGCCCTGAGAGTGGACTGGCAGCTTTAGTGAGGTGGAGGTCATGGGTGAGTGGACAGGAACTGTTTCAGTGGGGCGGTGGAGAAAGGACATGAAGACAGGGTGCTAAATGACTCCTTTGGAGGTTTTGTCACCAAGGGATGGAAGAAATGCAGAGCAGCTGGATGGAGACATGAAGACAATGGGGGTCAGGTATGAAATATTACAGTGTATTTGTGGGTGCCTCTAACAGAGAGAGACTGGACAGTGGAGGAGAGCGAGAACAGATGCCGGAGTGACCCTTCAGCAGCCAAGAGCGCAGATTAATTCAGAGCCAGGCACAGGGGTGAGGTGGGGTGGCCTTCACTCCCCCACTGCAGCGCGGAAGGCAGAGACTTTGGCCCAGGCAGAAATAGGGAAAACTCCCATGTACAACTTCCAGTGGGAATCTAAGTAGGAGGGCAGAAAGGGGGCTAGAGGTCTAATGACATCCTGGAGTGGGGACTGAGAAGGCCTGGGGTTGGTGTGACTGCAGGATGTGTTGGACTGTGATGGTTGAGAATCTTACCCATTAACACAAGACATCCAAAGACCACAAAGTATGTGAAGTTCTGGGATTCAGTGACTCTTTAGATCACTGGCTTCTGAATCAAGTCACACTTTTGAAGGGAAAGGGAGGTTCAGCAGAGACAAGGCCCTGGTCACCACAATGCAACCACTTACTGGGCATTCCTGGGGCCAGGCATTTGCCCTGGGTGTTGTATGCTGCAGGACTAGTGTCAGGCAGGCCTCGGGGATGGTAATCAAGGTGAGTCTGAGGCTTAGGGGTGTTCGGTAAGCCTGGAATGGCAGAGGAAGCACCACACATAGAAAGAACCTATTCTGTGCAAGGGGAAAGTCAGCAGCCTCATACCCAGGTGAAGACTTTGGGTGCCTGGGATGTCGCCCTTTGATGGGAGGGTGCTGTGCTGTTTTCTGCTTCATGCAGTCATGAAGAAACTGCAGCATTTAAAGAAATGCAACACTTCCCTCCTTTTACCACACATGGTCTGTGCAGGAGGAAATTCAGACTCCTGCTGGTCACATCATCTGCCCAAGATCACACCAGACCATGAGAGTTTCGAGCCAGACCCAGGGGAGGCTGCTTTTGATCTGGTACTGTCACTGATGCCAGACACAGTGTTGTGGCCTTGTTGTCATAAAGTCCCCAAATTCCAAAGCACACCTCGGAAAGTGATTTGAGCGATCTGAACCCAGAGCCGTCTGTCCCATCACCAGTGGGCGCCGGGACAGCTGCCATGCACCAACCACATTGGCAAAACCGAAAATTCCATCCTTCCCGACACAGGCTCGCTTTTTTTTGAGGGCCACTTTCCAGACCAGTGAACTTTGAATTTATTTCAGTGAGCTTTAGAAGTCTAAGGAAACTCCTTTCTTTTGCTGTTTGCTGTTTGTGATTTGTTTACTCATCCAGAAAACAGGAGTGGAATATAGCTGAGTACAAAGAAAAGCCAGCTCAGGATTTCAATCCTGGCTCATCAGTGAGGAGCTTCATGGCTTGTAATAATTTACTAACACCGGCTTCCTTCTCAGTTACTTCCTGCCCTAATAGCCACTTTACTTACCCAATAGTTCGGCAGAAGACAAGGGAGATAATGCAGCCAGCATAGAGTAGTTGCCCAATAAATTCAGTTGCACCCCTACCCAAGCAGGTACCATGCAAGACACCAAGAATGAGGCAGAGGTGTGCAAAGAGTGAAGACTGTAGAGATGAGGGCGTGTGTGTAAATGTACCAGTCAACCAAGGGAGCGGTGCTCAGTGGTCTAACCACACATCAGGGGTCAATGGAGTGAGGGTGCTCCCCCTGACCTCCAGGTGCCCTTCCAAACTAGGCATTTGGATGCGTCCTGACCCACCTTAGGAAATCCAGCTGCTTCAGGAGCCCCAACTTCTCTCGCTGCAGACTCTCCGTCACACGATACACCTCCCTGGGGAGCAGCAGACAGAGTGATGATCAGGGACATGGGGAGGAAGGGGCTGGCTGCAGGGAGTGGGGGAGTCAGGGGAGTGTGGTCCTGGCTTATGATGATCAACTCAGTGAGTCACCACAGACACTCGTCTGGAAGGGAGATGGCCCCACTGTGTGAACACAGACAAGAAGCTTGGTGACACCGACATCCCATGACTGAGTCTGGGACCTCTCTAGACCTTGGCTGCTAGAGCCCGCTTACTCCATGGCCACTTCTCACGGCACGTGGCTGGGTGGTACTGGTATGGCTGTCCCAGGCTCCAACCAGCCTGCCACCCTCAGCTCCCAGGATAGAGATCAATACTCCTGCAGACTGGTCTCAGAGGAGAACTTACATCACCATCTCTCCCTGCACACACCTGACACTGAGTTCCTTTTCAGATGATCTGGAAGAATCATTTTTCCCTTCCTGACATCCCCTCGAAGTCCCCAGACTGTTCCTAGATATCTGGAATTTTCCACTGTTGGGCATTCATTTCTTTGACAGGATTTCTTGTCTCTGACTCTCATGCAGAGAGTGAGTGTATCAACTGCAATCATTCACAGGGTGACACAGGGGGACCTAGGGTGACTACAGGACAGCCGAGGCTGGGAGGGGTGCTGTGTTCTGCCCTTCAATGCTACACCTGGCACAGAGGCCCAGGCCAGACCGCACAAGCAGAAAAGGTGAGAGGGAGGGAAGAAGAAGGGGCTAGAGAGAGGAAAAGAGGAATGGAGGAAGGAAGGAGGGGAGGCAGGGAGGGAGGGAGGGGGAGAAGGATGCACTGGGGCAAGGTGGTGGGGCTTCAGGACTGCTGGGGAAGGAAGGGGAAAAGCAAGTGAACCCAGGCAGTGGGAGGCCTGCTCCACTCCACACTTCGGCCTCTCTCATTGCTCTGCTCTGAACCTCAGTCTAGAAATGCCCATGTCTCCATGTCACTCTCAGTCTCACTGCAGAGGGGCCACAGTCCAGCCCTCAGCTTGGGGAGCACACACAGCCAGGTTGGGGACTGCCTGCTGCTTTCAGGGCCACAGAGTGCAAGGGGTTCCCTCAGTCACCCATCTATGTCCCTGCCCAGGGGGTGCCAGCAGTAGCAGCAGCAGCCTGGGTCCAGGCCTCTCTGAGAAGCCAACTCCTTCCGAGGTTTCTGTGCTCTTCTCGTCTTCCTTTTTACAGAATAATTAAGAGTTTGCCTCAGGACAAGAACAGGCTGAATCAAATCCCGAGCTTACCTCAGACAATCCTAACAAAGCCACAGCGCTTCCCTGGCGCCCTCCCGCAGAGCTGCGGGTTCCTCACATTTTATTACCAATTATATTTAATTTCAACTTAAGGGAAAACAATGCATTTCCCATTATCCAAGTGGGTCCCTGAGTCCTTGTCTGGGCCTCAGCTCTGATCAGCACACCATGTACCCAGTCGCCTACTCCTCTCCACGCAGGGTGCTGCAGCCTTGCACCCAGCCCTGGCTCAACAGTTTTTCCCCTGCTCAGATAGAATCGTTCAGTGCACAGCCCAGGGCTGGGTTCTCAGTGTGGGGTGAAAGCCAATTCCTAAATCACAGGTCTTCAGGATCTCCTCTGTCCTATCTGCGGCACCAGTGGCCAGCTGGAGCCTTAGGCCCACACTTACATGCCTGACATTCACATGCAAATACCCATGTATCTACTCATCTGGTGAACATGCATCTACTCAGATACACATGGATTGCTGTTAACAAAAAGAGAGGCTCCCCTGATTAACTGATCTTCAAGTCCCTCTAACCTGGAGGTTCTAACAGTCTATTCCTAGGTAAAATACAAATTGCAAGGGAAAGAACCTGCTGGTTTTTCTTGTAGTCTTTAGTGAGAGGTTTATGGTTCCCTTCAGGGAAGGGCTGTTGGGTTTCTTTTTAGGAAGAGCTGAAACAAGGAACACTTTAAAAAATATACTGTCAAGTAAAAAGCACAAGGCAAAAGTAAAACAGAACACTTGCTCTGTGACTGTTTTGTAAAGAAGAATTGTGTGTGTGTGTGTGTGTGTGCGTGTTGCACTGCGTACGCTCTGAGACACTGACTGGTGCTCGCCGGGTGACAGGAGACTAAAGTCATGCGTGGGGCAGGCCATTTCTCAAACATTTATCTTACTGTGCCTCATCGTAAACCACCTACTCAAAAATAAAAGTTAATTAAAAACAGAGCGGTGCTGCTTTTCTGCCGACCTCCGTCTCTTTATTATCTCTGCTCGCAGGTTCTTTCTTCATCTCATTTGAAGATCTAGTACTCCTACTTTGAGTATCCTCAGACAACAGGAAAATTAATCTTGTCCATCCAGAGTTCTTGCTGATAAATGACTAAGTCTGTTTATTTCTTACTCCACCTCCACCCCTCTTGGCTGCTCTGGAGTGGCTCAGGTGGCGCCATCAGGGGACACACAGGCATAGGGAGAACTAGTCTGTCTCAGGCTTCTGGAAGGAACTAGCTGTGTGGCTTTGAGTCAGTCACTATTCCTCTCTGAGCCTCAGTTTCTTCCTGGGCAAAATGAAGGCAGCAGATTAAACATTAAAACCCTGCCAGTAGAGTGGCTCTGTGATTCCATTCTGTGGGGAACAAGTCAGGGTCCTGCTGTCCCTCTGCCCAGGCCTCCCTGGGTGGGACACATCCTCCTGGGCCACTATGGCTTTCAGATGCACGGAATGTTCTGAGTTCCTTGGAAAACGCATGGTGGCTATGTGGATCCTAATCCTCCCACTCCCCACCCCCACCGCGCCCCGCATCGCCTGCCCTCCGGAGACTGCAGCTCTGGCCTGGTTAATTAAGACAAGACTTCAAAAGGCTGCGTCCTCATGCTGAGCTCCAACTCTCCAGCGCTGTTTATTCCTGTTTACTGTTCTAATTCTCCTGCCTTCAGATATTTGCTGCTTTAAGGACTTGATTGAATTTAAAGAGCTGGAATCCTTAATTCTGTTCATAAAGTTAAGTGCTCACCCCGTGTTGCTCTGCTGTCAATGAGGAGGAACTGATTTTGCTTGTTCACGGTGAAATACACAGTCTTTCTACAACTAGCCATCCAATAATTGGGACAGAAGGGTTTGATTTTGCTTGGGGCGATATCTTACTGGGCTGGAGATATCTTACTGGGATCAAGTGCTCAGTCTGAAAACATTTCCTCTCTACCGCCTTTGCCATTTGCCCTCAGTGGTACAGGACTCCATACATGAACAGAACTGGTAGAACAAGCTGGCTCAGGCCTGTGCACCCAGGTTTTGCCAGCAGTCACATAGAATGGGAGTTTTCACTTCGGAATGAGGGCACTGAGAACATGCAGAGCACTGAGCACTGGAAAGTGCTGCTGCCCACTACCCTGCAGTCAGACAGTCAGCACCTAGACTCCTTTCAGGAGCAGCCACACAATGACCTTTGCAGAAGAAACAAATAAATACATGAGTGGAGGAGGGAACAGAGAGTGAATGCTGGTCTGTCCCATGCTTCTACTTCCTGGCTGGCTCATTATTCTCTGGGGTGCCACCAAGCACTTAGCATCCTGGGGCTGTTACTCAAAAACTTCTGAACCTCAGTTTCCTCTCCTGTGAATCAAAGTTGAGAATAATGGTACCAGCTGCAGCTGTAAGCTCACATGAGAGGCTACTGAATTACAAACAGAAGTGAGACATGTTCAGGCCCCATGTGGTGCCAAGCGTGGAAAGATTTGCAATAGTCGTACACAGGTAACTGAACAGTCAAATCATGACATTTCTCTGCCCTGAGCTTTAGAGTGCGAGCCTTATGCTCCCAAAATGAGAAAAAATGGCTGATTCTTGTTCTGGGGGATGTCTGCCCAGCCAGATGAACAGGTCCAATAGCCAGACCCCAACAACACCTTTCACTGGCAAATCAGCCTGAGAAACACATGGTCCACTGCAACCTGGGCCCACAAAGTATAAGAGGAAAACATTGCTAGAAAAATGGAGAGAGCTGGAGTGATGATTCCAGAGCCCTGCCTCAAACTTGCCATATCATCTGCTGCTGCAGGAGTCTTTCCACACAACTCCTCCCCTGGGTCCCTAGTTGTTAAAACTGTGATAGTCAACTGAGGTCTGTCTACTCACTCAGCATCTGCTCACAGACTACCACACATCTGCTGATGGATAACACCTTTTTATAACCATATAATTAACTTCTCAAGACCAGAGTCATCTAGTTCTTGTTACGTCCAAGCAGTACTTGGTACCACTGGTTGCTCAGTAGTCTTAGAATCTAGGAGAGGGTTGATTAGAAGAAGCCCCAAGGAGCAACAGGCCAAAATTCTTGCTTCACAGGCAAGCGGAGAGTGTGTGACAGCAGACAGCGCCCACAGCTGGAGGCAGGGAGGGGAGCAGGCCAGACTCACATCTCCTTCTCCTGGTACAGCTTGCAGGCCTCTTGCTGGAGGCTCTCCAGCTGCTGCTGAGCGTCCTGCAACTCCCTCGAGGTCCGCTCCAGCTCCTGAGCCAGCTCCTGGTTCGTGAGCTTCAGCTTGGTGTTCTCGGTTTTGGTCTCATGCTTGTCGTTGTGTAGTGCTGTGCACTGGCTCTCTAGCTGGAAAGCAACAGGGAGAAGGGAGTGAGGAGCGGTCACCATGAACTGGCAGGCTGGCCGGCCTGGCATCTCCTTGCTCTCCCTGCAGAAGGGTGGAACTGTCACTGCCCTCAAGCCAAAACCAGCACTGTCCTCCTTCCCGAACACCCAGACACTCAGTAGGCAGAACAGAGCCTTCAGAGCTCATCTCATCTCTCCTGTCTCTGCCTAAGACCTCTGCTGAACAGGCCGAAGGGAGCTGCCCCACTCCACAGGTCCACAAGGCTGGGGTGCAGCTCAGTGACAGAGCCCTGTCAACCTGTGCCAGGCCACAGGTTCCATCCCCAGAATCACAAACAAGCAAAAACATCACTAGCAAAAGAAATTCCACAATCCACCTACATCTCTCATTCCAAAGTCACAGTAGTGTTGCGAACTACCCTCTACTTCTGAGCCAATTTCTTTCCCTCAGTCCTGGATGGCGACAGAGAACAGCTAAGTGGCATTCTTTATGAAGACATCCTTTCCAACTGTGGATGCTGAGAGCAACTTTATTTATTTCCTTATGTTTTCTCAGCTAAATAAGTCCAATTTCTTTAACCTTGAAAAAAAAATCTTTATATGGCAGCCAGAAGCCCTGTAAATTTTAGGAAATAATTAAAGTTGGTCAAACAGGCCCTAAACATTTTCTCATGTCCCCAAAGCAACTTAAAGCCCATATTTTGATAGCTGCAGCTTTCTCTTGTGATGATGCTTTGCAGAATTTCCAATCTTCTCACTAGAAGAACCACATCAAGGCAAACAGAGCATAATAAATTTCATTTAATGAATGTGGCCAAGAAGGGAAGGAGAAAGCAACAACAAGGAATTTCGTGTGGCTCTCAAGAGGCTCCTGTGTAATCAGGCAAGCGTGCAGTAATTAAATCGAGTGGCAATCATTCATATGAGGGATAAATCCAATTGCTAAGACTTCAATGCATAATAGTGAGGAGGCGAGGAGAAGCGAGGTGCGAATGTGGATTGGACACAGGAAGGCAGCTAGCAGACCCTGCAGTTGACACTGCCTTGCTGCAGAAAGAAAAGACCTGAGATCCAAAGCCCAGGTGGCAGCAGCAGCAGCAGCAGCAGGACAGTCCCCAGTCATAACTGAGGGCTCTTCAAACTTATTTTAATGTGCTGCTAAAAATAATGCTCTCTATTCCCAGGGAAGCAATGTTTCTGGGTGGTTCTCCTAGAGATGAATTCCTCCCATGACCAGGAAGGATGCAGGAGGTGGTCCCCTCACCCATCCCACCCCATGAGCCCTGGCTTCAGAGAGGAGGCCCCTGGGCATCACACGTGCTTATTCTACCAGCCAGGTGTCCCCAGCCACAGAGACACTGCCCTTCACCCTCAGCCTGTCCCCGGATGCCCAGGCAGTCAGTGAAGGGTCTGGAGTCTGCACCCATCCTGGGGTTATGGAGACCAATATGAAGTGGCCCAATGAATCTCATCTAAACCTCTGGCAGACAGGGGAGGAACATGCTTACCTCTGAGAAGCCCTCTCCAGCTGGACAGATCCCTGATCCTCCTGGAGGGAGGAACTTGTCTGCAGCCTCCCTTCAAATGCCACAGCACCCCTATGCCTCTGAGTTTCCCTCCATTCTCACACAGGCTGCCAGAATCAGGTTCAAGTTTAGGCATTCCCATGGCCCCTGGGCATGATGATGAAAATATCTGAGAGCCCTCATGGGGAAGTCAATGGTAATTTTTCCAAGTTAAATACCTGGCAATAGAGAAGTTGTTTTTTTCCTGGGGAACACAGGTGACTTTAAGCCCTACCTTGTAGGACTACATGGCTCTTTTCAGAGTAAACAGAAAGCTTTGTGAGTGGCAGGGATGAGAGTCAGAGACACAGGTGAAAGGAAGAGACAGGGGCTCTGAGGATAATGACAAAACCTACCCTTTTCTGCTGTTGGTTGAGTCGTTCCAGCTCCTGCTCCTTGGCAAACAGTTTCTTCTCCAGCTCTTTACTGCGGGCCTGGAACCTCTCTGTGTCCTGCCAAGTGGGCAGAGGGGACACATGGGGCCTAAGACAGACTCAGCAGCAGGTGCCCAGCCTTTGGTGCTTCGAGGCCCTTCCCACCTTACACCAGGGTCCAGCATCCACTGTGCCCATCCGTGAAGGCCCGTGGGTGTGGTGTGAGGCCCAGGGAGGTACTGTGCTGTTCCACCAGCATGCTTGTCCCACCACTGTGCCTGGTGCCCCAACACCCCCACCACAGAAACAACTCACAGTCAGTGTGGAATTCAGAGCAAGGAGAACAGAGGTCTCAGCTTGTCTCTAAACTGGGGGTGGAGGGGGAGGCAGATGACCTCTAAGACTTCTTCCAATTTGGATGCTCTGATCTGTGTTGAAGGCTGGATCCCTGAAACCACTGTCCCATCTCTAAGCACAGGGGCACAGCCCTGGTGAGGATTGGCCACTCCAGTTCTCCACTGTGATGGCCCCTCTGATGTCTGTGCCTCTGCTCACAATATCCTCTCTCCTTCTGCCCTTGATTGGACTTCCCCACTCTGAGATGCTGAGGCCTGAAAGATGCAGGCATGAGGGGTGGGCTGTGAGACAGAGAAAGCACAGTGGGAGTCATGTCTGGTGGAAGGGCCCAGAGCTGCCATCAGGAGACATGGGTTCCAGCCCCTGCATCATCCAGTTGAGTTGTTTCTAGATCATTCGCAGACTAGAAACAGGAATCCTCAGGCTGGGATATGGCTTGGTGGTGGAACACTTACCTAGCACAGGCAGGGCCCTTGATTCCATGCCTAGCACCCCAAAATAAAAAAAGCTCGAGTTTCCTATAACCCTTCACTTGGCAAAAGGTAGAACAGAAGTATAAAATGTGCAGGAAGAGAAGAAATTGTAAGTCTCCTATTTCTCCATGCTGGAGTGCCCTGGGAGTCCCCATGATAGCGAATGACAGGTGTGGGATGCTAACTTGGGTGGCTGGGGTGGGGTCCCTGGCTGGGAGGTTGGAATGATGGCTGGCAGCAGCCAAGTAGTAGAACATTATTGGTCTAGGCTCATAGGTCTTTGGACACCTGTGAGGCTTCCTTGGGTCCTCATCTGTAGATATCACCTGATTCCTGTGGGGTTATGGGGACCATCAGCCTATGACCATCCTCATTTTAACCAGATGATGGCACAGGTAGCACCTGATCAGATAACTGCTGCTCCAGCTGCTGTTTCTGGATAATCAGCACCAGAAAACCTGCCATGTTCTGCTTGGCTGCTTTTCACGGAGGAGGCATCCCACAGATAATGCTGGGACAGCAAGAGGTCCAGGGTTCCCTCACAAGCACTGATTTCCCCACACTGTGCAGCGTATTACCTCCCAACCCAGGGCGGAGCACTGGATGGGACTTCCACCTGGATTCTATGGTACAAATGATTGAGTATCTCCTTCGTGGTCAAACACACTGCTAAGTGCAGAACAAGGATCCAAACCCTGGTCAGAAGGTCCAGTCTTTTCCAGGATGCCACAGACAGAAATGGCACTATCCCTACTCTATGACCAGACTTACTGGCACTGCCAAAGATATCTTAAGAGTTTTCATGCTCATGTCAAAAACATAAGCCTAAGAAGGACTGAGCTCTCTGGGCATTTGGTGTGAAGAAAGGAGACAGAGAAGCAGAGGGGACAGTTAAGAACCACAACATCATAGCCAGCCCATGCTAAAGGTTACTAATCTGTTTCTGAAAGTTTTCCTCTGAGTTCCATCAACCCCCAGCCTCTGTGAAAGCTTGTCTTAGGCCTGTAGTCATAGCCCCAGGCAAAAGGGGCAAAATGTCCCCCAGAGTCTTTCCCTTCAGCAGAGTGTCATTTGAGATGTTGGGGTGGCTTCCCATCATGGGGTGGAGTCTGCTGCTGTTAGAAATTGTGGTAGGTCTGCTGCTGCAATGTGCGAGCTCTGTCTGCTATATGCACACCCCTCCTTCCCCCCGCTGAAGGGGAGGGGAGACAGAAGGACTCGGAGTGTTCAAAGAACATGGGTGGTCTTAAAATGCTGACAACTCCAGGGGCTCTGGCTGGAGAACATGGCTGGATTTTTCCAATTCCCTCTCTGTTTGAGTGACGTCTGTAATATTAAATGCAGCCAAGATGTGGATAATCCAAAGTAACATGTGATTAAAACTTGGTTCAGGGAAGGGGCAGGGACCACACTCCAGGGTTAGTGATGAGAGGCAGAGGGAGCTGCTCAAAGGTGTTCCTGCTGAGAACTCAGCAAGTGGACAGTCCAAGAATGAATAACAGAATTTCCTATAGCTTTATTTTTATTATTATTTTTATTTTTTAATGAATATGTTTCAAAAAGAGACCCTGTTTAGCTTGGTAGGGGATAGAATTTCACCAATCCTGACCTCAGGACAAATAGCAGGACTAGGAAAGGGGCTGAGTATATGTCAGACTAGGAAGAGGCAGGTGAACTTTATACTTTCTCCCATGGTATGTGGGCATTGTGGAGTTTGTTTTTCTTGGTGATGACATTTTCTAGGCATCTAAGAGAAGAGACAGGCAGCCTAGGTGCTAATGATTGTCCCCTGGGGAGAGCTGCTGGGCATGGTGTGAAATGGGGCTGATGTATTTGGATGGATCTTTGATATAGGTCTAGGTATCAGCCAGTGTTTGACCCAAACCTCTAGGTCACTTTACTAGTAAAACATGCACTGCATCCTTCCATATGCCTGATCATCATTAACTGATTAACCAAATATTTGTTGAACACCTGTCATATTCCAGGCATGGTCTAGAAGCTGAGGATTCATTAGTAAAGTAAGTATTGTAGAGCTTATATGTTAGTAGGAGGTAGCAGACAAGAATCAATAAAAATAAACAAGTACAACATATGTCATGTTCAAAGGTGACAAAAGTCTTGAAAGAAATAATAAAGCAGAGAAAGAGAGAATCAATAGCACCACAGGAAGTGGCATTGTGACCTCACATTTGGGGGAGGTGGTCAGCATAGAAATGTCAACCCAGCTAGCTCTTAGAGCCAAGCCCAGAGGGTG